>LZPO01010359.1:1785487-1811421 GCA_001675575.1 Neotoma lepida | reverse complement strand
CCAGCACACAAAGCCGGAGGCTCTGCCAGACATAATGAAAGCCAGATGAGTGCAGGGCTGGTGGCAGGCCGCCCACCACCATGCTCCCTGGAGTCCCTCCCCAACCGCCATGAGGATGAGACCACTGGGTGAATGAGATGTCTGGCTTGGACACCTGCCAAGCCTGTGAGGCCTCACAGGCCTGGGGGTTCCCTGACCAAAAGTTCCCAAGTTGGGCACAGAAAGCATGCTTTGTCCAGGCCTTCTCTAGACAGAGCAGGATTAGGGACTGCCTCAGGATTCCACTACCTCTGGGGCATGGTGGCAGGTGCACACTAAGGTGGGAGGCAGAGGCCCTCCTAGGACACACCAGAAACAAGCTCCTACCCTCACCTATTACTCCCACTTCCTGTCATAGAGGCAAATGGGCTCCCTTCTCTGAATTGACCCAAACTCTTACAAAGTCAGGGTGTCGGCACATTTTCTAATCAGGCAGCAGTGAATCACAGGTCACAGTGAAGCCCTGTCCTCTCACTGCCTGGACACCTGGTTCCACAAGTTGGAGATAAGTCTCCATCCCCANCCTTCTTCCTTCCATTGCCCCCGCTGAGGAGCTTTGATGTTCCCGGATCATTAGACCTATGTCTGACTCAGTGATGGCTATCCAGAGGCCCCAGAGGTCCCACTCACCTCTGGGGAAGTCTAGGACTGTGCCAACCCAACCATTTGCTGATCCCACTGTATTATGTGTCTTCCTCGTATCTGCAAACCCCATTAACAGGGGTGTGAAATGAGGCCACGCCCTTTTGGTTAGATCATTCACGCACCACGGACGTAAACACTGACAGCGCGGCGAAGCTTAAAGTTCTGCCTCACTGCAGAGATTGGGGCTGTGACACTTGGGATGGGTGGGAGCAGGCAATGGGATAAACTGAGGGGGACACGGAAATCCAGCTCAGGGTGTGCTGGAAGCTGTGATGCCCGACTTGCTGCCCCGAGGCTGGTGCAGCAGGGAGATTTCTGCGAAAAGAACCCTATCCCCACCCCACCCCCGCTCACCCACCTCCAGGCGCGGTAGATCCGGGTCTAGCTGAGTGAAGCTGTGCAACACCACAGGACAGCTGTCCGGGACGCCCACCTCCAGGCGCACGGCATCCCACACGCTGCGGCTGCGCCGAGAGCCGGGAAACAACGACTCGGCGCCCCCTACGGGCCCGGCCGCCTCGGCCCACATGCGCTGCACCATTGATGGCTCCCGGCAGCGTGGGCGGCCGGTGGGCCGCAAGACCCGGGGCGGCGCGGGCGCGGGGCCGGCCCAGCGCGGGTCGGCGCTGCCTGCGCTTTGCGCCCGCTGCCCGCTGCCCGCTGCCCGCTGCCGGGCCCCGCTGATGTCAGCTGGGGGCGGGGCCCGAGGAAGGGGCGTGGCCCCGAGGGGCGTGTCATCACGAGCCTCCTCTAAGTTGCTGGTCCGGTGGATACCGCAAGCACGTGCAGTCTGAGTGTTGTGTGGGCGTGCCAGAACTGGAATTCCCAAGAATTTCAGTTACCACACCCCCCTAGCTCTATAGCCTCAGTTTCTTCAACTGGAAAGTATAGGTAATGAAAATGACTTCCCGCAAGAGTGTGACCGAGAGGATGTCATGAGGTCACTGGTTATGTGCTCATATACCAAAGCACAGGGAAGGGTGACCCTGAGTATTAGGCTGAGTGTCCTAGAGGGGGTTGGCGTCTAGCCCAAACCCCACTGGGAGAGNAGACAGCTTTCAGCCTCAGCACCAGCCACCACAGCCATGCACAAACTAGATGGGACCTACTGTCTAAAAGAAATGCTGCCGGGCGGTGGTGGTGCATGCCTTTAATCCCGGCACTTGGGAGGCAGAGGCAGGCGGATCTCTGTGAGTTCGAGGCCAACCTGGGCTACTGAGTGAGTTCCAGGAAAGGCGCAAAGCTACACAGAGAAACCCTGTCTCGAAAAAGAAAAAAAAAGAAATGCTACCTCTGAATGAGGTTGTATATGTTTTGTTTTGTTTTTTTTCCCCCCAAGACAGTGTCTCTCTGTGTAGCTGGCTGGCTGTCCTGGAACTCAGAGATCCACCTGCTTCTAACTCTTGAGTGCTGGAACTAAAGGCGTGGACCACCACACCCCGCTGAGGCTGCATGCTTTAAAAAGGCTTGTCTATTTTATGTACACGATTATTTTTCATGCATGTGTGTACACTGCAGGTGTGCCTGGTGCTTGAGTGGAACAAAAGAGGGCACTGTGAGCCATATGGGTGCTGGTAACTGAACCCAGGTCCTCTGGAAGAAGAGTAAGTGCTCTTAACTCCTGAGCCATCTCTCCAGCCCCGAGGCTTAAAATTTCTCTGAATTTTCAAATTGTCCTAAAGTATTTTTATAAGCAGGCTCCAGTGGTAAATATGGTTTAAGAAAAAAGATAGGCAGGTTTGGCTTGGGGTGGGGATCCCCTAAGGCTGCTCAGAAGCCTCAGGGGCCCTGCCTTGCCTCCAGGGCAGGCCAACTGGTGAATCACAGGAGGGCAGTGGCTTCCATACTTCTGTGGGCTCCTCCCAAACCCCAATCCTGGCCCAAGGACCCGGCACTAGTTCAGCTTTGTTGCCTGTCCCTGCTCTCTTCTGTTCTGTTCTCTCGTTCTGTTCTGGTCTCTCGGTCTCTCTTTCTCTCTCTCTCTCTCTCTCTCTGGTTTTTCTGAGAAAGGGTTTCTCTGCGTAGCCATGGCTGGCCTTGTACTCAGAGATCCGCCTGCCTCCTGAGTGCTAGCATTAAAGGCATGAACTACCACTGCCCAGCTTATCTTTTTCCGAAGGGCAGCTTCTCTGATACTTGCTTCCGAGGCACCACCCCTCCAGCCTCAAAGAGGAGGCGGCTGGAGGAGGGAGTTAATCACACTGCAGCCTCATGTGGCAGATGGACTGCCTTCTGTCTCACTAATTACGGTGATGGACACTGGCAGAAAGGTGGAGGTCCCATTCATCTACTGAGCCCTTCTGGTTGGTGTTCACCTGTTTTACCAAGTTCCTTTCCTGTCTTGTTCTGCACTGCTCCACCTTTCCTCTTGGAAAGCCTGTTCATGGATACCACACATGCAGATACAGAAATACAGACATACACACGCATAGGCAGACACACAGACAAACATACAGATGCACAGAAACCCCTAGCGCCCAGGGTCCAACAGCTCAACCCCTTTCTTACTCTGATCCCCTTTCACCAATCTAAGTGTCCTCACGTTCTTTGTGAAGAGAAGAAAGCTGGACACAGCACACTGTGCCTGGTGTCCTAGACCCTGCTGGGCTCACACCCTTAGTATCCTCAGAACCAGCTCCGACTTTCTAGATGCTTCCCAGCAAGCAAAGCCCTCCCCAGGGCCTCATAAGCTTTCCCTCATGATCAGCCCCAAGCTACAGGGTAGATCATTCTTTACCAAGGGCAGGCCCATCCTAAAGGAGGGGGTAAGGACAGCATGTGATGTGAGCAGCCCCTACCTAAACCTAACCATCATCTGGGGGAACGGGGGTCAGAAGGACACACTGGACAGACCACCAGCCTACAACCTACAGAAATACAGCCTGTAGGACAGGCAGACAGGTTTTTGTTTTTCCAACAAATATGGGGGGGGGGCGGTAACACAAAAAGAAGAGACACCAGCTTTGTGAACAAAGCGGCTGTTAAGTAACTAAGGCTCCCCTCTTACCTGAGGGCGATGCATTCTAAGATGCCCAGCAGGATCCTTAAATAAGGACAACAGTGAACTGTGTTTGATACCACAGTGGTTGGTGCAGTAACCCAGACAGCCAAGTGGCTGACTGGCAGGTAGAGTGTCTAGTATGGCTACAGTGGGCAAAGGGGTGATATCTTGTTGGGTTGGGGTGTGGAGACGAAAGGCTCAACTTCATTACTCAGAGCAGCAAGAGATTTAATTTTTATTTCTAGAATTGTCCATTTAATATTTTCAGAGCAGGGTTGACCTCAGGTAGCTGAAGACTACTGGATATTGATGGCATTGGACATTGTTTTTTCTTCTTCTTTTCTTTTTCCTTTTTTTTTTTAAAGAGACAGGGTCTTACTACGTAGCTTTGGCTGGCCTGGAACTCACTTGTAGAGCCGGCTGGCCTGGAACTCAAGAGATCCCCCTGCCTCTGCCTCCTGAGTGCTGAGATTAAAGGCATTTGCCAACACACCTGGCTGGATATGGACATCATTTCTTAGCTGCCACTATGGTATGGTGGGTTACTGCGGTGTGGCTGGATCCAGGTACCTGGGATTTGTGGGTGAACTGATCTTGTTAAAGCTTTATGTCCTTTTCTCTACCCTGGGTCTATGTGGGATTTTCCACAATAAAAGTTAAAAGAACAGAAGGGCCTGGCTGGAGAATCACCCTCTAAGGCTCCTGGGACTCCCAGCAGCTACTGAGGGAAGGCCACAAGCCTTAGACCTGGAGATGTAGTGACCCTGGGTTAGGTTTGAGGCATTTCCTATGCACTTCACTCTGCCCAGTCACTCACGCAATCCTTACACTAGAACAGGATGGAGATCCTGCTTTGGACCCAGGCAGTGGGCACCTGGGAAACTGAGTCCCGATGCCCACATGTTGATGAGAAGGGCTGGGGCAGCCCCAGTGACCCCGGGTGAGTTTGAAATGCAAGGCTGACGTTAACCTGAACACTTGGGGTACTAGAGAACACTGCTCCCCTCTGCAAGTGAGGCTTATCATGTGGAACTGGTATCTCTCCCCCTTCCTCACCCTGCTCCCAGTCTTCCTGGAAACNCATCTGCCCCCCACTGGGGGCACAACAAGCCTCTCAAGAACAATGCTGACCTTCCACAGTCGGATGTTCCTCAGAGAGAAGGGCTTTGAACCGACAGTCAGAGACGAGAAGCAAGCCAAGTGCGGCTCACATGTGTATTTTGTTTGGACNNCAAAGTGTTTTTAAATTTTTGAGCCAACAGTAAAAGGTCAGGTGATTTCACATAAACATCCAAATTTCAGGCTTCTCCTGTAGCTCTGGGTGACCCAGACACACCAGCTGTGATCAGAGGCTCAGTGGGAGGTGAGTGGCACCTGTGGCCTGAACTAGGCATGCACTCTGAGCTTGCCACAGACCCCTGGGCACCATCTCTGATTTATGAGAAAGGTGTGTCCAGGCCAAACTGCTGTGGTCTCTTTTCTCCCTACCCCCACACCATCCCCGATTCCCTGACAAATGAGCCTTTCCAAGTTCCCATCTGCACAACTGCCTAGGGTCCCCAGAGTCTGGGCTTCCNCCTACTAGGACAAACATGAGTCTTCACCCAACTTTGGTGAGCACGTCACTGGTGCCTTTCAGCACCTAGGCTGCCTCTGTACTGGCTCCCAGGGGTGCAGGTCCATGATTGCTGAGCAGCAGACAGACCAAAGCCAGACTGGACACCAGACAATGTCAGGGCAAACACAGACATGAGCCAACACCTCTTCACACCTGGACTGGGCCTCAGCCAGTGAGGACAACAGCCAGGTTGGGCTCTGGTAGAAATCCTTTTGTCTCTTGTCCAGGCACAGTGACACATGCCTGTAATCCCAGCACTGGGGAGGCTGAGGCCTAGGCTACTACAGAGCAAGACTCTGCCTCAAAACAACAGAAAACTCTTCACCTCTGGCTGGCAGATAAAGGCCTGCCCACCCATCTCTTGTTCTACATTTAGAGTCCATGGAGGAAGGACACAGCTAGGGTGTGGCCAGGCCCAGGTCCTCTGTCATTTCCCGACTAGAGCATCATCATTCCTGGCCTGCCTNGGTTCTGGGGTGGCCCTGTGTGGGTGTGTGAGCACACACCTTGGCGGGAGGTGACGCACCTGGGCCAGAGTGGGTGCAGCTAGGACAGTGAGACAGGCCTGGCTCTATCCTGCGCCCCCTGTAGCCTCCAGGGGCCTCTCCATACATTAAGATGGGTACTTCAGTATCTACCTCCACAAGAGGTCACCCTGGGTGGAAGGATGTGACATCATTACCAGACATCTCTGACCTCATGCGGAGTTACTGCCCAAGGAAAACTGGAACAAGGCCAGCCTGATGTTCAGTGGGTGTAGGACTTGCTGTCAGACAGTGCAAACATAATCATCTGAGTGTGATCCCTGGAATCCACTTAGAGTCTGAAGGACAGACCAACTCCAGCAAGTTGTCCCCTCTCCTCTACACATGCACTGTGGCATGCGGGCCCACACACATTATACACACATGCGCACACACACAATAGTAATTAAGAAGAAGGACTGAAGAGATGGCTCAATTGTTAAACCCTGAGTTCAGTTCTCTGTATCCACAACCAGCTATAACTCTGACTAGAGGGGATCTGACACCTCTGATGTCAAATGGACATACCCACATGCAGACACACACATCTAAATATAATTAAAAATAATAAAAAAAAGTTGTTTGTGCACACATGCACACACACACTAAACAAATGTTAAAAATAAAAAAGGTTNACCAAGCCTGAGGCAATGGAAATGGCCCATGTAAGGACACATGAGTTCTGAATCAGCCTCCCTGGGTCTCCCTGGGTCTCCCTGGGCCCCTGGAAGTGGGTGCTCTAGACTGTGGCTCTCTGTCCCACCAATTCAATTCCAAGCTAGGGGCACTCAGAGGTAACAAAGAGCAGTCTGCNTGGTACCATGAGAAGTGTTACTCATGGAGCAAGAGCCAAGACCACCCTGATGACTGCCCCCAGTCACAAAACGCCCCCCGCAGACCAACCCCTGAGGAGTCATCAACAACACTAACGCTGCATGTGCCACCTGAGGTNGATGGAGGCAGAGGAGAGAGCTAGTGGAGACATAAACATGCAGAAACGGAGACGAGACTCAAAGTTGAGCCCCAAACAGAGCTGGAGAGAGGAACAGTAAGGAGGGAAGACCCGAGGGATAAGCTGTGGGGCCCTCTGTGTGAGCTGCTTGGAGCAGTCAGGGGAGCCACTGAACATGTACAGCAGATGAAGGCTCCAACAGTCCCATGTGTCCCAGAGCCTCATCGGTCCCCAAGCCTGGTAATCAGGAGACAGTGACATCTGTCCCATAGCAGAAAAGTGCCCATCATGGCCCAGAGAGGCCCTGCCACCAGACATCCTTTCTCTCCCCTTCCCTGGAGGGTGGTCAGGAGGCTGCCAGCCTGCCCTCCTCTTACACACTCAGCCAAGTGCCAAGTGGGAAGTGTCCTGAGGAACTGGAACCAATCTGGAGCCCCACTCCCTGCTCTCTGTGTCTTTTGAGTCACCTCTCTGAGTCTGTTTCTCTCCCAGAAAAATGGAGACACTAACAAAATAAGGACAACAACAACAGCATACCAGGCAGCTTTCAGAGTCCCAGGAGCACAGACGGTAAGACACAAAAGCCCATGTAATCCAAGAAGCATCATCCAATACAAGCTGCCATGACAGGTCACAGACATGCTGTCTGCCGTGGATGGGGACAGGTGGCAAGCCAGAGACCACAAAGGTACCATGGGCACAGCACCCCAACCTCTGTGCTGACACTGGGTAAAGAGACAGAGCCTCCCTGTGCTTCTTAACAAACTCCTTCAACCAGTTCTGACAGGGAGAGTAAGGAGCCCTGAGGTGCCATCTCCCACAGCCCAGCCAAGGCCTTGGATGTGACCTGACAACCTTTCCCAGCAAACACTCACCTCAGTAGCAGGTACCAGCAGGGGTGCCGGCCAAGGTGTCTGAGTTGGAGTTCGGAGAGTGGTGTGGCGGGCAACAGCCCACCGCCTGGCAGTCACCACTGAGACACAGGCAAAGAACACTGAGCCCTTCCTCCCCCTGAGCACAGTAGGCTTGGCATGGACCTGGTCTGCTTCCCGGGCCATGGTAGGGTGGGGACCCAGAGGGGGAGTAGGCTCTTTGGCAGGCTTTTGGATAGTGTGCTTGTTGCCTTCCTGCCCCAATGGAGTTGAGCACCAGGAGTGCCAAGGCCTGTTGTCACCTGCATGGCTGTCATACCTGCTGCTGTGACGGGCAGGGCCAGGAATTCCCGCTTGTACCAAGCAAGGATGAGTGGCCAGGGCTCTGTTCTGGGCTGGCCCAGTAGTTCTAGCCTGAACTTACACCTCTTAGGTAGACCCAGCTCCTTCCTCCAATCCCCTTCCCCCAAGACCTCATTCCCACTGATCTCCCTTGGGGGCCTGGAAGTCTCCACACTGGGATCAAATCAACCCTGTCATGAGCAGAGTCACCAAGTGAGCACAAGCCAGGTCTATGGGAGACATCAGGGAAGCCATGCTTACTCACTCAGAACTGAAGCCCACAGACAAGTGTGGTGCAGGTGTGTGCCTGTAAACCCTGCAGGAGGCAGCACCAAGCAGAGGCAGGAACCAAAGTTTCACACACACACACCCCTTTCCTGACCACCAAACTCATAGCTCCTTTGTCCTTGATATGGGACTTTTTTTTTTTTTTGAGATGGTGTCTTGTAGCCCAGCTGACCTCTAACTTACTATGAAACCAAGGATGTCCTTGAACTCCTAATGCTGGGATTGCAGGTGCTGCCACCACACCAGGCACAGTACTTCATTTTAAATCAGAATTGCCAGCTGCTCATGTCATCTAGTAGGGCAGTAAAAAGCAAGCACTGACATTGGCAGCATTTCAGAANGAGACTCCAGGAGAATTAGGTAGGGCACCCGTCAGCAAAGGGGCAGCGGCCAAGTTGGTGCATTAGGCTTTGACAACCGCTAACCACCCTCTCCCTGGTTTTACTGCAAAGCAAACACTGAGAGCCACTAAACAATCTCTACACACCCATCTGACACACAGAAGACCTGGGGCCCAGGGAAGAGACTTGTCCAAGGGCTCGCTGGCTCCTATCTTCCAAGCCCACAGGCTGCTTCCATCTGCATCCAGAGACCTGACCCAAAGCCCACCAATGCCAGGATGAAGGCCAGGCAGAGGTCAGGCTGCATCCTCACCCTCCTGGGACCCCTCCTGGGACCCTGGCTGGGCACCTAGCACTTTCAGAGGCAGGAATCGAGGAGGGTGGTGGCCAGTGAATCTACAGCTTTCCCAGAGGCACATCTATCCCCTGTGAGGATGGCCAAGACCCAGCATCCAGGATGAGCCCTACCAGCATATAGCTCTGCCCTCTGAGTAATTCACATCCTCTTCCAGTGGCCCTGGTGTGCAGGGTGACTGACTGGCCAGATGGCTCAAGGACTTGGGGAGGGGTTGTCAAGCCTTGGTTCCTGTCCCTGCTTTGGTGCTGCCTCCTGCAGGATTTGCAGGCACATACATACCTGCACCACACTTGTCTCTGGGCTTCAGTCTGTAATGGGAGAAGGTAAGGCATATACAGGGACTTTCAAACTGGACTCCAATCTCTTGCTGCCCTCTCTCACCCCACCCCAGCCTCATGGCAAGATCTTCACCCTAAAATCACCCAGAGGGCTCTTTCATGAAGGAAGNATTTCAGGGACCTCGGGGTGAGGTTCCCTGAGAATGCAGAAGGGTATTCTGGGGGAGGGGGAGGGGGCAGGCCAGACTGAGCAGGCACTGAAGAAGCAAAGCCAGAGGATGCAGGGGCCCTGCAGCTGACATGCCCATGCCTCCCTTTCCCCACCCACATTCCCTCCACTAAAATCCTTCTACCAGTTGGTTTCTGTCCCATAAGGAAGAGGCTCCCAAGTCCTCATCTACCTGGACATGCTCTGCATGGGGCCTCAGCCACCTCCTCCCCACGTCCTCAGCAGGTTCCTTAGACCACTGTGACACAACACCAATCCCAGCTGCCTCATCGCNGTGTGCCAGGCACACTTCCTGCTCTTTGTCACTGTCCCCTGGGAAGCCGAGGGTGGGTCAGCTCTGGCTTCTGGCAAATTCTGACANGCAGCCCTGACCTTTGAGAAACAGCAGTGCCCANAGGCTGTAAATCAGCCAGCTCAGGACTCTGGGACCCTGAGCCCACGACTTAACATCTTTGGGCCTCATTTTCTCATATGTAAAATGGGCCCACATCACAGGTACTGCAAACCTACTATGTGTTAGGCTCTCGGCAGCTCCTCACTCTCCCAGGATACCTGTGTCATCTGCTTCGGCCCCAGTAAATGCCACAAGAACTTGGCAGGGGCTGGCTTGGAGCATTAAGCACTCAGTGTAAGATGCACTAACTCTCCTGGGGATACGGTGGCATTGGACACGAGAGAGCAGATGTGAGCGGACAATGCCTGGACAACCCTAGTACCACAGCTGGGCTCCATACTGCAGAGGGAGCTCCAGATGACAGTCTGAGGTCTGTCCAGCACCCAGTACGGCCTTGTAACTGGGTCTCCAGGAACAACTCTGAAATTTTCACTTAAAGAATTGGTGTCTCTAGGAAAATCTGTTCCCTGGGAGGGAGCAGCTGAGGGGGAAGGCAGGCCNACTCACCCAGGCTCTGGTCCTCTTCTGGACCCAGCATGGCTCTTGCTCCATGCCCCTCCCCTCCCCTTTGCGTGGTTGTCTTCCATGTTGGCCTCTCTCCCTCCTATACTGCCCACCTAGCCACTGGCATGGCTGGTACAGGTTTACCAGTGAGGCAGGGGTTTCCTATGATGTGAACCTGTTCAGGGTTCACAGAGGCCTGTGGAGGAAGTGGAAAGGGGACAGGAGGGCAAGGATATTGTGCTGGTGCCTTTGCTGGACAAGCATTTATATGGACTTCCTGACTACCAGGACTGTGCAAGATACAATGCCTNCCTCTGATGCACACTTCCTATAGCCCAACACCTCCATCCCTCCCAGCATCCCAGGCCTAGTACCCCCATCTCCCAACCCTGCAGGAGCCTCTAGCTTGAGCTGCAGGGCTTGATCCTGGGGCTATTCCTATTCTCACAGGGCAGGGCTGCCTGGGGCAGCAGCTCTGAGTTGGCTGAGAGGGCTGGAGGGTCTGAGTCACAGCCAGGTCAAAGAACAGGACCAGAAGGACCAGCTGCCACTCCTGAAGCTGGGGTTCCAGGAGGAGGGACCGGAGGGAGGGAGGAGCCAGTAGGCCTCCTGCCCCTCCTCCCATCCACATGCTCCTAGCCCTGCCCTTCCACAGGCTGGCCTGGGAGAACAGGCCCTTTGTTCCAGGCCCTCAGGAACACGTGACACTTCACTGTCACTGTCACTGTCACTGCCTGGAACGANGATGGCCACAGGAGCTCCCAGAGCCACATGAGTGAGCTCTGGGGGCTGTGAGGACTGCAGTGCCCCCTGAGCCCCTGCTACAGGGACAGTGCACCACCCCTGCCTGCATACCTGTGTGTACACAGCTCATGCTCACCCTCAAAGGACACCTGTGTCACCTGCTTTGTCCTACACACCAGTGGCCCTGAGATGAGGTACCCGACCACTCACATAAGCCTGTGGTATCACTTGGCTCAGGTGCTAGCGTTTTCTGGGGATGCTACCGCTGGCAGAGTGTCTTCCTACCCTTCAGAGTTGGGGGCAGGCCCTGAAAGGTGACAGCCTATTGTTTATAAACAGCTAGTGGCTGTCGCTAGGAGCTGTGACTCAGCTGAGTGGCAACTCCTCCAGAAGCTGTTTACTCGCACAACATCCTGTCCAGGAAGCTGACTAGGGCCCTGACTCTGCTCCTCCTCTTTCCTGCTGCCTANTGACCTGACACTCAGGGTCCTGTGGGGGAGGGAGGGGACAGCCCCTCCACCCCCCATAACCACCCCCATCACACACACCAGGAACTGGGCCCATCAACAAGTCACTCAACATATGTTCCTGTGGTTCATGCTGCACTGGTTTTGCTGAGGCCAGAGAGAGTGTAGGCCTTGGGTTGTAACTATACCCTCAGCTCTCACCAAAAGGCCCCGAGGCAGTGGTACTGCCAACATCTGCACCCTGCACCCCAAATACATCGTTTACCCAAAGACGTCTTGGAGATGGGGGTAGATATGAAGCCCAGGTGCCCTGTCAGGCNCTGCCTTTAGCACTTCTCAGTGAACANAGAACATTTCCTACCCAGCCTGGGCCAGACTGCTGAACCACAGTCATTATCTCTACTGTAAAGCTGGGAACAGGGAAGCCCTAAGAGGGCAAACCATCTGCCTGAGGTCACTCACACAGCATATCAGCACCAAGTCCAAGAGGACGCTCAGACCCATTCAGTTCCCAGGGCTGCCCACTTTCCTCTACTTTAAATCAAGTTAAAGATCACAAAATATTTCTGCCTAGTGGCACTGACAGGTGTAAGGCTGCAGGGTCTGTGTCACTGGGAGGGGTGGGATTCTAACTTCCATTTGCCCTCACTCACCACTGTCCCTAACCTGTTTGGTGCTTAGTTCAGCACCAAACTGAACTAAAAGTCACAACTTTTAGGTCCAAATGAAAAATCTTTCCTGCTCCCACAGCAGATCAGTTTGGTGATTTCAGGGTGCCCTCTCTTACAGAAACCACCCAGTGTGGACACCACTGAATCACCACAATGTGCCAGGCAGAAAGGCCCCCTCACAGCCACACAGCAGAGAGTCATCCAACGCTGCCGACTGTAGCTGGTGCTCCCAGCCGCTCCCTCCCACAATCCTTGCCTTTCTTAAACTGCCAAGGGTACCTTTGTCCTTGCAGTGCCATCTGTGGGCAGGGTGAGCTACTCAGGGGCTCCCGTGTTCTTTGAAGGGCCAGAGCCTCCAAGTGACTTATAGGAAGTTTCATAGAGCCATGAGGTGTTGCCTTCTGCTCTGGACTGGGAAGGTCTGAGTAACAGCAAGTACAGGCCACACCTGCCCCAACATGGGAAAGCTGGGAAAAGCCTAGGGAGACAGGCTCACCGCAGGGCTCCCCTGCTCTGGCTGGCTGCCTGTGGGCTGGCCCTTCTACTAGACCACTGAGTCATGTGGGTTGCCAAGAAGGAGAGGTCCTGAGAATCTGTGCCCTGCCCTGGCCACTCCCACTGGCTTTGGGCCCAACAAGATTCAGTACTGCCAAGAGCTTGAAGNCCCTCTCCATGGCAGTTAGGGCTAGCTCTGCCTCCTGCCCCCAGGATGTCCTGCAAGTAGCCTCTGTCCAACTGGAAAGATCCAAATGGCAGCTTCGAGCTGGGGTCGGGACAAAATTCCAAACCACCTGAGAGCTGTTAGGTCTCTTTTCCTTGTTGGTCTTGGCCCACAAAAAATGCTAATCTCTGCCTCAGACACGCTGCATGTTCAAAAAGGAATATTCAGCTGAAACACTTAGGACAGGGCCTCCCATGGGACACCTGTTCAGAAAAATGGCACCTCAAAGCTGCCCAGGGTTAGTCCTCCCTGGGAAGAACCAGGCATTTTTTGCTAATTCAGAGCTATGACACCTACATTGCAAAGTGTGACCTGAACATGGCTTTGGTGACAAATGCCACAGTTTCTAAACCTCTTCAGTTTCTCTCCCTAACTAGGAAGGCAGCAGGATCTGGTCTGGCCATCTGAGACCACAGGGGCCCTGGACCATACAGCAGCTTATCCACATCCGCCTCATGATGTCTCCTGGCACCTACTGGGTGCTTGTTCAAGAGCTGATGATAAGCCAGCAAANAGAATAGACATAAACCCACTTTAGGAGCTGGGGGACATGGNTCAGTTGGTAGAGTGTTCCCCGGCATGCAGAAGGCCCTGGATTCAATGCCCAGCAAAGCATAAACTGGATAGGGTGGTGCATACCTATCATCCAGGCACTTGGGCGTTGGAGGACAGGAGCATCAGGAATTCAAGGGCATCTTTGGCTACATTTGGAGTTGGAGGCCAGCCTGGGCTATATGAGACCCTGTTTTAAAACAAAAACAAAATTCACAATTCTCCCCAAAATCTACCTCTGCCCCTGCAACCCTAGGGCATTATGAGCAAAATACATGTTGAAAAGTAAGAATGCTACAGGGAAAACAACAACAACAAAAACAGAACAGGGTGGGGACAGAGGAAGTCACTGCAATTCTGAACCAGCCAGGGAGCCCTATGCCTCAGGGGCACACAGCTACTAGTGTCCTGTTTCTCATCTCTACCCACAGCTAGAGTGTGCTTGAAGGTAGAGACTTCCCATAAGTGTCGGCAGGTAAAGAGATGCACACCTGAGCCTTCCCTCCTTCCAGAACTGGAAGGGATGAAGCTGGAGCTCTGCTCCCCGGCATGGCACCTGGCCCTGCAGATGCATGAGTACCTGCATGAACAGGTGATCTGATGGCTCCTNGGCTTTCAAGTTCCTGGCTATTCAGAACTCCTCAGGGTCAGCAAGNCTTCACGGAGGAGGGAGGGCACGCTGTCTGCCCACCTACTCCCATGGAGGTATTATCTTGCCCCAGAGGAGAGTGAGGCACAACACTAAGGCTGCTGTGGGCCAGCAGAGGAAGGTAGAGGAGGCGGCAGCCAGGCTTTCTGGGAAGCCAAGTCAGCTCTGGTTCAGTGCAGGGATCTTCTTCCTTCCTGGCTGNCCAGAAGCAGTTGTGGGGAATGGGTCTCTGGCCACTGGCTAAGTAGAGGTTGTTCTGGTGCAGCTTGGCCTGAGTGGAGAAGCCCGAACCAAGGATAGTCAGAGAGCCTGAAGAGGCTATGGGTGAGGGGAGCCCACAGCTAGGCCCTTGTGCCCAGCAGGCCATGGTCATCCAGGGTTCAGGAACCACAGGAGTCAGGACAAATGGGCCCTTGTGGTGCGGGGGACTGTTTGCTGTGCCAGGGACACTGCGTGCCCAGAGCTGCCACCAGCCTGCAGCCCAGGGCTGGGAAGCCCTTTCAGAAGGACCTCCCGAGTTGCCCTGGCCTGAAGAGGGCTCAAGACTNCCGCTGGCTGCTGGGAGATGGCAGGGCTAGTGCCTGCTGCCCTCTTTCCCACAGAACTTTTCCAGCAAGGCAGTTACTCTAGCCTGGGGGCTGGTGACACTGCTTTGTCTTACCCTCCGGCTACCTGCTGGCTCTCTGCCAAACCTTAGACTTTGTTCCTGCATTGGTGCTTTTCCCGAAGACAAGACTCTCAGATGGTCTACTTCCATCTGTTCATATCTGGAAACCTAATAAGGGAACAGCAAAGGGCCAGGCACCCCCTCCTGCTGGGGCCTGCCAGGGGCTGCCTGGGTCTCCATGCTCTCATTTGGTAAAAGGAGGACTATGCACGCAGGGCACTATACGCAGCACTTTCTAGCCACTGAAATGCGGGGTATCTAGGAATGATTATCAACATATGAACAGATCAGAAGATGGACACTGGGGCAACTGAGGGCAAAAGCTCACACNCGCACCCCACAGCTAGGATGTGATCAAGTATTCTCCCTCTTCCCCTTCAGCACTGGCTCCCACATACACACTTGTCCCTTCACATATGTTCTGTCATGTCTGGGGACACACACACCAGCTGACAACAACGACAAGGGCCTGTATTTACTCAAATGTGGGCCTGGGCGTCCAAAAGCAGGGAGATGTTCCTCAGCCACTCCCGTGCTCACAGAGTACACACTGATCCACATCCCCCACAAGGCAGCCAAAGACATAGCTGCTCCATCTTGAAGGCCCAGGGGCCTGGCAAGTACAGCATCTTCCCCACAAAGAGAGAGTGTGACCTGGTGGCTCACTCCCTCAGCCCCTATATCTGGCTTCTGTGCCCAGCACCTGTTCCTGGCAGGGCTGCTGGGAGCAGTAGAGGAAGCAAGCATTCTGTGAGAGGATTTGCCCTGGCTGCTGGGAAGGAAACACTCTCAGAATCCCAAAGACTTTGAGTCTTAGCCCCTTCCCGCTGGACACTACCTGCCCACATGCTCCCTCCAGCCTCCAGCTGCCAGCTCTCTGGCCCTCAGGGCTTCATGCCAGGCGACCCACTGCCTTCCTCTTAAAAGTCTAACCTGAAGCATGGATGTTCAGAGGCCTGAAATTGGCTTGGGGGCGGCGGTGGATGATGACAAGGCCACCTCAAATGGCTCAGACAATAGACTCAACTTCTCAGAGTCCGCCTGGGAAAATTTGTGGAGTTCAATTCAGGGCCTGCAAGTGTCCCGGCCTATTGCCTGCTCCAAGGGCAGTCACTTCTGGAGAACCCTGTAGCCATCTGCCTTCAGGGCTGAGACAGACACAACCTGTACCTTTGGAAGGCCTGCTTGTGTGGTGACTGGTTGTATGCCCCCCCCCACACACACACATACACACACACCACATCTCTAAGTGGACCTGAGCAGGACCCCATGCCTCCATGACCTCCCGTGCACACTTAGAGACGTGGTGTGTCTGTGAGTGTCACCTCTCCCCCATCTCCTTTGGTAATAAGAGACTGCAGGTGGCACTCAAAAGAAATGGCTCTGCCCTCTCCAGGAGAGCAGACTCTAGGTTCCATTCCAGGTAGAGAAGAGCAGGGAAAGGACCCTCACCTAGCCCTGGAAGAGTGAGAAGCCTCTGTAATGGGCAGGGCTACAAGGCCAAGAAGGCAGAGCTGTGCAGAGGGCAGGGTGCCCAGGCAGAGGTGGATTGGGGCTGCATGTTCTAGCTTCCGTTCCCTCCATNCTGGGAGAGCATGAACACAGACAATCTTGGTCATTGCTTACCCAGTTCTTGCTTCTCCCCTTGGCCAAACACCCACCAAGGGCTTGCCCAAACCCTGCCTCTGTCCCTCATGTGAACACAGCAAGTGTGTTCAGCATACAGCAGAGGATGCCACAGGAGCCTCCCAACTCTGGAGGTGTGCACACCCCTCTGGTCTGACAGATCAGGCAAGCATAGCTCAGATCAGAGGACAGGCTGTAGCCCAAGGTTATCTAGTAGGAAAATGGGCAAGTCTGGCTCCCTCCTGGGGCAAGGAGTCACTATCATCTCACTGTCTGCTGCCACACCCAGCCAGAATGTCTGGAGGTCATTTCCTCATATCTACCCCATTCTAAAGTCCACTCTATCCATCCAGCCCCATCCTGCCCTCTCCACCNCAGGTGGTCAGGGGTCTCCTCTTTTCCAGCTATGCTGGCCCTCTTCTCCTTTGACCGTGTCCTCAGGCAGCCTTCTACAAGCACAGGGTTGGGCTCCACAAGTGAACACAGCACCTAAGGGAATGTACAGACCCTTGCAGGGAAGGTGGGAGGAGGAATTTTTTTGCAGAAAGGGAAAGAGAAGGAGAGAGGACACAGGTAGGTTCTGAAGGATGGTGTGGCACATACCTTTAGTCCCAGCAGTTAGGAGGTAAAGGCAGGCAGACCTCTGTGAGTTCAAGGTCAGCCTGGTCTACATGGGCATACCTTTCTCAAAAAACTATACAAACAAAAACCAGACTGGCTTAGCAATCATTTCAGGATGTCCAGGACTACACCGCAAGCTGGGATTCAAGCCTGGGGTCCAGCTCCACAGCCAGTGTACCCAAAGCCTCACCTGAAGCCCTGAAATCTGCCAGCTGAGAAGGACTCAGGCAAGTAGAGGCCCTGGGCCCAACATCTCACTTCCCATGTAAGTCCCCAGTATGTGACGTAACTCACAGGGTACTGCTTATGTACAGAATGAGCTCACAGACAAAGGGGCTGATGTGCCACAGATGGAGAGATGATCAGTAAGGAGAAATATGCTGGGCTCATCTGGCTAGTTAGTTGGTNTAGAATCATAGTCTTGTATTCCATGGGCTCCAGGGGGCTCTTGGTCCTTGTAACACCTACTGTGCCACCTTGCCCCAGGTCCAGGGAATCCAGGGCTACAGGGTATATATATGTCCTTCCTGTATGGCTGGCACTAGGCTACAACTGTACCTTTGTTCTAAATTTTCTGACATTCTACGACTGCCCAGCTGTCACTCAGGTATCCAGGAAATGGCCTCTGTTGCTAGGGGATGGCCTGATGCTTGGCAGCTGCAGCTTGGGGTGATGGGAAGAGGGAGCAGACTGGGGTTTCCCTCAGGAAGGATCCAGGGGGCGAGGGCTGCTGGGTCCTGTGCGGAGGGTGTGGGTGGATCAACCATGAAAGGTACCCGAGCAAATTCAGAACTAAGGGCCACACACAGGCTGTGGGAAAGCCCCTAGCTGTGAGCCTTCCTGCAGGTATTTTTGGGGGACTGCAGTTGCCAAGCAACTGTGCTAGGTTGCCATGGGAACTCTCTCTTATTCTGGGGCTTGTCATTTTTAGGGGGAATACCACAATCCTTCATCTCTAGCTCCTCAGGCTGGCTTAGCTACCTGTAAAGGGACCTGGAGGCTCCACCAAACCCACCCCACCTACAAGGAAGCCACCTATCCATATCTCTAAGAAAAGACTCCTCAGAGTTTGTTTGTTTGTTTATTTTGAGACACGGGTCTCACAAAGTACCTCAGGATGACGTTGAACTCATAATTCTCCCACCTCAGCTGGGATTATAGGAGTGGGCCCCTGTGACCCTCTTAGAGAGGATTCTTTTGAGGCTCGAAACCCAAGAACCCCAACAAAACACATAAAGCAGAGTTGAGGCCCTCATTAGAGTTAGAGGGATGAAAAAACTGTTAGGTTTGCTTACAACTCCATTCCTGCTAATCACCACCTCAGGGCCTTCCCGCCCTGCCAGGGCTGACCACTGGAAGCCCAGTNTAATTGGAAGGCATTCTCAGGCCCCAGCCCTGGCGCCTGACCCCTCCCTGGCTTGTCTGCAAAAGAGTGCCACCTGGGGCTCACCATTACCCAGCTAGGGGTTGTCCCCACACCCAGCCAACTCTTTTCCTCAGAGAGCTCTGAGCTGCTACAGTGCAGAGTCAAGGGACCAATGGTGTAAGGGGCTGTCAGGACTCCCAGCACTCCCCCGCAGAGCACAGTTCCTTCCTGGCATGGGATCCCCACCCGCCATACTTTTGGATGACAGATCTGAAGCTGAGCCCAGGTACTGAGGCCTCAGTCACACCCTCTCCCGTCAGACCAGCTGTTGGCCCCATACTCCTGCCCTGTGTTATGGCTTGTTGGGTAACAAGTTGAGGCGCTCTCCACCTGAGGCCACATGTACACAGTTCTCCATTAACTGCTTTGTTAACTGATTGGATCAGTGGGCCACTTACTATGAGCTCAGGGCTAAGACTGTACCTAGAAGCATTCATACGGGGGTGCGGACAAAGAAGGGTGACAGAAATGGCCTCCACTCCAGACACTCTGCCCACCTCACCAATGTCGACTGGAGCCCATTCCACATTCTTAACCACCCTGCATACCAAAGGGCATTTGAGAAGACTACACTGTAACCTGCCAGGGGCAGCAGGGCAAGCTAAGTAGCTATACCTCCTGTGGGACAGTGAAATTGCTCCAGCAAGGTCCCTTCCAGTCATGCACTGCATAGGCAGCCCACCTTTCCCTAAGGCTACTTTCTGAAGCCTTCCAGACCTGGGTCTTGTGGCCTGTGGTAACAGGCGAGCTGTCTGGAAACCACAGCTAGGCCAGGGCAACTTACTGGTGAAGAAGGGAAGCGAAGTCCTGGCTCAAAGGAGTGTGTGTGGGTGGGTGAGCTCAGGTATCCTCCTCAACAGTTATCAGAAATACACTGCTGCCTGCCTGGTCTGATTCTGGGTTCCTTCCGTGTGTGTCACCAATGATGTGACTCTTGACCTTTTTATAGTTTGCTTTTGTCTCCTGGCAACCAGGTGAGCCCTTTGTGGAAACTCAGGGCAGTGCAATGCAATGCAGTACAATGCTGGACTGAAGTGTTAGACTTCTGGACACCAGAAGTTATAGTGCCACCTGCTGGTGCTACCATTGGTAGCCTCCAAACCTCATGCCTCAAGCCTTCCTACCACATCCTCAGGCGTCCAGCTGCTCCTGATACCTGAGGGAATCTGGCCTTCACTATGCCCTCATCACAGGTTAAGCTTTGTCCTTCCAAAAGACCTCGGGTCCTGTAGATACAGTCAACATCAGGCTAGACTGGGATGGGTTAGGGTTAAGACCCATCTTAACCCAGTCTCCTTACAGTAATGGAGACAATTAGACAGAGATACACAGAGGTAGCCCTGTGGAGGCAGAGGGCTTGGAGTGATATGTTTAGGAGGATCTAAAGCTAAGGACTATAGCCATGCCAGAAGCTGAAGAGGCAAGAAGGGCTCCTGGAGCCTTAGGAGAAGACTCAGTGGTGCAGATGCCTTTATTTTAAGCTTCTGGCCTCTAGAACCATGAGATCAGGTTTCTGTGGTATAGGGTCATTCAGTATATGGCATCTTGTCAGAGCAGCCACAGGACACTAACACAACATACCTGGCCTGTCACCCTTCTCGTCACTGTCACACCTACCCTCTATGCCACCTGCCTTTGGGACATCTCCCAGAAGACAGCTTGCTGCACTACTCTTCCTGTCTTCTCTGGTGTGGCCTGGCCTATGAGAGGTACAAGCAAATGGATGAATGCATCTCCATCTCTGATACTTCAAGTTCAGACGTCCATAAAAGTCAAAAGGTAGGGACATGGCTCAGAGGTTAAAGTGCCAGGACNAGATTTGGATCTCCAGAACCCAGGTAAATGTATGATGGGCATGGCTACCTGTCTATAAATCTAGCCTCTAAAGGTAGAGATGANATCTCCAAAGCANCTGGCTAGCAAGACCAGCCATAGTAACTGAGACCTTGCCTCAATGAAAACAGCACCTTGGGGCTAGAGAGGTGGCTCAGCAGTTAAGAGCACTGGNTGTTCTTTCAGAGGTCCTCAGTTCAATTCCCAGCAACCACATGGTGGTTCACAACCATCTGAAATGAGATCTGGCGCCCTCTTCTGGCCTGCAGGAATACATGCAGGCATACATGCAGACAGAATACTGTATACATAATAAATAAATAAATAAATAAATAAATAAATAAATAAATAAATAAATGAATAAATCTTTAAAAAAGAAAATACTACCTACCATACACATGTGCCTACACACATGCAAACACACGTGTATTGGCTGGCACCTTTAATCTCAGTACTCAGAAGGAAAATCTCTGAGTTTGAGGCCAGCCTGGGGTCTACATAGTGAGTTCCAGGACAGCCATGGCTATGTAGAGACCCTGTCTCAAAACAAACCAAATAAAAAACCCCACCAAAACCAACCAAATAAAGAAAATAATGTATTCACATATATGCATAACACACACACATGAAAATTAGAAAAAGAAAATCAAGCGACAGCAGTGTGTGTGTATGGGGGGAGGGCATNTGTGATGGGAAACAGGGAAAATAATGGCAGGTGAAGGTAGGAGCTTCCTGTGGCTCACAGCCACCCTGGATGCGGGGCCAACCAACCTCTGTGTTTCCATATCCCGAGTCCCTGAAGCTCAAGAGGTTTAGGGCTATGGGGGTCACCCTTGTGTTTTCCTGGGGTAGCCACTGTGTCTCTCGGGGCCTCTCTAGTCTCTGTGAGCACAGTGGGGGCTCATCCTGGCATCAACTTGACTGTGTACAAGTAAGATGACACCCGTAACACTTGGGGGTTGTTGCCATCTGTGACCAAAGCACAAACTGAAGAGGTAGAAGAATTATGGGGAGGGATGGGAAATGCCAAGGAATACAAACTCAGACAAGCCTAGTTCTGGGGCAGAGTTCTAAGACAGCCTCATTTCCTAATCTACACACTGANTGGTTGCCCAGTAAGCACAATAAGATAATGCCACTCTGGCACAAACCTCCCAGCCGCTTGCATGTTAAGTCTTCAGCTCCGCCTACATATCAGGTAGACCTCTAAGGCCTCCAATCAACAAACACTGCAGCTACAAGGTCACCACACTACCAATATTATGTTTGGAAAGTGACTTCTGTCTAAACTTCTGGCTTTCTCTTGTGCTTCCTCCTGGTCCTCCATCTTCCCTGCCAGGCTCTGAGGATGCAGGTTCTGATGTTATGGGCTGCCTTACAGAAAGGCAGGCCCACATGACAAAGAACCCACAGAGGGCTCTCATGGCCAACATGGAACTGAGGCCCAAGGCCCTANAGCATCCTGCCAATACATTAGAATGAGCTCCGAGGTGGCTTTTCCCAGCTGAACCAGCCTGGGTCCAGTAACCTAAGACCCAGAGAGATTATTACCAAGGTCTGGGGGCTGTTAGCTGTGAGTTAGGGGCAGGCTGTCACACCTTGGAGGATAAGCAGAACCTCTGTTTCTCCTCCTGCATACTTAGGAGTTCCCAGGGGGCAGGGCCTACAGCCATCACTCTTAGAGCCACACCCAGGAGCAAGGCAAGCACTGGTTGGAGTTCAGGCATGCAAGGCACTAAGTGAAAAGACAAGAGGAAGCTGGAGCTTCTCCCTTCAGCTCACCCTGAGGACAGGGGTGCTAGTGATGGGAGGCCTGGAAGAGTGGAACAGACAACACCCACAGTATGACTGGGAACTCTGTCCCCAGGCTCCAGTTACTCCATTGAGGACAGGGATACTGCTGCCGCCCAGTGGCCAATACCAGCACTACAGCCCCAGGCAAGAAACACAGAAAACAAAACACAACCTTTTGTTTGCATGTTGTCAAGGNAGCAGGTCTCCCAGGCCCCAGCTAGGCAAAGGAACAGGTCCTGTAGGTTCCACCAGTTACCACAAAGCCCTCAGAAGCCTCACTTCGCCCCTCTTTCCCTCTGATGGCTCTGGGGCTCTGGCTCACTCAGAAGGCCTCCTCTTTCAATCTAAGCAATAACTTGACCCCAATTCCAAATAAGGACCACGTACTCCAACGAGGGCGGCCTTGTCCCTAGACCCCGGAGGGATGGTCTAGATTTCTGCCGCCTCTGCATTAGTCGGGCCTTTAAGTCACTCAAACCCTCAGGCTGCTTGTTGCTCTTTGCTCGGCAAGTCCACCGGGGGACGGCATTTTCCTAGAACCTTTATGGGTAATGGGTCACTGAAGGAGAACCAAAGCCAACAGACACTCCACAAGCCCGTGGGATCCTGGGGAATTCACAAAAACCAAGCACCCCGATCTGCAAAGGAGGAAACTGAGGTCTTCTCTGCAGCCCCCTCTACACTAAAGGACCTCCGCCCTGCCCTANAGGCTGGTCTGAGGATGGCCTCTGTCAAGCAGACCCTGGGAATCCTAGCATCGCTCTGTCCATCAGCGCCTCCAGTACAATGGGCACCCCCAATGTTGCTAGGAAACTGGACGCCTCAGCCCCAAGACAGAGCTGCCTCCTGCCTCTTCCTTCTTCCATCTCACCACCTCTTCACTGTCCCGCCCTTCTCTGAAACCTAGGGAGTCTGTAGGATCTTTCTAGAGTGAGTAGGGGTGTGCGCTCGTGCCTAGGTGGGCTCCACATGGAGGGGGTTGCCAGTGTTCCCCAGGACCTCAGGAGACTCTCATTCCCAAAGCAAACCCCACGCTAGGGTTGAGCAGTGACCCAAGAGGCCGGAAGCCTTCCCTTCTCCGCTGGTCTCCGCCCACCTGGCGTGCCTCTTTCCAGACCTCAGTTTCCCGATTGTACTAAGACAGATTGGACGCGGAACAGCGTAAATCCACGCTCTGCGAGGACGCGGCCCTGCTCGCTCCCCGGGTGTGTGCGGGCCTCCTTCAAACCCACGGCTGCAGGGCCCCACGCCGACTCACCTGGCAATCTACCATCATCCTCAGCCTCGGCAGCTCATCGCCAGCCCCAGGGCTGTCTCTTATACACATCCCACGGCTGCAGGGCCCCACGCCGACTCACCTGGCAATCTACCATCATCCTCAGCCTCGGCAGCTCATCGCCAGCCCCAGGGCGCGGCCCAGGGCTCGCAGAGGCCGCTCGCCTCGGCCCGCGCTCGGCGCAGCGGGGCGTCCGGCTGCGGAGCTCATGGCGCGGCCTCCGGTCCCCGCCAGGCCCGGGGCTCCGCGGCCCTCGCCAATGCCGCTCCCATTGTCTGCGCCGCGCCTCGCCTCGCCGCGCTCCGGGCCGTTGAGGCCTCGCTGCTCGGTTCCGCCGGAGCTCCCCGGGCTCGGGACGGGTGGGCGGGGACAGCGCGACCCCGCCCCGGCCCCGCCCAGCCCGCCCGCAGGTGCGAGGGGCGGGCCACGGCGCGCGAGCACGGGGACGCGCTCGGCCTGCCTTCCCGCGGGGAGCACNGGAATGGACCAGGGCGCAGGGAGGTCAGCCTGGCGCGCACGCGGTGCGGGCCGGCGCGCGCACGTGACCCCGCCTCGCCGCGCGCACGCGCCACGCACCGTGTGCTCCGCTGGACTGGTCTCTTGTGTCCCTCAACCCAGTCGCCTACGCAGTCCTCCCATCCCGGCAGGGATTAGAATCACCGTCACGGGTGCTGAGGCTGGGTGGACATGGAGAGCCTGGACACTTTGTCACCTAGGTACCCCTACGCCACCTGCAGGACTCAGCTTGGTGGATGGCTGGTGTCAAATAGACTCTGAGACTAGCCGGAAGATCAGGTCCCTCCCCGGACCTCCATCTTTCCTATACCTTCGCTTCCATGTCACCACGAGATCCAGGTTGTCCCTCGCTTGTGCAAGGGTTAGGAAAGAGCCTAAAAGGAGATCCTTGCATCTGGGGGTGAGCAGGTGTTAGGGTGTGGGGAGTCACTGCTACTAAGGAGCCCTTGGGCAGACAGGATTAAACCTCGTTTTAGGAGTTGGAGAGATGGGTGGTTCAGCTGGTAAGAATGCTTGCTGCTCTTTCAGAGAACCCGAGTTCAGTTTCCAGGACCCATGCTGGGGCGCTAACACTTTTCTGGCCTCCATAGGCATCAGCATACATTCACACAGACACAGACACATACACACATACACGTAAATAAGAAGAAATCTTGCTGTCACAGGTTATGGTGAGGTCCAAGTATGGTTTTGAACCAAGGTCACCAGGCCCCCAAAGCCATGATGTATAGGAACCACGGAGGTGTGATGGGGACTCTGAGGAGCTAGGGCTTGGAGTGCCGGGTGATTTCAGGCAAGTAGTTGAGGGTTACTGCAGAGTAGAGGTCCAGAGCCATGTCNGGAAACCAGGAACTTTGTCCAGTCTCCTCAGAACCAAGGCATCCTAGAGAAGATGGCTGGAGGGGTTGAATGGAGGGGCACTGTTACCCACGTGGATCCCAAGCACCTGCTTCATTGCCCTCATGGAGATATAAGCAGTTGAGCCTCCTCCAAAGTGCAGTCTACTGCCTGGATGGCCCAGGGCTGGAGCAGTCAAAGTCAATGTCCAAGAAGGGCAGGTGCCGAAAGTCTCCTGGCCACCATCCCATTTGATGGGGTTCTGAGAGGTGGTGACCTGCCCGACATTTCTCAGGTCCTAAAACAAACTCCTATTCTGCTGCCTCTCATCTCACTCAGACTGTGGAATGCTGGCTGCCAGGTACCAGGGGAAGCTCAGCTGATGTCTTAGAGCTCATGGCCTAGGGGGATGGTGCTTGGGAGGGGACATAAAAGCACTGCAAATGATGCTGCATGGTGAGAATCTATGGGAAAGCAGAAAAGCACCCACTCTAGAGAGTAGCAGAAATCCAGGCAGAATTCCAGGAAGGTTCTGTTGTTCCTGGATATCATCAGGAACAATTCCCAGCAAATTGCCCGTCCATCCACTGGCAGGCCTGGCCTGTGAAGCATGTGTAGAGTTGTGTGGCCGGGTCCTCTAAGCTCAGCCCTGATGATAGATGGTGCTGGCCTGGAAGGGACAGAGTGTTTGAACCTGGAGCTGGGGCTCTATGGTTGAACATTGTCAGCATCTGTCAATATGTCTGTTTTGGGGAGGGGGGAGGGGAGTTTACAGGANAACCTCGGGTGTTGTTCCTCGGGCACTATCCACCTCCCCCCAGCCCCCTTTGGTTTTTCCAGAGAAGGTTTCTCTCCTGGAACTCACTCTGTAGACCAGGCTGGCTTCGAACTCACAGAGATCCGCCTGCGGCTGCCTCCTGAGTGCTGGAATTAAAGGTGTGCGCCATACCCAGCTACTATCCACCTTTTTAAAGATAGTTTCTTTTACTAGCCTGCAGCTTGCCAACTGGGCTAGGCTGAACGGCCAGTGGGTTCCAGAGTACCGGCCGTCGCTAGCTTCCCTGAACGGCCAGTGGGTTCCAGAGTACCGGCCGTCTCCAGCTTCCCTGAACGGCCAGTGGGTTCCAGAGTACCGGCCGTCTCCAGCTT
>LZPO01010359.1:1765160-1778686 GCA_001675575.1 Neotoma lepida | reverse complement strand
GGCCTTAGCTTGGCTTAGTTTCTAGCCAGCTTTTCTTAACTTAGCCCAACTACCTTTTGCCTCTGGGCTTTTCTTTTTCTATTCCTAAATACCTTTCTTTGTTTCTTACTCTGTGGCTGGCTGTGTAGTTGGGTGGCTGGCCCCTGGGGGGCCGCCACCTCCTCTGGCTGCTAGCTCTCTTCACTCCTCCACGTCTTTTCTTCTCCCCCTTCCCCTTCTAGATTTCTCCTATTCTCTCTGCCTGCCAGCCCTGCCTATCCTTTCTCCTGCCTCACTATTGGCCAGTTCTTTATTAGGCCATCNGGTGTTTTAGACAGGCCCAGTAACACAGCTTCACAGAGTTNAACAAATGTAACATAAACAAAAGTGACACACCTTAAAATAATATTCTACAACACTAACGTGCTTCTTTAACATTTTTAAAAAACATTTGTTTATTTGTATGTGTGCCTGAGGAGGTCAGAGAACAACTTTCAGGAGTCCGTTCTCTCCTTCCACCATGAACAGGTTCTAGGGCTCAAACTGAGGTCAACAGGCTTAGAGGCAAGAGCATTTACTAATGCCAGACAGTGTTGTAGGTATTCCTGTGATCTTTTATCTTAACATTAGCAATCTGCTTAGAAACGTGACCGTTTTATACNCACAAATACTGAGCACCAGGAGGATGGAAGTCACTGANAAGCAAACATGGGACAGACTCTCGGGAAGGTGGATGCTAGATGCTGGGGACACACAGCACAGTGGATAGCATGGCTCCATCCCTAAGACAAGGAGTCACCTGACCTCTGAGGTCCATTTGTTATCTGGCCAGTAGTTTAAGTCCTGGGGCCCAATCATGGTCCCAGGTGGACTTAAAGGGAAGGTCAGGTAGGGACCAGGAGAGATAGGGAGGACAAAGTCTCTTTCCACACTCCTCACCTAGGCTTCGCATGCCTCCTTTTTTACGGCAGGTGAGGCCTTACATGAGAAAGCTGNAATCACTGCACAGCTCTTAGCCAGCNTGGCCTCTCCCTAGACCAGAAACTCCAGTGGTTCAAGGAAACCCATCCCCACCCGTCTAATCCACTACTCACTTTCCCACGGCGAACACGGTGACTCCAA
The DNA here is from genome assembly GCA_001675575.1 of Neotoma lepida. Taxonomy (NCBI): domain Eukaryota; kingdom Metazoa; phylum Chordata; class Mammalia; order Rodentia; family Cricetidae; genus Neotoma; species Neotoma lepida. The sequence goes on along the minus strand of LZPO01010359.1, from coordinate 1,777,585 downwards.
TGGTTAGGTTCAATGGCCGGTACATATCCTGCAGAAGCTCTGGGTTGAAGGTTCCCTCNGAGATGATGGGTGCCAACCAGGGGGTAAGTGTCAGCAGCTCTGTGGGCCTGGGATAGGGGAGGCTCAAGACATGCAAGCCTCCCTGTTCAGAAGCCTGGGTAGCATCTTGGCCATGTTGCTGGGCCTCAGTTTCTCCATATGAAAGTGGGGATAATAATAGCTATCTCCTGCTAGGGCTGGAAAGTCTGGGAGTTGGCATGGGCAGTGTCTAGAGCAGCAGTTCTCAACCTGTGGGTCATGACCCCTTTGGGGTCAGGGGTTACATATCAGATACTTACATTACGATTCCTAAGAGTAGCAAAATTACAGTTATGAAGTAACAACAAAATTTTATGGTTGGAGGTCACTATAACATGAGGAACTGTATTGAAGGGTTGCAGCATTAGGAAGGCTGAGAACCACTATTCTAGAGGGTCCTGGCACTCCCACTGCAGACCAGGGGGGTGCCCATAAGGTGACAGAATATGCCATTGGGGACAAGCCCCTATCCAAGGCATGTACCACAGTATCACTGTCTACTATTCCAGNCTCCTACAAAGTAGGTAACATTATGATCTCCTCAAAAGGTAAAGCTCAGAGCAGATGGCCACTGCCTAAAAGTCACAAAGCTAGTGACAGGTGGAGCTCAGCTCCCTGACTCTCTGGGGCCCAGGGCCCTTTACTATTGGTGCCTCCACCATCCTCTAGCCACACTGGATCTCTCTGGTTCCCCTCCCTGCCGCTACCAGGTCATTCCCTGACACCTACCTGTGTTGTAGCAGNTTAGGCTGAGGGTACTGCAACCTGTAATCAAGAAGGGCCAGTGTGAGGAAGGCAGCCCCCACCCCTGGGGCCGGGATCGAGGGAGAAATGGTCTACTTACTGTGTTGTGGGCTGGAACAACTTCTCCTGCCTGAACTGCAGTTTCATGTTGCTGGTGACAAAGACGAGAAAGAGTGAGATTTGTTCATGACATCTTTAATATAGGCTTAAACATGAAGATTAAGAAAAAGAGAGGCACTCGGGCAAAAGTAAAACACATCTGAGATGATGTATGTGTGTAATGTGAATCTTAAATGGTCTTATTAATTGAAAACACCAGGCCAGGTATTGGGGTAAATTCTGAAAGGTCAGAGAGACAGAACAAGCCATAGCCAACCTCACCTCACCAACTCCTCAGCTGATCTTGTTTCCTCACTGTAGGCTTCTGAGTCCTCACCCGAATGAATCTCAGCTGAACTGCTGCTCAAAGCCTGAAAGCTTAAGAGGCCTCTAGTTTCTGGTTCTCATGCCTTATATATATACCTTTCTGTTTTCTGTCATCACATCCTGGGATTAAAGGCATGTGTCTTTCCCAAGTAAGACAAGAAATCTCAAGTCCTGGGACTAAAGGTGTGTGCCACCATACCTGGCTTTGTTTCCAGTGTGGTCTTAAATTCATAGAGATCCAGATTCAGACAATAAATTTCGTTACTTATCCTATTTTGGTAAGTCCAAAATTTTTATGCAATATACAAAAGTCCAATCCAATGTAAAATATTTAAAACTAGTAGTTGCCTTTTAAAAGTAGATTCAATAAACTTTTTAATCTTATATCTATATCCTCTTCTTTTTTCAGAGTAGATTCAATGATCTACCCTTTATCCATCATTTCCTTTTATTTTCCTCAGAGTAGATTCAATGATCTACTTCTTATCTATATCCTCTTTTTTTTTTTTTTTTTAAACAAGAACCCTGAATCTAATCTCCTTTGTTTAGCATTTTTTTGACCATTAACAATTAACACTTATAACCAACCATCGGAAGCAATGAAATTTTCATAACTCAAATGACCAAAAAACCACCCACCCCACCTCCTGGGAATGTGGGCGTTGTGTTCTTAAAATTACTCCTTGTTGTCTGGGGGTGAAGGCATCTTTAGGGAATCCTGAAAAGAAAATTTTTGGGTTAATTGTCAAGTCCTGAGAGAGTTAGCTGTATCATTTGTCCAGTATTTGCATAATGGGAAAGTGCAGGGCTTGTCTCAAGTCCTTGCTTGAGTAGTCTGTGTGGCTGAATCATCTCCGCTAGCCATCTTGAAATTGTCCTGAGCAGTTTGTAGTCCAAAGTCGATCTTTGGGTGGTATTAATTAGCTTAATGGCTTTATCATAGTCCAGGTGGAATCATTGTTGTAGGAGTCCATCATCTTTTTGAAGATTTTAAAACTGTTGTTAGGAGTGGTCTTGGTTCCCTGCAAAACCTTTGTTTGTTTTGTTTTGTTATTAGACAAAGACGGGAAATGTGGTATTTTTTATCTATGTCCCCCAATAAAATTTATCTGAAGATCAGAGGAACAAAATTAGCACACACCCTTAATCCTATCACTTAGCAAGCAGGGTCTGTCTGGATCCCTGTGAGTTCTAGGTCACACTAGGAACAGTCAAGCGTGGAGACACACGCCTTTAATCCCAGCATCAACCATAGAATTCTGGAGGTCTATACAGACAGGCAGGAAGTGACAGAAGTGGGCCNTAGGAGGAAGTGATGTAGCTAAGCTGAAAGAGCCAATGGGAGAACAGAACAGAACAGAAAGGGATATGAGAGTGGAGGTATAAGGAAGTGGAACTCTCTCTCCATTTTGGAAGAGGTGGCGGCAGTCTAAGGTTAGGCTGGTAGCGGTTCCTAATTCCTCTGATCTCTGTCAGACTTTCACCCCATCTCTGCCTCTGTGTTTTATTTAACAAGACCATTTAGAAAATCTGTCTTACATATGTGGGCTCAAATGAAGGTTACCTTACCTTTTCTTTGAGACAGGGTCTCTTGCTGACTTGGAACTTGCCTAATAGGTTAGGCTAGCTAGCAGCAAGTCCTAGAGATCTGTCTCTACTTCCTTGGCATGGGACTATAAGGGAGTACATACCACCACAATCACTGTTGTCACGGTTTCTGGAGATCAGATTTGCAAGGAAAGCACTTCACTGATGAAGCCCNCTCACTGGCTCTAGTTTAATCATTTTTAAGTGCACAGCTCACCGGCATGGTTGCACAACCAGCACTATTACCTGTGTCAAGANTGTCTTCTTTGTCACTCTAAACTCGGATCCATCAAACAGTAGCTCCCTGGGGGCCTGCCCATGGAGGCCCAGCCATCACTCTGCTTCTGCCTCTATGAATTTGGTACCNCCCCATGAAGTAGAATAAGGTAGAAAAGACCAATTATTAGATTCTGATTTATGGATGTATTTAGCGATTTACTTAAAGCACTGCTTGTACTGTCTATTTGCTGACCATGACTTCACTTGCTACCTAAAAAGCTACCTGAAACAGGATGACCTGGAGAAATAACCAGAACATTGGGCCATTGCCTTAACCACCTGCTGACTGCTACATATGCTTCTGTAAAATCCTGCTTGCTTGCCCGGCCCACCTTGAGGTTTTGGAGTATAAAATGAGAATAAATATTGGGTCTGGGACAGAAGCGTTTCAGGAGCTGTCCTGGCTTCGGTCCCCTGGCGGCATCTCCTCTTCTACTCTCATTGGTGTCGGATTCTCGCAACACTCTTGAGTTGAACTCGCGTAGTATCTGTCCCTTCATGATTTGCCTCTATACTCTTTAACTGCCATTCTTTAAACTCCNTTTACAGTGTCCCTGCTCAGAAAATGAAGGGTTCTGAGGAGGCAGTCAGAATCAGGAAGACGATGCTGCACCACAACCCAGCATTCCNTGCAGCCTGACAGTGATTTCATTTTTCTTACGAGTCCAGACATGCTCTAGTTACACTGGGGAATGACACACAGAATACAGACACTGAGGCTGGGCATGCAGTTCAGGGGCAAAGAGCCTGTCTACCATACAGGAGGCCAAGGGGTTGGCCTTTAACCTAGCACACACTTGTCAAAAAAAGAACCTNTTTCTAAGCATCTAAAGGCAATAAAATTGAGGTAAAGATGAGCTGGCCTGGTGGGTGGCACAGACCTGTGATCTCAGCACTCAGGAGTGAAGGCAAAATATCAGGAGCTCACAATCCTCCTCGGATGTATAGACTTCAGGGCCAATGTGGTTAGTTTTTTGGTCATCTTAACACAACCTAGGTAGTCCTGGAACAGGGAACCTCAGCTGAGAGAATGCCTCAATTAGATTGGTCTATAGGTAAGTCTATGGGGGCTTTTTCCTGATTAATGATTAATCAGATGGTCCTGGATGGTATAACAAAGCAAGCTGAGCAGTGGTGGCGCACACCTTTAATCTTAGCACTCAGGAGGCAGAGGCAGGTGCATCTTTCTGAGTTTGAGGCCAGCCTGGTCTACAGAGTTCCAGGACAGCCAGGACTATACAGTGAGACTGTCTTGAAAAAAGAAAGAAAAGCCCCTGGCAGTGGGATTTATCCCTGGTGCATGAACTGGCTTTTTGGAGCCCATTCCCTATGGTGGGATGCCTTGCTCAGCCTTGATGCAGGGGGGTGGGGCTTGGTTCTGCCCCAACTTGATATGCCAGGCTTTGTTGACTCCCATGGGAGGCCCTACCCTCTCTGAGGGGTGGTTTGGGGGGGTGAGAGGGAGGAGGGGAGGGAAGGAGAGCTGTGGTTAGTATGTAAGGTGAAAAAAAAATTTTAATTAAAAAAAGCAAGCAGGCTGAGCAAGCCATGAGGAACAAGCCAGTAAACAGTGGTCCTCCCGGCCTGTTTCAGTTCCTGACTCCAGGTTCCTGCCTTCCCTTTTATGATGGACTATGATGAGGACATGTAAGCCAATAAACCCTTTCCTCCCCAAGCTGCTTTTGGTCATGATGTTTTGGTTTTGGTTTTTCAAGACAAGGTTTCTCCATGTGACAGCTCTGGCTATCCTGGAACTTGCTTTGTAGACCAAGCTGGCCTCAAACTCCACCTGCCTCTGCCTCCTGAGTGCTGGGATTAAAGGCATGTGGCGCCACCTCCTGGCTGGTCACAAAATTTTATTACAGGAATAGGTAGAAACCTAAGTAGGACCGTGTGGTGGTTTGAATAAGAATGGCCCCTATTGGGTCATATAAGTGTGGCCTTGTTTGGAAGAAGTGTGTCAGTTGGGGTGGGCTTTGAGGTTTCAAAATCCCATGCCAGGCCCAGTCTCTATTCCTGCAGATCAAGATGTAGAACTCTTAGCACCGTGTCTACTTGCACTCTGCCAAGCTCCCCACATGATGATAATGAACTAACCCGAAACTGTGAGTCCCCAATTACATACTTTCTTTTCTTGCCTTGGTCACGGTGTCTCTTCACAGCAACAGAACAATGACTAAGACAGACACTCTAGCTACATAAGACCCTGTATAGGAACTGGAGAGATGGCTCAGTGGTTAAGAGAACTGGCTGCTTTTCCAGAGGACCTGGGTTCAATTCCTAGTATCTACATGGTGGTTCACAACCACTTGCAACTCCAGTTCCAGGGGATCTGACACCTTCTTCTGGCCTCTGGGGGTACCAAGCACATGGTACATAGACATACATGTAGGCAGAACACCCATACACATTAAAAAATNATAACAGCTGGGCAGTAGTGGCGCATGCCTTTAATCCCAGCACTTGGGAGGCAGAGGCAAGCATCTCTCTGTGAATTTGGGACCAGCCTGAGACCAGCCTGGTCTACAAAGTAAGTTCCAGGACCGCTAGGACTACATAAAGAAACCTTGTCTCGAAAAGCAAAACAAAAACAAAAATAATTATAATCATTAAATAATAAAAGCCAGGTTTGGTAGTATACACCTTTAATCCCAACATTCAGGAGGCCGGATCTCTGTAAATTCAAGGCCAGCCTGGTTGATTAAGAGAGTTCTAGGACAGGTAGGGATTAAGACAAAGAGACCAAAAAATATATACACACATATATACTCTGTCTTTCACCATACAATGCCCTGGGCTATCCTGGGACCTTGCCAGCAAGAAAGTCAACAAATCCGACACATGCAGCTCCTTGACCTTGGGCCAGAACTGTTGTACCCTGTTATAAACATCTGAATAAGGACTAAAATACTACTTTTTTTTTTTAATAAAATGTGTTATGCCAGGTGGTGGTGGCCACACACCTTTAATACCAGCACTCAGGAGGCCAAGGCAGGTGGATCTTTGAGTTCAAGGCCAGCCTGGTCTATAGAGGAAGTTCTAGTCTCAAAAAAACCAATGAATAAATAAATAAAAACATGCGTGTTATCAATAGCCTATAGTCCAGATGCTTAATTTGTCTTTAGCTGCTATGAAACACAAAAGTTCACGAGGCCCATCTTTTCACTCTTAGCTGACAAACAGGTTCACCAAGTGGGGAAGGCCTTAGCCCAACTCCACTCAGTTCCCTGCATCCACACAAAATGCAGCAAGAGGTTCCTTCCTAACAGGACTGTTTAGTGACCATCTTCTATGAACCAGGACCCCAGGCTATCATACGCAGCAGGAAAGGCAACTCTACCATCCCATCTAACAGGCACAGCAAGCAACAAGCAAGACCCATCGCTGTGCAAGGGTATCTACAGCCAAAAGCATGCTGAGGGCAGCAGGAGGCTTGAAGGCTGAAATCTCAGGTTCACTGAATGTCTGTGGCAGCTGTAAGTAGCCCTCAGACAATGTCATCCTAAAAGCATTCCTGTCTCTCCAAATATGGTCAGCCCACACTGCCCCAAAACCCTCTAGCCCCATACTTACAACAACTTTGGGCAGGGAAGGTAATAAGGTATGTAGGAGACCGGCATCCAGTCCCTGACATATCTCCTAGAAAGAAAAGTACCTGTTAATGCCACTCTGTCTCAGAGGCTGCCTTGGTGCATTTTATGAGGAGCACAGACCTTCAGTGGTGCATTTGGGAGGAAGCCCTGTCACTCTAGGGCTGTTGACAGCTTGTATCTAGTACAGGGCTTAGTGTGTGGTTGTCTTTTTGTCTACATTGGTATTCACTCATGGTATGGCTATGTCCTTGACGCCAGGTCCCACACACAAACAGTAAGGAGACATGCAGTGGCAGAAGATCCCCACAAGGCCATCAAGGGTGACTTTAGGAGCATGAACAGGATTCCTTATCAACATGGTTTGAAGGACTGTCTAGGCAGAAAACANGGCAAGGTAAAGGCTAGGAAGCCAAATAAGTAAGGCAAAACACAAAAGCCAAAACTAGTCAGTCTGTGTGGGGCTGGAGGATCCTGAGTCTCAAGAGGTTGATGGGACCTGTATGAGTATCAGGGTTTAGAGGTAACATGCAGGGCAGGGAAGAGACTCCAAAAGGCAACTCACCAGATCCAGAAACCTGTGCTAGCCAGCAGGCAGAATGCCAGGCCCAGAGCCAGTCTTCGGTGGGTCATCATCTGGTGCTTATAAGTAACTTTGTTGCAACTCTGGGGATTTGCTTGGGGCTGCTAGGACAGCTGACAGCTGGAGCTGCAAAGAGACAATTCAGCCCTGGAGGGTGAGGTATCCTGGACACCTCGAGCTGCTTAGGACAGCTCTACCCTGGAGGGAAAGTTATTCTGACTGCTCGGGAGAGTCAGGCCTGGAACTGCTTCACCAGGGAAGGGTATCCAGACTGTTTGGGAGAGTCAGGTCTGGAGCTGCCAGGTCAGCTCTGNAGGGCAGGGTATCCTGATTGTTTGGGAGAGTCAGATCTGGAGCTGCCAGATCAGCTCTGAAGGGAAGGGTATCCTGACTGTTCAGGAGAGTCAGGCTATACCTGGTGTGGTGGGGGATGGTCTTCCGGCAGGATATAGCAATCCTGCTCCTCTCCTGGAGAGCTGCTACAGCTGAGCTTTGCTCAGCCCCCACTTAAGGGGGCTTCCTAGCAGAGCGCTGCTTCTTCTGCCTAAGATGTTACTTTTTGCTTCACTTTCAAAAGGGGAAACCCCTGCAGAAATGTAGCAATCTCTTCTTTTTCAGCTCTCCTTTGCTCAGTCCACTGTGGGATGTCTTAGCAAAGATCTTCTGTTCTGCTCCTCTTTGCTCAGTCCACTATGGGATGTCTCAGCAAAGATCTTCTGTGTGCCAGTGAATGAAGATTTTTCACACCCAAAACTCTTTTGAGAAAGGGAGATATAGATATATATATCTCACCAGGCAGGGTGGTTTATATAGGATGTCTTGGGGGCGGAGTTAACAGGGATTAGCTAGTTTTTTGTTNCAACTGACCAGGCAGGGTGGTTTATATAGGATCTCTCAGGGGCACAGTTAACCAGGGATTAGTTAGTTTTACCTGCTCAGGGATTGGTTAGTTTTGTGGGCTAGGGGCAGAAATGGCCCTGATTTCAGACTCAAATTGTGTTTCTTTCACTGGACTTTCTTGGCTTTTGGACACTAATTCTAAGGCCAGGGCACATTTCTTTCACTGACCCCGAATTCTAGGGACCAAGAGTGTTACTTTGGTACTGGTTTCAGAGTCAGGGCATGTTTCCTTGGTTCTGGGTTTTGGGATCATTTCTCTGGCTCAGGTCCCAAACCCAGACTGTTTCTTTCTGCCCTGATCTGAGCCTTCCCTAGTTCTGGGCTCCGGGATCAGGGTGGGTTTCTTTAGCCAGCCCCTTTTCCCTACAGTGCTGAACAGAAGCTAGGCACCTTTAGTGACCCCTAGGACCTTGGCCAATCAGACACTTCCCTCCCAGCCTGCCTCTCTTGAGGTCTCAGAAACTCCTGCAAAGAAATTCTCCAATTATTTTCCTCCTTCAGCGGACCGCGGACTCACCGTGGGACAATGCCTCAGAGGCAGCTAGGATGCTCCCCAGGTAGGGGTCTGTACGTAGGCTCTGTCCCTGTCCCGTCATCAGCAAAAGTGAGTAAAGGGCCACCTAGGATCAGACCGGGACAGCATACCCAGTGACCTCAGTTCTTGGAATTTTTCCTGAAACAATTCCTGGCCACCTGGGGGAGGCGGGGACTGGGCTCTGTAGGATACAGCAAACAGCACTCTGCATCTTCCGCTCAAAGATCTCGTGTCTGGTGGTTCTCCACCACCAAAGGGTTAGGAGAAGACGTCATGAAGCTACGGGCCACAGACAGCGTGGTGGACCCGAAATCGGAGAAAGTTCCCAGGTCTGGGGTCCTGGAGGTTAGGGCTCTGCGCACTCCGTTGTCCCTGCAAACCCGTTCCCTCTCTCACCCTCTGGGACCACAGTTTCCCTATCCAGCTCTCCACTTCCTGCCTCACTAGCNTCCGGCTCAAGCTAAACAGAACTGCCTCGCAGACCTAAATCCAGGCGCAAACCTTGCAAGAGGGGATTCAACTCCCGGAGGCTGGGGCTAAGACGCGCACCTGAACTTTGGCTCTTGTGATGGCTCCAGGGCCGCCGCCTCCTCCTCAGCGGCAGCGGTGGGGTGCGGTGCGGGGACCGGGTGGGGCAGAGTAGGGCTCAGCCAGACTGTCCTTGGACGCACAGAATCACGCCCTTTGGGCTAATCAGCGTTAGGACGAAGGGAGGAACTTATCCCAAGCCGGAAAACAGAAACTGGGCGACTCCCCGCAGCTCCGTGCGGGCCTACGCTGGGTGGAGCCTTGCAAAGCAAAAACAGTTGGGCGTCGGGTCTCTGGGGCGGAACAAAGCCTGAGACCCATCCATCCACGCCCCTCCCACGCCCTCCCTCTGCTCGTTGAGCTATACTCGAGCCCCGCCCACTGGCCTCAGCCTTGTAAAGGGAGAGAGAGTTCGTGGATCCCGGCGGTGTCTTCTCTAGCCTTCTAAATCCCAGCCTAGAAGGCAGAGCGTCCAGATCATAGGCAGGGATCGCAGGTCTTGGAACACTGGGCGGCGTGTAGGCAGAGATGTGAGACACGATTTTGGAGGAAAATTTACTTCCTGGTAGTCAAGGAGGGGAGAACCAGGGACTCTGAACCTGACCTCGACTCTCAGAATCTCCCGGAGGCCCTGTCTCTTCCTCAGTCCAGTCGAGTGGCCATGTTCCCTTCTTCGGCCTATCAGTTCCAGGAAAGGCCGCGCTTCTCCACCCCAGGGTCCCAGGATGGACCCACTGACACGTCTGATCAATTATCAGCCAAGCACGATGGATACGGAGGATTCTGCTAGGAGGGANGGCAGGCGAGGAGAAACCATGCTCGGGAAGAACGGATTCGAAAGAGATTATGGATTTTCTCAGGGTCACAAAGCACAAGCGCTGGCACTTGTGCCTCAGCCCTGCAGCTCAGAGCAGTTAATGAGCGGCAAAGTGAGAGACTCTAATAGACCAATGGGTGAAGCTAGGCTTGGTGGTTGTGAGTTTGGCCCGGGAAGGACACGTGACCAGCGTTCTCCAAAGCGGCCGGGCAGGTTGTTTGTTATTCAGTAGCTGATGTGCGGAGATTAAGGTCTGATACAAGAGATGGAGTGACCATGAGGACAGAGACAAGAATTGAGACGTTAGGGAGGTAAGAACCTTTGATGAATGTTGGACCACTTCTACTGTGTCTATACCTAGGGGTTGAGAGAGTGGGTTGTGTACCCTCTGTATTTTGATCGTGCCTGATGGGCGGCTGTGATAAATGCTATAGTAAAGTTTACCAATGACCCCTGACTCCCATCTGGGGTGCCATGGGTCCTTAATTAGGATATAAAGGATCCCCCATTCTGCATAAAGATAGAACGCCTTCCTGAATATGCAGCATGTCTCCTACAGGACCAATAAAGGCAGCCTCCACGAGTCTCTGGCCATGTCTACAGTAATCTCTAGTTTGATCATAAAGAAAGCAAGCACAGGGGACAAATGTTCTAGAAGTCAATTTAGGTGTTATAGGGACAAGTACCTCCTTTTGGCAACCTCCTGGTCTTCAGACCCCACCACAGGAATGAATGGTCTGGTTGAACCACTGAGAGAGTATAGGTTTCCTGAAGCTTTGAAATCTTAATATAACAATAGCATAGAGGGGGGAAAATCTGAAACATTTTTTCATTACCTTAAATTACTTTCTCATACCTTCAAAACTTTCTTAAGCTTTTGCATCCTCAAACCTTTATACACTTCCCTAGACTCTCATTGCAACTGGGCTGTGTTTTCACCAATAACCTCTCCTGGGATCTCTTGAGGAACTTCAGTCCTGCCAAGGCACAGATGCTCCCCGTGACCCTTCATGACCCTTTAAAACTAATAGCACCTAGATGACTCTTATGTTACACAGTTCGGCCATCAGCACAAGGTACATTCTTGTATATGAGTACATGGAGGTGCGGCTCTAATACCTTATTAAACAAGCATTGTTTTTTAAATCCTACCTTTAATAAACCCTGCTTTTATGGTTTTTGTTTTCAGGACAGGAATTATCCCAAAAATAGAGAAAACAGACATGGGGTAAGCTCAGATGAAGAAGAGATGAATAAGGTAGTACAGGGAACTGGATCAGCCTTTAAAAAAAATTATTTATTTTTATTTCATGTGCTTTGGTGTTTTGCCTGCATATATGTCTGTGTGAGGGTGTCAGACCCTGGAACTGGAGTTACAAACAGTTTGTTAGCTNCCATGTGGGTGCTAGGAATTGAACCCAGGTCCCCTGGAAGAATAGTCAGTGACCTTAAATGCTGAGCCATCTCTCCAGCCCCCCTGAATCAGCCTTTGACAGCCTTCTGTAGAGCTATTTCCTATCCCTATTAGGACAGGCTGTTGGTTAGAGGGGAGGATCTCTCTTGGATGATAAACATGGTAAGATGGTAAGAGCTACCCCAGACAGGTGTAGATAGGAAGAAATAATTTATGTGGTGGCAGAAGTTGCCACCACTGAAAATTGAGCATGCCAGTTTTGGCCATTGAACTGTACTGAGGCCAAGCTATTTATAGTAACAGTGAGGCTTTAATAAAATCTGAGTCCATGGAGGAAGAGTGGAAGGATGGTAAAATGAACTCCACCGAAGGGGATTTTATAAGCTCCAAGAGGGAGCTGAGAGGCAAGAAAGAAGCCCAGGAGGGCGTAGTAAAGAAGCTGTGAGACTTCCAGGAAAGAGCTGAGAGACAGGAGGGACAAGGTTGCAGAGGCCAGGAAGAGCTTAAGGAAGCTTCGGGACTTAGCAGGCAGCTCTTAGGGGGAGGAGGCAAGGAAACAGGGAGGGCTCCAATAGAGGGAGAGGAGCAAGTGTCTTCATAACTAGAGTTACCCGTGTAGTGGGGCCCTGGAGGGCTAGCAGGCTCCAGGAGCCAGGGAGAGGACACTTACCTAGTAGGCAAGGAGAGGTGGATGGTTAGAGCAAGAGGAGAGAAGTGGCTGAAGAGCAGAGGGACTCTAGAACTTGGAACCAAATATGATGGGTAGCAGAAGCCAGCAGAAATGAATGATCCATACATACCTTAAGAAAGCCAAATCAGCAGCTTGAGTCAGTTTTAAATATTGAGACATCAGGAGGTGGTGGCACACGCCTTTAGTAACCAGCACTCGGGAGGCAGAGGCAGGCAGATCTCTGAGTTTGAGGCCAGCCTGGACTACAGAGTGA
>LZPO01010359.1:1745027-1756241 GCA_001675575.1 Neotoma lepida | reverse complement strand
TATGATAGTCTTCATAGTCAGGTACTGGGAAAAGGCATTTGCTGAATCAATAGCTGCATACCAGGTACTGGGAGATATGGTAATCTGCTCAAGTAGTGACACCATATCTGGTACAGCAAACAAAGTTATTGGATTGAGTGTTCNATAGTCAACTGTCATTCTCCATGATCCATCTGTCCTCTGCACTGGCCAGACAGGAGATCTAAAGGGAGAAGTGGTGGGAACCACCACCCTTGCATCTTTCAAGTACTCGATGGCACTAATTTCTGTAATTTCTCTAGGGATGCGATACTGTTTTTGATTCACTGTTTTCCCCACAAGAGGCAACTCTACAGGCTTCCATTTAGCCTTTCCAACATAACAGCCCTCAGTCCACAGGTCAGGGAATATAAGAATATAAGAATTCTGCCAACTCCTAAGTATATCTATCACGGTTATACCAACTGGGACTGGGGAAAATAACCACAGGATGAGTTTGGGGACCCACTGGACCTACTGTGAGTCAGACTTCAGGCAAAACTCCATTAATCACCTGACCTCCATAAGCCCCTACTTTAACTGGAGGCCACAGTGTTTCTTGGGATCTACTGGAGTCAGTGTCAGCTCAGACCCAGGATCCAATAGACCCTGGAAAGTCTGTTTCCTTCCCCCAGTGTAGTTATCCTTGTCAAAGGCTGTAGGTCCCTCTGGGGAAGGAATGGGGAGAGGCTAACAGTAAAACTTTTAGNGATTCTATCAAGGTCCTTCCTCAAAAGAACCTGGCCATTCCTTCATTCTGNGTCTCCAAACTGGCTCAAATCTGGAAATTGGTCCATGGGCCGAGAATCCCTTTTGCCATGATCCAACGTAGCCTTTCTTTCATTTATTTGAGAATTTTTCTGCTTATGCAGATCAAACAAAAATTCAGTAGGTTTCCTATCCATTTAATGCTTNGAAGCACCATGATTGATTAGCTAGTACCAAAGACCCATCCAAATCATGTCACCATAAAATTCACTGGGCCTATGCTGACCATGCAGGTCAGGCCATTATGGTCCGACATTGTTTTGTCTGTGCTGCTCACTAAGATAACTATGTTCACCTTGCCTTTGGTGACTAAGTGCTGCCACCTGGCCCATGCTACTTCCGGCCCAATTAAACCTATTGGATTTTTTTTCTTTTTTCAAGACAGGGTTTCTCNGTGTAACCCTGGCTATCTTGGAACTTGCTCTGTAGAACAGGCTGGCCTGAACTCGGAGATCTGCCTGCCTCTGCCTCCCCAGTGCTGGGATTAAAGGCATGTGCCACCACCACCCGGCAAACCTAGTGCATTTAATTCATCCAACTGAGCAGCAGCATCTCCAACCCTAAGGTCTGGCACAAGGAAAAGTGAGAGCAAAGCTCTTTAGATGTGCTGGTCCCCTCTCACCATTTTATCTTATAGGGTTAGTGAAGGGCACGTCTTCTGGGCCTTCCCATTGTGGAGGATTAGATTTTACACAGCATACCCCCTCTAGCATTGCAATTTCCCTGAACCTTAAAATCCCTTCAACACTAAACCAAGGGATACCAGGCAATTCCAACTCCTTTTCAGTACACCGTAGGGGTACTGCAAGTTTCATGGCCTGCAGAGAAACAAACCTTGAAAGACAAGAAGGGAAACTCAGTTCAGCCCGACTTAGCTGGTGCTGGTTCAAACTTCTAGAGTCTGGCAGCAGGTGGTTTATTGTAAACATATTTAAATATGGTACAATNTTGGAGAAAGGCCTCCTGGTGTAATACCTGTCTCTTATACACATCTAGATGTGTATAAGAGACAGCTCTACAATGAAGTATAGGTTCTATAGCTTAAGGGCCTAGGATCTGGTGTGGTCTCTGACCCACATAGCATAGAGGTAGCCAGGCTATAAAGTACCTGTGACATCTCNCCTAAGGATGAGTTCTATTGACTGATAAACAAAGCTAACTGGGCAGTGGTGGCACAAGCCTTTAATCTCAGCACTCTGGGAGGCAGAGGCAGACAGATCTCTGAGTTTGAGGCAGACAGATCTATAGAGTGAGTTCCAGGACAGCCAAAGCTGCANAGAGAGACCCTTCTTGGAAAACCAAAACCAAACAAACCNGAAAAACAACAACAACAAAAAAACCCAAGAAAACAAAACAAAAAGCTAAAAATAAAGGTCTAGGGAGGGAAGAGTCTGGGATAAACATTCTGGGGGATTTGGGTGAGGTCTGGCTCTACAGATAGCAAAGGTCACCAAGTNATAACAATATCCATTCCCAGCCTTCCTTCTGCCCGGAAAACAGGTATTCATTCCCTTCTTTGAGAAGAAAACCTTGTGTGATTAACATTTCTGGTTTCCCCGGTGATCTGTGGGCACAAGGACCTTTGTGCTCCCAACAGTAGGCCATCTTTTGACAAATGCTTCAGCCAATGCTTTCAAGCAAACTTGACCTTTTTTAACTGTGTAAGTTTCCACATTAAACCTAGATCTCCAGAGGGCCCATATCAATAAACTCGGCCTGATTCAGTTTCATGTTCTTTCCACCATTATCCCACACCCTTAAAATCCATCTCCACACATATTCCCCAGACTTCTGCTTGAATGACTTAGCAAACCCATTAAGCTCTTTAGTAGTGGAGCATACCTCCTTAGGGACTATACTTTCTACCCCTNGTACACCACCTCATGGACCACANTCTCTAGGAGCCTGCTTAGCCTTTAAGTCTGGTTATATGTCTAGAGGCAACTATTGGGGGCCCCAAGGGACATCAGTATTGTCTTGCTTGAAATTTCCTTCAGAGAATGAAGTATTAATTTTAATTGAAAAAGAGACCAAATGGAACCACNTGATATAGACCTACTTCTGAAGTGGACACAAGGGCTTCTTGACAAAAGAAACAGTGCCTTCCACTTGAGAGCTATGTCCAAGTCTTAATGGATGCCAGAGGCCATATGGATATGTACTTTACTTGCATTTGTACCCAGAAAAGAGGCAGACAAGGTTTAATTATGGATCATCGGACTCTGGGGTGGCCAAATCTTGGGATTATAGGACTCTGATGCTAAGATGGGGAATGGACCAGGGCTGGACAAGGAGCTTCCTGCTCAGAACAGGCTTGGNTATCTACTGTGGGAGCAGGGGTTCCTGTCACNGGGAAGGGCTCTTATCAGGTACAGAAGATGTCCCCCTGCCCTCAGAACCCCTGGAACTCTGCAGCCGATGTAGTGCCTCCATCTGCCTCCTCTTCTCCTTGGCCCGGTTGATGGTTGTCCTGAAGAGCTTGCAGAAGAGATGGATAGCTTGGGGTGAGTCATCATTGCCAGGGATAGGGTAAGTGATGAGGCATGGGTTGCAGTTGGTGTCTACAATGCCCACTGTGGGGATGTTCATCTTGGCAGCATCCCTCACAGCCACATGGGGTTCAAAGACATTGTTGAGCGTGTGCAGGAAAATGATGAGGTCTGGCAGGCGGACAGAGGGNCCAAAGAGGAGGTGTGCATTAGTCAGCAAACCACCCTTGAAGTAGCGAGTGTGGGCATACTCCCCGCAGTCCTGGGCTGTCTTCTCAATCAAGTGAGAGAACTGTCGGTTCCGGCTCACAAACAGGATGATGCCCTTGCGGTAGGCCACATGGGCNGTGAAGTTCAAGGCCAGCTGTAGATTCAAGGCTGTCTGCTCCAGGTCGATGATGTCTTGGCCCAGTCGGTTACCAAAGATGTATGGCTCCATAAACCTGCCAAAAAACCTCAAAGTGAGTGGTACAGTGTTCAGAGAGCTACTGTTNTTCCACAGACCCCCATCAGCAATTTAGGATTGTATATGAGGGCACTACAGGCTGGGAGGCACTATTTACATTCAACTGCTCCCCACTACACCTTGTCTAGTGAGTGATGAGATGAAGACACAGTGTTTGGGAGATGAGCAGCAAACATCAGGTGTGTGGCTCAACCTGTCCCCCTATGGAGATTTGAGGACCAAGTGCACATTAAACAGGGTCTCAGGCAAGGCACTCTGTCTAGTATTACTCTCTATGGCCACTTCATTTCTATGTAGCAAGACCTCTCCACTGGGGCAGCCAAAACTCAGGGGTCCCCAGCCTGTAATGACCCTCAATTTTCACCATGTCTATGAACAGCATCAATACTAGCACCGCACTTGGTGTTGCTGTTAACGCTCCCATCAGCCCTCAGCTCCAACCTTGACCTGATCCCACCGCTCTGCCCACACTGCCTGTGCCAGCTACCTATGACGGCAACCGGCTTTATGGCCCAGGTGTACTCGGGCGTCGAAGAGGCTCTTCACGGAAAACAGCTCCTTGACATTGAAGAAGTCCGAATGCTGCAGTGGTACATCTAGGATTCTGCTCTCGAGATCTGAAAAGGGAGGAAGGGGAAGCACTGTGGCACACCACCACCAACCAAAGACTCACGAGTCTCTTGGGAGTGAGGACCTCAAGGCTGAGGAGGNCTCTGTGAGGGGAAAGCCTGGTCACCCCTCTTCCCTTAGTCTTCACACATGTAAGAGAAAGAGATTGACTTCTNGCGCCTCAAATGTCCCGCCAGGAGACCAGCNGGGTGGACAGATCCAAAATTAGTCTTCACTGATCTCGGGAGCTACTAGACCACAAGGGGGCCATTCGCCCTCCCACCCCACTTAGAGAGATTAGCACAGGCTTCGTTCGGGGATCCCACAATGACTACCCCTCCACGATTCTGCACCTACCCAGCTCCAGCGCCCGGCCTTTACCGTCGCCGTCCTGGGGCTCGCTGACCACGGGGACTTGGGCTCCCGTCACCATCCTACCATTCAGTCCGGGCGGGCCCGGGGCCGCCTTCTGCAGGAAACCTGGCCGGCGCCACACACCTGCGGGGAGAGAGCCGGTGGGGCCACGCCCTGTCCACGTCCCTGTCCACGTCCCTGGGATCCCAGGGTCCCTCCCGTCTCCGGGCTCCGCCGCGCTCACCTGCACACAGCAGTCGGGTCAGCACGGCCGGAGCAGGCGCCATGGTCGGCGCGTGGACAGAGATGCTGCAGAGACTCTTCCTGCCGGACAGAGCGCCTCCTCCGCCGAGCGCGCGGGGCCGCAGCGCCGCCTGCAGGCCTGGAGGACGCCGCCGGCTCCCGCGGCGCGCGACCTTGGAGGAGTCTGTGCTGACGCTGGGCGGCGTCAGTGCCGGGCTGGGAGGTGGGACTGAAGCAGGACCAGCGGACACTCATCTACTGCTCGTTCCTCCCGATAAAATTACAGCGTCCTCTCAAAACCGGTCAGGAGGAGGAGACCTTCTAGTTCAAAATGGTTCTTATTGTTTGTTTTTCTGAGACAGTGTTTCTCTGTGAAGCCTTGGCTGTCCTGGAGCNCTGTAGACCAGGCTGGCCTTGAACTCACAGAGATCCACCTGCCTCTGCCTCCTGAGGGCTGGGATTCAAGGCTTGTGCCACTATCGCTCGGCTTATTGTTTGGTTTTTAATTGCATTTTTCTTTAAAATTTGCTTTAAATTTATTTATTTTGTGTTATGAATGCTTTGCTTACATGTAGGTATATGCACCCTGTGAGTGCCCGTTTCCCGTGGAGACATAAGAAGATGTCTGATCCCCAGGAACTGAAGTTAAGGATATTTGTGAGTCACCTTGAGGGTGCTGGGAGTTGAACCCAGGTCCGCTGCAAGAGTAACAAATGCCTTAACCGCTGAGCCATCTCTTCAGTCCCAAATTACTTCAAGAGTGACAACAACTAACCAAAGTCTCCCTGACTGGTCTGACACAGAGATTTGCCTGCCTCTGTCTCTGAGTGCTGGGATTATTGGTGTACATCACCACACTATGACCCGAATGGCTTTTATTGTTTTAAAATTATTATTAATTATTAATTATTGAGACACGGTCTCACTATGTACCCTTGGCTGGCTTAGAACTCTCTATGTAGATCAGTCTGGCCTCCAACTCAGAGATCTGCCTCCCAGCATGCACTACCATGTCATAAATAACGTGCACCGCTCACAAGATCATTTTTTTTTTTATATTTCAATAGTATTTGGCCTGGGAGGATTTCCTAAATTAACAACATCTCGCATCTAAATTTAGGCTGAGTTGTGGGGAGCATGAGGTGACAGCGGCCAAGAAGTCCTGGCAAGTCAGTAAACGACAGACCAGTAGGTGCTTGCTCAGGTACAGTTTGGAAGCACCTAATTCCTGCGTATTTGCTAGTTAAGCCCCAGGTCCTAAGGTTTCATTTTCCCAGGATCTGCTCCCTATTGTATTTGGAGATGATACCAGGATGTTCCCAACAGTTCCAGAAAAAGGCCAGCGGAACTCCCAGAGGGGCTGCAGCATGAAGCTTGGCTTGGCGCGACAGCCTAGCTTAGAACTCCTCACTGTCCCCTTTATTATTCGTCCTCTCGAAGATTCTAGACTTGCCTACAGCTCGAGTAGCAAGCAGCCTACAAAGGACCGCCCCTCCTCCCGGTCAGGTGACACTGTTGCCTAGCAACAGGACGCCTTGCCGCCGCAGCCGCAGCTTTGACTAGTAGTTGGGGGCTACTTTCCTGTGGAGGTCAAATGTCTGAAGAAAACCCCCAAAAGTTCACGGAGCTGGTGGCGCCCAAGGCTAAGCCCGCCCCAGAGAAGACGAGCGACTACTACCGCGTGAGCGAGCAACTCCCACCCAGGTTCAACAACCCGGAGTGGTTTCGTGGCTACAGGTGAGGACTGAGGTTACTACCTCCAGGCAGCAGGGTGCCGCAGGTGGCCCTAGCTTTGGCCATGTGTGTGAAAACTCCCAAGTGCCTGGCTGCCGAGGTCAAAAGAAGCCAGAGGTGAACCTTGTGCCTTGTGTCACCATTACTATCAGAGTCGTGGACCTGCTGTCTGAGCAACCATAAGAGTGAATGTGTGTGGCCGTAAGTGTGTGTGTGTGTGTGTGTGTGTGTGTGTGTGTCTTCGCTTTTGAGTCCCCCTAAAAGTTGTACACCTCACAGGGCAGCGTGGTGCCCTTGCAAATGATGGAAGCCTTCTTGACTTCTGTGAAGCATGTGCAAGCACACTACCAACCCCTCCCCACAAGAGGACAGCTTGCTGAGGCCTCAGAGTAAGAAGTAGAGTGGTGTCCAGTTGGTGGCCTCTGTATCACAGACTATAGCTTCACAAACCAGATTTCCTTCCTCCTCCTGACTGACGCTTGGCCTCTGTAAGGGTTGGGGCTCAGAAGTGGAGGGACTGCTGGGTGGCAGGGTCTGGAAGCTGAGATGCTGTTTCCCAAGTATGTAGCTACCTGGCAGTGGGGGTCGGTGTCGAGGCCCCTACCTCCAGCATTTGCTGGCTGGGTGCTCTGTAGGGGTTTACCTTGGAAGGATCAGGGGCCATGGCTAGCAAAAGAGGCCTGGAGGACAGGCCTGCTGGGAGAGAGTGCCCACAGTGGGAGCTCTGTTGACATTGCTATTGCTTCTGGGGACGTCACCAAAAAAGCTCCATCAATCAAAGATTCTTCCAGGTTATGACTTGCTGGCTTAGAATGAGTATGAGTGGGAAACAGAGTGTGTCTCTCTTCTACAGGACCAATGAGGTTGTCTCCATGTACAGGACCAGTAACCAAACCTATGGGAGCAGAGCACCCACGGTGCATGAGATGCCGGTACGTGCAAGCCAGACATGCTAGGATGGGTGCCATCTAGAAGACAGAATTGTGAGGAGTCAGAGGTTGGGACCCCATTATAAATGTGGGGCACTTCAAATCATGTTAGAACAGGGCAGGGCAGAGAGATGGTAGAGTACGTTTAGAAGCAAAATGTATTGTAGAAAGAGAAACGTCCAAGTAAGCTTGCTTCTGCATTGTCTTCTCCCGTCTGTCGTCACTCACACCCTCAGACAGGCATGCACACCTTTACATGGGCACCCAGAGGCAAATCAATGGAACCAAATGTTCTTTAGGATTTGTTTCCTGCTATGAGGTGTGCCTTTTGCATTAGGGTGCAGTACTGGTCAGAGCTAAGGTTGCAACTGTGATATCACTGTGACTGAAGTCATTCAGATCCAGGGAAAGCACTAAAGGAGTCAGTGAGCATCCCCAGATCACCAGGGCTCCCANTNTGGAATGAGGATGTTGGGGGTCATTTTCCCAAACAGTTGCCATTTTTTTCTGTTTTTTGTTTTTGTTTTTTTGTTTTTTTGTTTTCAAAACAAGGTTTCTCTGTGTAGCCCTGGCTGTCCTGGAACTCGCTCTGTAGAGCTGTCTGGCCTCGAACTCACAGAGATCCACCTGGCTCTGCCTCCTGAGGGCTGAGATTAAAGGCATGCACTACCATGCCTGGCTGCTTCTGCACACTTAAATTGCATGGTACTTGTCTTTGTGTGGGGGTGCACCATGGCACATGTATGTAGGTCAGAGGACAACTTGGAGGAGTTGGTTCTTCTGTCACCATGTGAGTGGGGATCCAACTCAAATCATCAAGATTGGCAATAAGTGCCTTTATGTTTTTCTTTGAGACAGGGTCCCAAATTAGCCCCAGATAGTTTTGAACTCTCTGTGTAGCTGAAGATGGCTTTGAACTCCTGAACTTCTTGCCTCTATCTCCCAAGTACTGGGTTAAAGATGTGCTCTACCACACCTGTTCTATGAAGGGCGGGGGCTTTGCTAATGTTAGACATAGCGTTCTACCAGCTGAGCCACATGCCCAGTTTCTGCTTCAGCTTTTATAAAAGGCCATTGGGAAAATGCTGCTCTGGTCAACAATGGCATTTTACACTCAGATTAGCAGGCAATGGACCACAAGCTGAGGGTATCGGACAAGTTAGGAGGTGGTTTCTTATAGTCCTGTTCTCTGGGGTTGGCTGTTCAGCTGCCTGCCTAAGTACACTGCACGCTGTGAGCAGCTCTTAGTATTATTCTCTGTGATACTGCAGTGATGGATTTCTGTCATTGTACGATTGTCAAAAGGGACTGAATGTGAAGGGCCAAGAGGGGGTCCCGGAGTGCTTGGTGCTGTTAGTGAACAGCCGAGTAGCAGTATCGGCTCTGATGCAGGCGTACCTGCAATTACAACATGCTAACAGTGGAGGAGCTGTGTGCATTGGGATGGGATCTGGACACTATATTTTAAATGTTCAGTTTTCCTGGAGATCTCAAACTTGCCTTTTGAAAAATGCTCTGAGCTGGTTGGTGGCAGTGCACTCCTTTAATCCCAGCACTTGGGAGGCAGAGGCACGTGGATCTCTGTGAGTTTAAGGCTAGCTTGGTCTACAAAGTGAGTTCCAGACAGCCAGGGCTACACAATGAAACTGTCTTGAAAAAACAAAAACAAACAAACAAACAAAAAACAAGAACAAAAAAAAGAAAGAAAGAAAAATGTTCTGAAATCATTTCTCTTTACATGGTGGAGGTTAGTTTGCACATGTCAGACATCTCCCTGTCATCTAATGATTCTGTCTAGCTAGGCTGATTCTCACCCTGGTTCCTGTACTCACAGTGGCCTCACCACACTCAGCAAGAACTGAGTGCTTCAGGCCTCCGAAGGGCAGCCCTTCCCATCCACTGGGCCGGCGGTGCATACTCTGAAGTCTTTAAAGCACTTTACAGAGGATTTTGGCTCACAGACAGGACAGAAACCCNTTGCTATGGCTGGAGGAATGACCCCAAAGCTCTATGGATTAAAGGCAGGGTTACTAGTGTGTGCTCCTGGGATGTGGACTCTATGGGAGTTTTCAGGACATTGGAGGTACACCCTTGAGAGGGATCCTGGGATCCAGCCAGTTCTCCCTTTGATCATGGCTCCTGACTCAAGCAGTTTGTTTTGGTCACTGTTACCCAGCACCCCCAGCCAAGGGCCGAGGCATCTGAATTACTCCTTCATGGAACTGGAACTCCAGGAGTAAGGCCCAGATATATATATATATATATATATATATTCTCTCTCTCTCTCTCATCTTGAGACAGGGTCTCTCTATGTAGTCATGACTGCCCTGAAACTCTCTATATAGACCAGGCTGGCCTTGAACTCACAGATTTCTGCCTCTTGAATGCTGAGATTAAAGGTATGGGCCACCATGCCTCCTAACTTTTTCTCTTCCTAAATTAAGTTTTAAGTATTTTGTTAGAGTATTGCAATGTGACTACACTCATAGAAGAAAAAGCTGAAGCTTACAGAGGCCATGTGACTTGCTCAGAATGGCACGGCTGGCAGTAGACCTTGGTGTGTGGGGGGGAGGGGCTGTCACTCTGGCCTGACCCCAGGTGAATGCTTGTTGTCACACCTAGGTGTGGAGGTGTTGCACACAGTTGATCCCGTAACTTCTCTTGCTGTCCACGCAGTATGGGAACAAGGCACTGTTACTTATAGCAGACATATTGGGCACAAATTGGGATGGCTGGGGCAAAAGAGGCCATCTTGCCCACTCCGGTTTCTGTGCTTCCTAGTACCGGAGGCTGTNTTTTCTCATAGATTCTTACTCTTCTTCCAGAATACCAGTCTGGCTGCTTGAGCATTGTCATGCACCACTAATCCTCTTGTTTCTTTTCACTTCCAGACAGTATTTTATCCATCTTCAAATAAGTTTGCCAGAGAATGTTCAGCTTCTGGAATGCTCCTGAGTAATACTTTTAATGTCAGCTTGGAGAAGAGCGTGGTGACAGGCCCTGACAATTACATCACCCGCTATGACAGCCTTAATTTTCACCCCAGTTACAATGTCAACAGGCCATCCATCTGTGACTAAGGGAGTTGGCTGCCCGTCCCCGGGGGGGGTCTCCTGACTCAGTGCTGCTGTAAGGAGCATGTTGCCCCGATCCTTGACAAGTGCCCGGTTCTAAAGGCACAGATCTCGCTGTGCCTTCTCAGAAAACACTTTTCCTTCCTGGAGGAGAAAAATATGCAAATAGGGCCATAATGTCTTTCATTCTGTATTTTACACAGGGAAGATGCTGATGGCTGGATTTTCTATTAAAAAAAGTCGCCACAGCCTCAATTTCTGCCTTGTCTCATCTTTGTCCTGGAGCAGCAGGGAACTGCACATCTTGGAACCCAAATCTTGGTCTGCAATGCAGGGTNTGATGAGGAGTGCCGAAAAGTGTCTTTATTTGAGAGCTGTTGCCATGTGTGTGACCATACTAGGCTAAAGTCTGCACAGACCCTAGAAGGTCCCCAGAGAGTGTGGGGTGCCCCAACTGGTAGTACAAATGTCAAGTGAGCATTCTCCAGTCACAGTGAGGGTCAGGGGTGGGACATATGCCACGCACCGAG
>LZPO01010359.1:1685054-1701790 GCA_001675575.1 Neotoma lepida | reverse complement strand
GAGGCCAGTCTGGTCTACATAGTGAGTTACAGGACAGCCAGGGCTGCACAGAGAACCCTTGTCTCGAAAAAACAAACAAACAGACAAAAAAAAATAAAAGAAAGAAAGAAAAACAAAAAAGATTTTAAAGGAAAAAAGAAGTGTTTGTTGACTGACTGAATGAAAATGCTGCCCCAGCTCTGGGTGTACCACTGTTCCTTGGCGTGCCCATCTGTCTATGATCTGTCCACATGCAGGGCTTGGCCCAGTGCCCACACATAGCAGTCAACAAATGTAAGTGATATTGTTATTATTATGATTACTGGTGACACTTGAGATCACTGATACAGTGTTCTGACCAGGGCAGGNTGTCATCTCCATCAGCGCAGGAGGAGGCAGCCCAGGAGAGGCACTCTAGGGAGATGGGGAACTTCACACACAAGCTCCGGCCAGCATCACAGTGGACAGAGTATGGCAAAATGCCAGTGGCCTGAGGACAAGCTATAGTCCTGCCCCAAGTGCCTACCTACCACAGTGTCCCCAAGCCAGGCACGTGTTTCTCTTTGCAAATTGACTTGGCACTGGGCATGCTGGAATGAGGCCGTGCCTGGCTCTCCTGCTGGGCTGGACTCCTTCCGAATGAAAGACAAATGTATTTTAATTTGTTCTAACTTGACACGAATTTCCCCCCACCCCCTTAGAAACTGGGTCACCAAGCAGAGAATTCCATAGCTGGCTCCAAACTACATTCTTGCTCATGAAACCGCCCTTGTTCCTCTTGAATGGCAGGGAAGGTTCTAATGCTGCCTCTTTGGACACTTGGGCATGAATTCAGAGAGGTCCAGGAATGCTGGGTGCTGCTGAGCAGACCAGGGACTGTGCTGATGCTCAGAGGGGTTCCTCTCCACCCCCTCTTCTCCATCTCCCGTCCTCTCCATCTCCCTCTAGAGAAGGTACAGTAGGGCCCAGGCAGGGGAAGGCACCAGCTCAGGGTCACACAGCAGCACTGAGACAGGCTGGAAATCATGCTGAATCTGGATGCACTGGGTGTTAGGAGGGTTACCTGTGTCCCGCTTCAGTCCTGTGGCACTTCACCTGGACTTTATTCTGCTGTATGTAAAGGCCTTGCTGGGTTTGTCCCCTTTGCCTATATAAAATGAGGAGTGGGGACATGTGTCCAGATGTCTAGGGTAGGCTTTTGGTACCACAGGTCCCAGATGCCAGGAGCAGTGAAGGTCAAGACCTGGACCACTCAGGTAGTGGACACCTNGGTCCCTCTGAGTCATTGTGTGCCTCCTCAGGAGATGGAGNAAGGCTGGTGNTGGCCGTGCATATGACTGGTAAGGACTTTGTCCAGATACCTCTGCTGATCTGGAGACAGATCAGCTAGACACCTTGGACTCCCTGGGCAAGGCACTGCCAAGACCACTACTTCATCTCAGCCTCAGTTTCTCCATGTGGAAGTTGAGGTGAGGACAACCTGACTGAAAGCCTTGTGTGGAACTCACACAAGTAGGGCCAGGTGGATAGGAGACATGTCTGGATCCAAAATGCATTTGGATGAGGAAGGACAGACAGACATGTGTGGGCCCTGGTGGTGGGCTGAGATCACAGGTGATTCTGAGCCGGGCAATATGAGAAATTCTTGGCATTTGGGTTCTTGGGTTTTCCCAGAGGGAGAGGGCAATCAGGGCTTCAGAAGGTCNTGGGTGTCATCCATGTAGAGACACTTCCTATTCTAGGGTCCAGGACTTCTTCACTTCTGGACTCTGTGGGCAGGGCTGTGNTGAGGTTGGAACTGCAGAGTGCAGCTGGAAGCAGCTCAAACCTCAATTTCTATTTCTGATGAGATTTCCCTGGCCAGCACCTTAATGAAGCCAGGGCTGCTGGGGCTTCTGGGAAGTGCATATGAGTTAATTACTCCTGTTCTTGCTTTGCTTGGCAAATGGTCCTGCCTCCCTGGGCTTCCTGTCCTCAGACCTCCAGCCTTGGCTCTAAGCCCAAGCCTGCCCTGTCCCTGTCCTTCTATTCATCCACTGTCCTTCCATTTGTATGCCAAATACATCCATGTCTACNTGATTACTTGATCCTGCATCATCCNTCTGTCCATTTATCCATTCANACCACTTGTGTGTTCATTCATCCACTCATCTCCTTCCATGCATCTACCCATCCACCTCGTCCGTTGTCCACTCATCTACTATCTACATATATAGCCATTCATTGGCCCACCCATCCACCCACTTGTCTATCTTTCCACTCATCCTCATTTACCCATCCTTCCTCCATCCATCCACCCACCCATCCATCCATCCATCCACCCATCCACCCATCCATCCATCCATCCATCCACCCATCCAGCATCCATCCATCCATCCATCCATTCATCTATCTGTTAATCACATCCATCCATGCTCTTTTCCACCCACTTGGTACCCATCTAGACATCCACATGTTTATCCATCCACAAGCTACTCATTTAGTCATCCATCCATCCATCCATCCATTCATCCATCCACCCATCCAGCCCACAAATTGTCCACCACCATCCATCCATCTATTTATCCACAGATCTATCTACCTTGCCACTGACACATTCACTTATTCATCCATCTATTTATCTACTTACCCATCCATGCACCCATCCATTCATCCATACATCTTCTATCCACCATCCCTCCCTCCATCCATCCACCGTCCATCCATCCATACATTCTCTCATTTTATAAACACTTTTCTAAGGCTGGGTAGGTGGGGAAGAGATCCAAAGAGATCCAAAGAGGGAAGAGTCCAATAGCTTCAGCTCTCCCACAGGGACAGTCTGCTGAGTGACGGATAAGCAAATGGCTAGGGCCATCCAGTTAGTGGGGCTGCACCAAGTGTAAATATGTGTATAATCTTCCTAGAGGCCAGGGCAGCACTGAGGCCNGAGGCCTCATCCCCTGTGCCAAACCCGCTCTCCCCATGGCATCTCCTGATCTGGTGCGGAGGAGACAGCACCAGGAGAAGTCTGTGTCTGCCGCCCACATGGAGGTGGTGCCACCAGCCTGCCCACGAGCCATCTGCCTCGTTCTTTCCTTCCCCAAGCTTGCTGCAGCCCACGGGCTGCCTGGCTCCTGATACAGTTGCCAGCTGCACATGTGGGCCTGGACTCTTGCCCCATGCAGTACCCAGCACTTGCTCTCATGAACTGGTAGAGATGAGGTNTGCCTGGGCGCTTTGGCAGGATCACTGTGACACTCCCAGGTCACTGGACCTTATAGTTACAGGTGCTTCTGTGTCCAGTATACCGGTCAGTTCTTGGCACTGTGCTGGAGATGGCAATTTAGGGGCCTGTTGCTGCTTCTGGAAACTGAGGCCCAGCAGTGNCCACTTCAGTGTGGCTCAGATTTGTGGGCAAGGGGAGGGCTGAGATATCACCTGCAGCAGGTCAGCCTCAGCCTCATCCTCCAGGGAGCCCAGGAGGGCAAGGGCTTGCACAATGAAAGTGCTGGCCACAGGCGGGTGTGGCTTCAGCTTGTGTGGTGTATTATCCAGAGGGACTCAGAAGAGAAGAAAGGAGGGTCAAGTGCTCCCGGGGAAGCAGTGACCCTGCACACTCTCCCTCACTGTCTTTTGCAGAATGTTCTTGATGTTTGGAAGAAGGCACTTCCTCCTTTGTTGTTGCCCATGACTCCTTGCAAATTCCCCTGAGCTCAACTCTGTGCTTGGCCTTGGCTGGAGGCAGCTTTGGGATACTTTCCTCACGTAGTACAGCTGCCATTTTGGAGACCTGTCCTCAGCTCACCTGGCGGCTTCTAGGAGGAGGCCACTGATTTGTGGTTAGTACGTTCCATGTTTTTCTGGAATCCCATGTGTAGCAGATGTGGCTAGAAGATTATTCCAGGGAGCGTGGGTGCCAGACCTCAGTGTGCCCTGATGTCCTCCAGTGAGTCGCCACTGTGCTGACTCTGGGGGTGGGTTTGGATTCACAGACACTTAGGACTGGCCTCACTTAGCTGGTCCCCTACCTTGTTCATGTCACAGGGGCTTCAGGGACCTTGTTTCTGCTTCTAGGAATGGAGAGGAGGATGGTGTGTTCGTGATAGGGTACAGTTCTCACCAGCTATGTGTGAGGAGACAGCCTGGGGCTCTCCCTCCCTCCTGGTTATCCTAGGAGCTGGCTGAGCTAGGGTGGATGTGTCTTACCACCTCCCAGCCCTCANCTCCTCTACTCCCTTCTCTGAATGCTTTCCTGGACAGTATGTCTCNTCATAGTCCTCTTTGGTCATATTTATTTTATTCTATTGCTTTGATCTATAAAATACCCAGGAAACCCTTTCCCAGAAGGTGCTGTCTTCTGTCTCCCTCTTTAGTAGTAAAATATGATGTTTAAACATTTCATGGCCTCAAGGTAAATTTTTTATCAAGGAGTCCCGAGAGTTGCAGGTTGGTGGCTTGTCTCTGTTGGGGCTCAGGGTCACTGAGGAGAGCACGGCAAGCAGGCTGGGGAGAAGTGGCCAGGTACTGTGTCCATTATGGTGCCCTGGTGATACAGGCCTGCTGGGGAGGTGGGGAAAGACTGACACGGGCCTCTCTTGCATCTCCAATAGCAGCCACGGTGGTGGCAGGACAGAAGATACAATGATGTGAAGAGCCCGTGCTTGTTGAGAAGCTGCTCTTCTTCTCACCTTCCTTTCTTCTCTCCAGCACACTTGTCCTCTTCTTTGCCCTGGCCTGGCAAGGCTGCTGGGGCACAGGATGGGCTGCCAGTTCCCTGTAGGTTCTATCATTCTGATAGGTCCACATCATCCGCTCAGGGCCTGTCTGACAGTCCCACCCTCCCTGGTCCATCTGGGAGTGATTTATCTGAGGTCCGGGTTGTGGAGAACCTTTTCTAGCTGGCACATCTACCCATTCAAGAACTCCAGGGTNTAGGGATCATCGAGAAAGAGACCAAAGCCTAAAGGCCAGACCANTGGATGTGGTCCTCAAAGCCCTCTCAAAGCTCCTCTGAGACTGCTGGGGTCTCCTTTCTAAGCAGTGTACATCCTCCAGCACCCATCAATGCTCAGTGCAAGGACAAAGTCAACCTTCAGAACGGATTAGAGGAAACTGTGCTCAGTGCTGGCACAATCAGGCCAGAACGCTCCGGGATGCTCTTGACTCCAGAGTCACTGGGCTTTGTTTCTGTTGTGAGGGACAGATAACTCAGGTAGAACAGTTCTGGTCTCAAATGATCGTGTTTAAAAGTGAGACCCAAATGAACCAGCTCTTTCAAAATGAGCTCACCCCCAAACAGAGTTTCAGTGTATTTATGTGAATAAAAACAACACCCAGCAAAAAATTGATCAGTTGGTGAGAAAATTGGACCCAGAAGGAGGAGGAGAAAAGCAATTATCTCCCTTGGATGCTCAGATCAGCAGACAGTGATGTCAAGACGGCTGCTGGAACCACTTTCCACGAATTCAGAAAGCACGAAGGACTACAGAACATGTTAGGTGGAGTGTGGGAACGAAAGAGATTCAAAGCAAAGTTCTGGGGGGTGCATCTCAGAGTCTGAGATGAGAAGTACACAGATGGGATTAAACCCAGTATGAAAACAAAGACTAGTGGAGTTGAAGACTNAGAAATGGATGGCCAGCCATCGAAACATAGAGAGCATAAACCTCAAACTCTCTCAAGTCTTCCAGAGCCCTAGAACAGTATGCATTAGCTAAGTCTATGCTTGGGGGAGGATGGAAGGAGGAATGAGGAAGGGAGGAGGGAAGGAGGGAAAGTTGAGGAGGGAAGAGAAGTTAGGGAGGAGGGAGCAGGGTGGAGGCAGTAGAAATAAGAGTCAATAAAAGTCCAAGTTGGGTGAAACCCATGAGCTTTCAGATCCAGGAAGTTCATGAACACCAGAAGCAGGAAGAGGAACATAGAAAGATCCACAACATGCCACAGCTCAGCACCACTGGTAAAGAGGCAGCCAGCCTTCCCAGAGGCCAGAGGAACAACAAAAGATAAGAGCAGATTTCCCATCAGGGACAGGTGGATGGGTGGTGTGCAAGGTCTGTAAGAAGAAGAAAAGAAGAAAGAGGAGGAGGAGGGGGAGGAGGAGGGGGAGGAAGAGGAGGTGATGGCAACAACCAGGTGACTATCTAGAATCCTCCATTTAAGGAAAACATCTTTCAGAACTGAAGGTAACATGAAGATTGTCTCAGCCAGATGCATCAAATGTAAAGACCTTCTCCCTACAACCTGCGTTGCAGGGGATGCTACATGATGTCATCTAGGAGGAAGAAAATTATGCCAAATGGAGTAAGAACAACAGAGATGGCAGCCATGGACTAGTATGTGTGTGTATACACACATGTGTGTACACATAGTGCTAAAATCCCTCTGCAAAAATCACAACCCTAAGAGACACTTGTGAATGCTTATACGCAGCCAGCACTGGACAAATCCCATCACATTATGGGCTGTTGAGATGGCTCGGCAGGTAAGGGTGCTTGCCTCCAAGACTGATGATGACCTGAGTTTGATCCCTGGGCATCTTAGGTTTCTTTTGCTGTGTCAAAGACCATGACCAAAAGCAATTTTGGGAGGAAAGAGTTTATTTTATTTTACAGGTTATAGTCCATCATGAAGTAAAGTCAGGGCAGGAACTGAGGCAGGAGCTGAAGCAGAGGGCATGGAGCAACGCTGCTCATTAGCTGGCTTCCTATGGCTTACTCAGTCTGCTTTCTTACACAACTCAGGGCCACCTGCCTAGGGGTGGCACTGCCCACAGTGGGCTGGGCCCTCCCACATCAATCATTAATCAAGCAAATGCCTCATAGGTTTGCCTACAGGCTGATTTGATGGAGGCATTTTCTTAATTGAGGTTATCTTTTCTCAAATGACCCCAGATTGTGTCAAATTAATAAAAACAAAAACAAAAACCTAACGAGCTTACTGGGACCCACATGGTGGAAGCAGAGAACTGATTTCCACAAGTTGTCCTCTATATATGTGCTGTGGCATGTATGTTTACACACACACACACACACACACACACACACACCCCAACCAATCAATCAATTAATAAACAAATGTAACCCCAACTCTTTTTCAAAAGACTGGTATGGTACAGCTTTCCCCTCTATATTACAGATGAAGAAAGCACAGATATGCAGGGATCCCAGCAGAGACTCTTAGTGCAACACACGCCTCTGAAGACACTGGAGCCTCCAAGGCTGTGCCAGGAGAATGGAGAGGACCATGTGACCTGGACAAAAATAAAACATACTTGAAGAAGCCAAACCCCAGAGTTGAATTCAACTACATTTACTCCCCGAACTGTGCTCTTGTCCCAAATCTGTTCCTTTGTACCCTCCTGACTCAGGTCTCACCAGAACCATGTCAGCCCCGCACTCTGAGCCCCGAGAGTCTCTCCAGCATCAGGCAGGAGATTGACACCCTTTCCCTTCCAGCTTGGCTTTTTACAGTCTTTCTAGAGCTTGTCTGAATCTCCAAGAGATGAAATATGGGCCGGGGCTGTTGCTGTGGCAACCATTCATCATTTATTGATGGCCAGAGAGCCCACTTGCTCATACAACCAGCAGTGATTTTCTGGTTCCGCTCTGCTATTCACAGGTTTGGGGTGTGGAAGGCCTGCTGTCTAGGAGATCGTACGGCTATGGTTCCTTGGGACCAGTCCCTTCACTCGTTCCAGCAGGTCATAGATAGGGTAGATATTGGAGTGGGCCAACTCAAAGCCCTGGATGTAGGCCTGGGTGGTAGATGAGTTGGTCAGTCTGGGCCTCCACTGGGACCTCCCCTGCTCAGGCTAGGGTCAAGGTCAGCTTTTCCACATTGATGGTAAGGTGGGGCAGCTCTTCTGGGTGCAGGGACAGCTCTCCAGTTGTAGTGGCTGGGGGAGGGGAGGGCAGTTTTCCCAGGGCCTTTGAGGGTCTCAGGGCCAGCTCTCTCATACCCACAACACTGGGGCCTGTTCTCCTGGAATGGGGGACGCTGAGGCAGCCGGTGAGATGCTAGACCAGCTCTCTGGTGGCCAGGTCACCAGGGCCAGCTCTCCCATGGCCCTTGGTGGTAATACAGGCCATGAACATCATCACAGAACCCGGCTGTGATAGGGCCATGGACCCAAACATGGCCCTCAGCTGCAGCTCAGGCCAGGACGTCACCATGGCCTTGGGTGGCAGCACAGGTCACTCAGATTAATACGGTCCCAGTGGCAGCATGGCCCTGGGATATCAACATGGCCTCAGGTAGTAGCCTAGACCTTGGGCATCTGTATGGCCCTCAGTGGTAACACAGGCNGTGGACACCNGCACAGACTCTGGCTGCAGTAGGGCCATTGACCCAGACATGGCCCTCAACAGCAGCTTGGGCCAGGATGTGTCACCATGGCCCCTGCGTGGCAGTGCAGGCCNCTCNGATGGGTATGGTCCTGGAGGCAGCATGGCCCCCAGACATCAAGATGGCCTCAGGTGGGGGCCAGAACTTGGGCATCTGTATGGCCTTCAGTGGTAACGTGAGCCATGGACATCAACATAGACCCCAGCTGNGGTGGGGCCATAGATCCAGATATGGCCCCTGGCAGCAACACAGGCCCAGACATCATATGGCTCCAGATGGCAGCATAGGCCACCCTCATCAGCCTGTTCGTCACCACTGTCATATCCTCAATTCCTCTTTTCTCTACAGTGCACAGACCTCTTTGCTTCTCCTTCTCTACCATTTCTGCACCACACACCTCTTCATTGTCGTGGTGCCCACCAGCTTGGGCCTCCTGGCTCCTGGCAGGCCAGTGGCTGCTTGGCGCTCCAGGTTAGCTCTTCTAGCAACAGGAAGTAGACTGACTGCAGTGAGCCTTAGAGGGGCTGAGTGTACGTTCAGGCCCACTGGACCCACAGCACCTTTCTCCACACCCGCCATTCTGTAAGGAAAGGGGACCATGCAGGGGAGGATGCCATGGGTCATGTTTCTGTCCCAGCAAGAATCTTGGGCTGTGGTGACAGCAAGCATCAGCTATTCTGTGTGTCATTTGCTGTTCAGTTGCAAGTATCACAGAGCTTGCCTGGGGTCACCCTCTGTAGCCAGTTACTAGAGCTGGGAAATCCTACAAGGAGTCTTCTCATGGTCCCCTCTAGGGCCCGAGAAGCCTGGGCCTGGATGATGACTATCTAGTCTCCTGCTCTCTAGCACCTGACNCACCGTAGTGCAGAGCATTGACTTTGGAGACCTCCCTGCACTGCAGTAATGACTCCAGTTAAGCTCCATTAGAGCCTCGTGTTTGCATTATTAGAATGAAATCTCTGCAGACATCAAAAATGCATCAAATTACTCAACAGCCCACATTTGGTCATAATTAAAAGTAAAAGTGATGGGCAAGGAGAGGCTGGTTGTGTCAGCTTGCAGCTGGGGCTGGTGACAGTAACAGGAGGAGACTCTGGAGACTGGCCCCACTGTGGGCTCCAGCCTCTCCGTGACAACCAAGAAATGGTATTTCTTTGTTGGTGATCTGGAACTAGGTGAGGAAGAGGGCTCAGAGGTAAAAGAGGGATGCTGGGCTGGAGATCTAACTGGTCAGCACGTGGGCATGTACAGTAGAAGCTGGGTCCACCACCTGGCTTTCCATCCAAGAGAAGCCTGTATCCAGAGCACTGGTAGCCAACAATATCTCTCAGCCTGACTCTGTTGAGACCTGCCCTTGACCAAGGAGAAAGTCCTGGGCCAAACTCGTGCATCTTCTNAGGGCATGAGGGCTCACAGCTGGGTGATATGGGGTTTCTAGTGTCATGGGTCGTGGCCCTGAATTGTGACAAGCCCAAGCACGATGATGCCATGTCCCAGCTTTGAGGCAGTCCAGCCCCTCCTCCTGCTTCTCCTCTTTTGCTCCCTACAGGTTTTTGTGAGGAACCAGATGAAGTCCTGAGCAAATGAGTATTATTGACGTGAGACAGTCATGTCAAAGACCCAGTGTCGAAGACCCGTGGGGATGGCAAAGCCTTCCCTTATCCAAATATGAACAAAGTGTGCAGAACGATAAACTACAAACTTCCTTCTCNGGGATTACTGTTTCTGTGCAGACATCTGTACAGACATTTTCCCTGTCCTTGCTGTATATAATAAACACGNTGAATATCAGGGCTGCTGATGGTATATCTCCATCAGAGAGCATGGCCCATCCAGTCCCAGGTTTTCCCACAGAAGAAGTGTCTGTCACTTCTTTATTCCCCATTGCTTCAGTCAGGTCAATTGCGAATCTGTGCAGAGCACAGCAGCATTCGTCACCGAGGCTCCTGGGAGACCTTTCCATCCCNTATCTCCATGTTAGAGACACTTTCAGGGGACTATTACCATGGGGTACCAAGCCATCCAGAATATTCCATGGGAACCAGCCCTGGGCAGCTTCAAGAGACATCTGGGCATGCAAGTTGGGTGTGAGACCCAGGATTTGAGTCCCCACTCAGACCATGGGATCCTGTGTCCTAAGATTGTCTGAGGCTGGTGGTGGCAGTGAAGTTGCTCCCAGACCCTTCATCCTTATTGCTGGCTCCAATGGCTGACTGAACATGGTGATGTTTGTCTGGACACTCCACGGTGGCTTGTTTCCTGCCTCTCACCTTTTCAGGGTCTTGTGGCAATTNCGATTTAAATCCCATCCATGACAAGAGAGCGGGCAGCATGTTTAGGGACTGGTGCAGCCTTCCTCCTTGGACCTATGTGCAAAGGGTGCTGAGGGTTGGAGGGTTGGCACCGTGGTTCTCGAGTCCCCGAGTTTGAGTCCCAGCTCAGCTATTCAGCAGATGCTGTGCTTGTGGCCAAGTGACTTGCTTTGCTGTCCCAGTTTCCCAGGTTGAAGTGATGGAATGGTTCCTGTGAATGGTAGGGCAAAGATTAAAAAGACAAGGCAGGGTGTGTATATGCACATACACGCACAATGTGGGGAATGAGGCAGGCACACCCAAGTTCACCATCCAGGTGGCTGGTAAGTTCAGGCCCAGATCTTGCCTCTGCTGAAGACAGCCTTCAGACCANTCTGTACCAAACCTAGGGTCTTGTCACAGTGCACATTCAGATTCAGCAGCTAAGGTCCAAAATCAAGGTACAGGCTGGACTGGGCCCTGGGCAGCAGTGACAGGGGTGACAGGTGGTAGTGGTGGTGTGGGGGTGGGTTTGTGTCTTTGCTGCCTTTTCTGGCTCCTGCTGCCTCCAGGGTCCCTTCCCCCTAGCCCCATCTTTGCATGGCTTTTCTCTGGTGTTGAATGTCTCTCCGGTTATCACCTAAGGACAGCAGTAACAGCACAGTCCCTACCGCCTAGCCCAGATGCTCACCCCAGCTGAATCCCCCATTGTATCTGTAAAGACTCCTTTCATGTGCGGTCACATTCCTAGGTGCCAGGGATTGGGACGTGATGGCCTTGGGGTCTATTTTACAGGAGCCCTGGTTTGGATTAGCACCTCCACCTCAAACAAGAGGATGAGGACACAAGGCTAGTCTGCAGACTATGATCTGTGGTATGTCCAGTCCTCTCACCTGGATATACAACTCTAGAAGATTCTAGATGGATGGCTGTTGTTAATCCAACCAATCNAGAATAAGACCACGACCACAGTTAAAACNCAAATTTGAAGCAAGTTTTAATTAAATACTAGCCAGGTAGATAGGCTCTGGCCAGGTCCATACCTAGGTTCCTGGGAAATGGCCCAGAATCGCAGTTTGCAGCAGCTTAAGAAGGAAAATCCATAATTCATTGCATTTCCCATCAGATCCAATCAGAAGCAAGCATACATCCTGANGTACTTCCAGCCTACATCCAATCAGAGTCAAGCATACATCCTGACATATTTCCTGTTTGTGGACCTCCCNCCCACATGTGATCAAGCATATCTTGTGCAGATGGGTCAANCAAACTTGTTTAGGAGAATAAAACACATGTGGCTTGTTATCTCCCATAAACAACAGTCTCCAGCATTTCAGGAACTATCTGTCCTTGGGCAAGGGGCTTGTAGCTCAGGGGTATTTTTGTTTCATGAATCTCTAAGGCATAGTAATTAAAACTTAAAATGTAACTTTGCCTCTCANATTGTAGGCCTGTAGGCCTTGGGTTTTCTCACTGCTGGGGATGGGCAGAGTGTTGTATTTCAAAAATGGTGAAAAGGAGTCACACCATACAACAGGGCCCACATAGGAGGTTTATTGAGGGGAGGGAAGAAAAGTGGGCAGAGACTGGTCCCTGGGGACGAGGAAGAGGAAGAGAAAAGAGACAGGAGGTGGGTAAGGCCCGCCTTTTATAAGGCTTAAAATGTAACGAATGCGCATAGGAGGTGCTCTTAGCGGCTGCAGCTGAGGTATATCTTGTCAGGACCCTAAGGGCAGGCCAGGACAGATGCTTAAATGCTAACACAGAGGGCACAAAGGGAAAGCCTCTGCTCCCTGGGATAGAAGGAAGCCAGTCACCTGCCTAGGAAGGCTAGTCTTGGTTGGATAGGGGTGGCACATCCCCAAACCTTCAGAGATCCTGCCCCTTCTTGTCCTGAGAAATTTGTGTCTACAGAGACATAAATCTCCCTCACTAAGGGCACTTGCATCTGCTGGCCTCTGGTCCACTCCACTTACAGGATCCTCTGTGAAGATGGGAGCTACNGGGAAGGCCACTATAATAAATCATCATGGGGCGATTTTCAGAGGTCGCAGTGCCACGTGGTATGCTCACTTCCCCTTCCGTTGCCTANGCCTCCCCACGCACATCCCACTGAAGGCTGGATCTCCATGGCTATGGAGCACGCAGGNAGGGTTTGTCCATTGGTAAAGGCCCAGCCCTCTGCTGCTTAGAGAGACAACCTGGTCCCCCTGACACATTCCAGCCATGGTGCTCTATGTGAGGGTAGGAAGAGCCTGGCATTCTGAAGTGAAATGAGAGACTAGATACTTCAGGCCCAGCGTTGTNGCCTCAGACTTGGTTATGCATGAAATNTAAGTCATAGATGCTGGGGATCTACGTAGACTGAGCATACCATTTGGAGGCATTGGGTCTATTCAGAGCTGGCCATCCATCACCTGGCTCATGATAAGACAATCTCCATCGTTCCAGAAAGAAACCTGTGCTGGCAGGAAGTCCTGCTGCAGTGTCCTCCTAGCCCCACCAGCCTGCCCTCTCTACTTTTTACTGTGGTTTGTCTGTGTGACCNTGGTCTTGNGGCCTTGAGCAAGCAGTATGATTGTCCTACCCTGAGCTTGCTCATCTGGAGGGCTGTGTGCACTTCCTTTGTTGGTAGGCGGAGTCCTGGGATGGGGCTTTCACTGCCCCTTGACAGCAGGCATAGGAACAGGCTGAGAAAGATATTCAGGATCAGCAGGGGCCTGGGGCTGATAGCCACACTCATCTTTACCACACTACAGTGCTTCCCACCTCTGCCAATCCTCAGGTTCCTGCTAATTAGTAAGCACCAACTGTACGCCAGTCACCACACTCAGCACCCACCTTCCTTCCTTCCTTCCTTCCTTCCTTCCTTCCTTCCTTCCTTCCTTCCTTCCTTCCTTCCTTCCNGATGGTCCATGGAAACAGAACCCTTGCTCATAACTCCTTGCACTAAAATAAGTAAAGTCAAATTTACAGGGACTGTGCTTTTTGTTTGTTTGATTTAGTGCTAACAAAGGGTGTCCCACCTGGGGTGAATCTGGAGGAAAAGCTGTCCTAGGAACAAAGGTAGTATGAGCAGAAGAGATACCAGGCAGGGTTGTTAGTTCTAATCTTTCTGTAAAGATTGAGGGCCAGGGTTAGTGGCTCAGTGGCAAAGCATTTACTTAGCATGTATGAGACCCTGGCTTTGTTCATTCAGAGAAATCTGTTTTCTTAATTATCTGCCATTTCACTTTTATCCTTCCTTCCTTCCTTTCTTCCTTCCTTCCCAGGATTGCTCTAGATAGCAGAACTGGCCCTTCTAAGAACCAAGAAGACAAAAGCCTGGGGAGATGTTATTCTCCAGGGTCACTGGGGCTGGGATGTGTCTGGAGGACCAGGTTGTCTCTCTAGGCAGCAGAGGGCTGGGTCTTTACCAATGGGCAAACCCTCTCTGAATGGTCCATAGCCATGGAGATCCAGCCTTCAGTGGATGTGCGTGGGGAGGCGTAGGTAATGGGAAGGGGAAGTGAGCATACCACGTGGCACTACAACCACTGAAAATCGCCCCATGATGATTTATTACAGTGGCTTTCCCGGCAGCTCCCATCCTCGCAGAGGATCCTGTAAGTGGGTAAACAGGAAGGAGATTTAATTAGGAACACGGAGCGGGGGAGTGGTGATTAGCGGGCAGATCCTCTGATGCCCTGTGCAACATGCAGTTAATTACACAGANTGCAGGGGAATTAATGTCAGGCAATGCTAATGGTTTTTTGGGGGGAAGAATAATTTTATTTACACAACATAGATGCAAGAATTATTGAAATGAGAAAAATGGAAGCAGNATAGGACTTAGGACTGACAGTTCCTAGGCCAGGGCTTTACCATCTTTGGATGCTAGCGATAGAGAGAACTCAGGTAGGCCCCTCAGCCCTGTCACATGCNGAGGGCCCNCCACAGCCTGGGTTCAGGTCCTGAGATGGGGAAAGGGCATCAGTGGGAGGAAATGAAGTGTCCGACCACCACATGAGTTTCACACAAGTGGCCGGCCCTGAATAGCTCCAGCCGTCTTTATTTATACTTCAAAAACAAGCATGTTTTCCCATACTAACAGACATGGTTTTCCCACTCCCCCAACATTAACCCCCTGCAAAAACAAATATGTCACATATGATTTTTTTCTCAATCCTTACATCAAAACATCTTTTAAACCAAAAACAACACTTACCATTTTGCTAGCTTGGCTAAATATTGAGCNGGGTACACCCTGCCTTTACAAAGCTAAAAGGTGATAAACATAGGCACATGTTTTCAAGAACACCAATCTTGTTCAAAACTTAAAAGCACACCTGCAGAAAAGGGGTGATCTGCCTCCGAGCCTGTCAGCGCTGCATCAGAACAGCTCCCAGGGTCTGGAGTGATAGCTGGCATCCCCAGACAAGAAACCTGAGAAACATCAGCTCCCAAAGAATTTCAGGAGAAAATATTCAAGAAAAAAATGAAGTTTACGGGAATGATCACATTTGTCCCCTGAGTGACTGACAAAGTGACACTAAAAACTGCCAAAAGAATCATCAATATTATGAGAGAGAAGAGATCATGCAGGCTGGGTGGTCCCAGCAGTATTCTTCACTGTCCCAAAGTCCACTGGTCCTTGTCGAGTAAGACTGTCCCCTCCTGCTTAGCCTCATCTGGAGACCTGTTGGACAAGCACTAGGCTGCACTGCTCCCAACAGTCACACCTGGCTGGCAGGAGTATATTAGGGATTTGGGGAGTCCAGGTGGGTCATAGCCCACTGACCCCAGATCTGTCCTGTTTGCTTTTCCACCAGAATCTCTCCACTGCTAGGATGTGTAGGTATGTGAAGGGCCACACCCCGCAGGGTACTGGGGAGATGTGACCCTCCCTCAGGCACAGTCTGTCTATAGGTCCTGCGGTGGTTAATATAAATTGTCAGCTTGCCAGGATTTAGATTACCTGGGAGAAGGGCCTCTGGGTATGCCTACTGGGGATTAATGTGATTTCTTTGAGCTTGGAAGAGTAGTCTGCTGTGGGTGGCATTATTCCCTAGTCAGTGCAGAAATGGAGCTGAACACTCACACGCATTAATTCATTGCTCACTTCTAACTGTGGATGCAGTGTGATCAGCCTCTTCAAGCTTCTGCTTGCTTTGGCTTCCCTTCCATGATGGGCTGTACCCCGAAACTGTGAGCGAATATAGACCTTTCCTCCCTTAAGTTGTTACAGCCAGAGTATTTTATCTCAGTAACAGGAAAAGAAGCCAAGACAGCTCTAGAGACAGACAAGTCTGCTCACTGCAAAGAAACAGATGATGCAGGTGGAGGACAAACCTGACCAGCCAAACCTGGGCAATAGGTACAGGGGTGTGGGTCTGGGCATGAAAAGGAGCCCGGGGGCCTTGCCTCTGCAGTGTGCAGGGGAGGGTAGCCCTACAGGGCAGTCAGGCCCTGTGCCTCTCTAGTGGGAGCTCAGTTGACTTTGCCCTTTTCTGGTAGAGACAGCTGATTGAAAAGGCCACCAGTATCTTCATCTGTCTCTAGACCTGGCCTCTGTTACAGATTTGTCCCACTGTTTCCTGATATTTGGGACAGGGAGGACTCTTCCTAGCAATGGAAGGTGTATGTGCCCACTCCCTGACATGTCCCCCAGTCTTGGAGTAAGGGGGAAGACTTGTGGGCAGGGCATGCTGGAGCTGAGGGAGTGGCTAGGACGTTCTAGGGGGAGGCAAGCTGGGTCTCAGGAAGGCAGAACCAGNCCAAACCTCTGACCTCTGGCTCTCCATTGTGGTGTCACAGACAGCTGCCCTTTCTCTCNTCCCTGTTTCTGTGTGGTTTCTCTCTTCTGGGACACTTTTTCAGTAAACGCCATCCTGGTGAAGCTCANGTCTCAATCAGTCCTGCTCTCCCCACAGGCCATTCTGATCATCACATTCAGAATTTATGGCCAGGGTTCCCAGATTACCCAGGGAACTACTGGGTGCAGGGAGCCATGAGTCCTAAACCAGATATGTAGCATAGTAAGTGTGCAAGAAATAGATACCTAGTTGGGTGTAGTGTCACAAGCCTTTAATCCCAGCTCTAGGGAAGCAGAGGCAGGCAGATCTCTGTGAGTTTGAGGCTAGTCTATGGTCTACATAGTGA
>LZPO01010359.1:1659038-1675575 GCA_001675575.1 Neotoma lepida | reverse complement strand
TACTTATCTACTCATCCATTCACATATCTACCAAACCATCTACCTATTCATCTACTGATCTAGAGCCATTAATCTATGCAGCTGTCTATTGATTCATCAATCATCCATCACCCATTCATCCATCCATGCATCCATTCACNCATCCACTGTTCATTCCTCTAACACTAGTCAGGCAGCCATTTTGCTAAGAGACGAGGAAGCCAGCACAACTACAGAGGTCTCTGCTTAGATTTTTCAGGACAAGAGGCAGAGTTAGACCACCTCATGAATCCAGTTGACATTGCTTATGAGAAGTGTTCACATGATAAAGACTCATAATCTGTTGGGCACTCTGAACAAGTGCCTCAGTTTACTCACCTGAAAAATAAGAACAGCAAACAATAGTGTCAACCTTACTTGCTTATTTGAGGTATCGATACCTTTGTGAGTGTGACATCCTCAGAAGTGATGTCACTGTGACTGTCATCACTGCTCTTGTTATGGGTGCCATGAANGGATGCTGTGGAGGGACAATGAGAGGCTGGCTTGATTGGAGGGGGAGTGAGAAGCCTCTCTTAGCCAGGGATACAGGGCAGACTGGGGTGTAAGGGNGTGGGATCAGGAGGTACNTATAGGGTTGGGAAGGCTGGGCTAGAAAGAGGCACTGGGATCTGGACCAGTGTGTAGGAACACCTGCCGTCAGCATGATGCAACACCTGCCTGTGGTATGATGTGCTGCGGAGCTCATCTGGGACAATGCTGGCTGCCCCTCCTCTGCTGTTCTTCTGGTCTCTATGGGGCTGCTCCTCAGCCGACGCTCAAGGGCAGGAGGACACACTGCTGCTTTGTCAGTCACGTCTTCAACATTTACCTTCTCAAGTTCAGAGAACAAAGTTAACAGCTGTAAGTCCAGAGGGCTCTCTCTCTCTCTAAGCTGAGTGGGATGTGGAGACTTGCCTGGCTGACCTATGGGCTAGGGCCAGCAGGCAGTAGCGC
Source organism: Neotoma lepida (assembly GCA_001675575.1). Taxonomy (NCBI): domain Eukaryota; kingdom Metazoa; phylum Chordata; class Mammalia; order Rodentia; family Cricetidae; genus Neotoma; species Neotoma lepida. The sequence goes on along the minus strand of LZPO01010359.1, from coordinate 1,674,600 downwards.
TCATNGGGCTGCCAGACTGTACCTACTCCTGCCTTGCCCACGCCTACTCGAAGAAGACCAGGGGATACTTCTGTTCTTGTCCTCCTCCACCAATGGGCTTCCATGGGGCAGGTTAATCCTGCCTTCTCATCATTTTCAAGCTTCCCTGGTGGCCCTGGGAGGTGGCTTGGGAGATTGGGCATGGTCTTGGATGGCTCTGCCTTTCTTTTGATATGGGTGGCAGTGGTGTTCACTAACTGAGAGCCTCAGAACTCTCTGTATGTATGGGTCACTAGCAGCCTTTGATGGCACAGGTGGGGGAATGTCCTTGGGCATGGATGGCATAGGTAGGGCCTCTGTGGAACAGGACTGAAGGGCAGCAAGTCTTTCAGCAGTGTGTCACTTCATGCCATCACTCTGACCTCCTGGAGCTTGTGGTACTGATCCCATTTTAAGATGTAAAAACAGGCTCAGAGAGGTGATATAACAGACTAAGGACACAGCTGGGAACAGGTAGGGCCAAGATCAGACCAGGCCCCAGGAAGAGACATGCCCATNCTTGCCTCCCTGCTTCCCCACAAGGAGTAAAGTTTATTTCATGGACCTTCCCAAAATAAACACTCGAGACTGGAGGGCCCAAAGACAAGAGGTAATTCACTTCTGGTTCTGGAGGCCAGAGGTCCAAAAGTCTGAGCAGTGTGTCCTCTGAGAGCCCTAGGGAGGATGTTCCCTCTACATTTACAACTCCTGGGCTCAGAGACACCAGGCCTGAGGCTTCCTCCTCATCCTCAGTGTCCCCTGTCCCTGTCNTGTCCTCCATTCTCTGCTCCCCGTACCATCAGGGTCAGGGCTTTAAGATTCTTCTCTTAGTCACATCTACACAGACTTTTTCCAAGCAAGCCTTCCAGTCAGGTTCTGAGCAGTGTGGGGACATACTTTTATTTGGGGGGGGGCACTGTTGGATCCACAACACCTGGCAACAACTGGAGCAAGCTCTTTTCAGAGTAAATCTCCCTTGAGACTCTCCTGCCTGTGCCCCAAGGACACCCACCCCCACAATCCTACAGAAGTCCCCTTTGTAGGCCTGTGGACACGTTGCCTCCCAACTTTATTTTATTTGAATTCTCCATGGTTGCCTCTGTGTGGGCTCTGGTCCCTGTCCCCAGAGGGCAGTTGTTCATCCCTATCTTCTACAGACCTGTCCCCANAGCACAGCCCAGGTTTGGGACCAAGGGGAACCAGTAAAGCCAAGGCCAGGAGGGAAAGGTCAAAATTAGCAAGCCTGGCCCACTTCCTTAGTGGTGTGGTGGCTTCCTGGGACTAGTGGTCTCACTCCTGCTGTGTCAGCACCACTGGGCAGAGCCCAGCAGCCCCACTGTCCCTTAGCTCTCTTCTCTGCTTGTCCTCTCTCTGCCTGTTGGCATTGCTGCAGATTACTGAGCAAACAGTGGACACTCCAACCCTCTTGAGTCTGGGAATTCCAGCATGCTTCTGTCATAGCTGATGGGCAGCAGGTACCTCTCTAGTGGCTTCTGGGGGAAAGTAAGTAATTTGGAGTAGAGAAATAACTATTGATTGAGGCAAAAAGTTACTGCCCCCCCCTGCCTCCCCATGTGGAGGCTCCTGGGAACTTCCCACTTTGTAGACATTTCTCAGCTTGGAATTGGCAGAGCTTATACCAATTCCACTTTCCAGCTACAGAAACAAGGTCAGCTGGCCTCATGCCACCTTGCCCTGCCGAGATCTTTGGTCTTCCAGCTTCTGAGGGGAAGGTAGACTGATGTACATAGACCTCAGCATCAGGGAGTTTCATTGAGGCTTTGACCATCATGGTTGATAATACATACATTGGTTGGACATACATCTAAATGTGAAGACTCCAAACTGTTGAGGGAAACAAACGCATGGTAGGCGGATACCTATTGCTGATGGGCTTGTAGGAAACAAACGAATGGTAGGCAGATACCNATTGCTGATGGGCTTGTAGATCTGTAGCCTCACATCTGCTCAGGCTGCTCTGGAGTGGCTTCCCTGTGGATAGGCGTNGGGGAGAAGCTTGCTTTCTGTCCAGCTGGGGTGGCCCTAGCAAGACAATTAATGCAGTATAAGGGGGAAAACACTTCTTTTAAAGATGCAGTGTGCTGACCCAGCAGGAGGCCTGTGAAAGGAGGAGCTACTCGNAGGGGACTGGTGGTCTGTCACCAAGTCTATCTATCCTCCTAAGGTCCCAATGACAAACCAAGGCATGATTCCACCAAAGTTCATCCTGGGGAACCAATGAGTTTATCTGGCTTCTTACAGAGCATAGGTAAGGAGTTACCTGAAGGAANGTATATGACCTCACAACAGCCCCATTGCAGTCTTCATCCAGCACGGAGATGGTTTCCCCATAGCCACATGGAGGGGGTCCCCTCTTCAATTAATCTCTCCAGTTTATACACTCTAGCACAGTGATTCTTAACCCTCCTAATGCTGTGACCCTTTAATATAGTCCCTCATGTTGTGGTGACCCCCAACCATAAAATTATTTCGTTCCTCCTTCATAACTGTAATTTTGCTATTGTTATGAATTGTAATGTAAATATCTGCTATGTGACCCCTGTGAAAGGGTCATTCAATTGCCCAAAGGGGGTTACGACCCACATGTGGAGAACCACTGCTCTAGCACTTCCCAACTGCTTAGGCCTGTGTAGTTAGGGCAGAATTGCATACAAATGGCTGGGTGGAACTGCTAGAATCTCAAATGAGGGTCCAGTGACCCTCACCATCTCTTCTTCTATGAAGGAATGTTAGTCTAAAAGCCTGATAACGGTGAACATTTGCACAGAGGCCCTGCTGATNTGATGAGGATGGTAGCTGTTCTGTTCAAAGGGCTGCGTTTTGCAAGATCATGGATGACAGCGAGGGGGTGAGGGTGTCTCAGCCCTTCAATTGCACCAGGGGAGAGTGAGGAATCTAAGATGCACACAGGCTCTGGGGTGTGGCACCCATTCCAGGAAGGCTGTGGAGTCACAGTGGCTTGTCTCCTGCATTTGAGAGATGGGGAACTTACTTTGGCCCTTCAGCTCTCCCTAAGTAGGAGAGCGCTGATCTGGAGTCTGCTGGCTTCTGACCACCCCATCCTTATCCTGCAGTGAGGTGTGCTGCCNAAACAGCCACTCTTGCTGTAAACATCCTCAGGGGCTGAGACTGTAGGCCTCCCTGGGGCAGGGATGCAGATGCCTGGACCCCCTAGTCTCAGTTTTAGACAATTTGGGGAACTATTTTGTATAAACCGACAATGTAACTGCTCCATGGCATGGTTAAGGGGGAGGTTTCTATTGTAGACACGAGGGAGAACAGTCAGAGATATCTGGAAGAGTCCAGAGCAGAGAGAAAAAGCAGACTAAACACGGCCAGCAGACAGAAGATGGCCAGGGCTATCTATGAGAGAGAGAGAGAGAGAGAGAGAGAGAGAGAGAGAGAGAGAGAGAGAGAGAGAGAGAGAGAGAGAGAGAGAACAGTAAGAATAGCAGGGTTATAAGGAGAATGAGTATCTGGGGGGAGGGAAGCCCAGGAGCTGGAGGGAGTTTAGGATAAGGGAGGTGAGAAGGGCTAGGATGCTAGCATGGACTTTGAAATGTGTAACAGGTATTGGAGGAGCCTGGAGGCAGGATGCACTTTGATATGCTGATAGGTGCCACAGGTAGCCATGTGTCCCTTCTGCTACAGTTAAGGGAAATGACTCCTTTTTTTGTAGCTGGGAAGCAGTTTTACAAGTTCCCAAGGAATGCTGGCTTTTATCTAACCATCAGAAATCCTCCTACAGTCCAGGTTGTGCTCATGGGACTGCCTTTTGGAGTCTGGGGAATTAGAGTTTTCTTTGGACCTAACACATCTTAGCTGGAAGCTGCCACCCTTACCCTGCCTCAGCTACTGCACACTCCCCGAGGGCCTGGAGTCCCTCTGCCTGTACTGGCTATCCTTGGCATTCATGGGCCTCAGCANCACACAGGTCTGAGCACTGGGCAGTTCTCCTGAGATTGTAACCACCGTCATCAAAGACAGCCTGCATGCTTTGAGACTTTAGCTCAAAAGTCTCCCTTTCAGGAATCCCTTTCCAGGGACTCCAGGTCAGCAGGTGACCCCTGTTCTCTTCCAGGCCTGCCCAGGCCCCTCCCACCTGCCACACAGGATTGCCTGCCACCTGGGCCTGCTTGTTCTGGGCCGGAGGGGGGGACCTTCTGACAGCTTCCTCCTTGCCTCCCTGGTGGGAAGGAGTGCCCAAGGCTTGGCTCCCATGCCATCTGGAAGCCTTTGTGACCCACAAAGGGAAGTTCTGGACTTCTGCCACAGGCAGAGTCCACTCATTCTGAACTCAGGGCCTTCACAGACACCTTGGAGCCCAGGGTCTGGATTCAGACATCTTGGTGCCCTGTTCATGACTTACCTGGGCCAGAACAGTTGCCATCCTGAGCCCTGGACCTCCTCGGTAAAGGAGGACTAGCCTGGGCTTCATGTGAAGGGTGTGTCAGGTTCTCACCATTTCTGTGGCCACTTCACAGCCTACGTGCCTATCCTGGGGGTGCCTGGATGGCAGGCCTGATTTTCAGTCTTACCACCATCACCCCAGGCTGGGCCAACACAGGGAGGTGGAGGTGAGGACTATAGGATGGGGACTGGGGTGTTGCTGTCTCCCCTTGCTTGGGCCTTGAGCATTCNCAGGGATCTGTGCCAGGCCCTGAGCACTTCTTGCTGCTCAGAAGGAAACAGATGGGGCTGTCAGCTCTGCTTACACCCTGTCTTCCCAAACTCAGTCAAGCGTGCTCAGAACAGGGGGAGAGGCTCCTCTGAGCAGCTGGTGGCATTCAGGGCCAGCATCCCTCGGGGTGTGTGACGCTGATTAGCAGGAAATAATNAGAAAGCCAAGGGAGCGAGCCCTCAGGCAACCTCCTGGCCACTGCTGTGTCCCTAAGAGACTGTGCAGTGAGCATTCAAGGCAACTTCCATACCCATCCTCAGCCTCCAGCCCGGGGAGCTGGGACTGTGAGAACTTTTTGATTACATCTTTTGTGGGAAGGAGGCTCAGAGAAGACCACCCCTTCCCTGCTCTGGCACCAGGGGACGCTTCTGATCCNTGTTGGGGTGAGGGGGACACACTGGTTTCCTCTAAAAAACTGAGATTGCAAGTGTACACCACCACATCTGACAAAACTGTTAAAGCATTTGGTTACACAAATAATTCAGACCACATTAGAAAGACCAGAGAATCCTCAGAACTGAGAAAAGAGATGGGGAAAATGTTTGCTATCCTTGGATTGGGAAGCTGCCTCCAGTGATAACTTACTGCCCACCCCTCCACATACACAAGACATATGTCACTGTGTAACATTCATACTTGCTGTGGGTGACCTTAATTTCACTGAACAATATGTCGTGAGCACTCAGATATGTCAGCAAATGCGCCTCTACCCCAGCATCATATGTCACTGTCTAGAGTGTTCCATTGTACTCAGACAGCAGGATTAATTCAAATCTCTCCCACTGGACAACTGAAGTGTGTGTGTGTGTGTGTGTGTGTGTGTGTGTTTGTGTGTGTGCGTGTGTGTGTGTGTGTGTTCATACAGAGGTCAGAGGACAACTTGTAGGAGTCTGTTTTCTCTTACCATATGGATCTCAGGGATTGAACTCAGGTTGTCAGGCTTGGCGTCAAGTGCCTTCACCAGTCTCACCAGCCCTAGTCTGTGCATTTTGAAGACATTCAATACATGTTGCCACACAAGGTGCCCTATAGGCCTCTCCACTCTCACACAAGCTGAGAGTGGCACCTTGGTAGATTGAGTGAGTCTCTAGTGGTATTGGGACAAGACCCTTGTCCCCTAGGGGCATCTGTGTTGGGGAAGGGTAGACTGATGCAGAAGGTGTCACAACTGGAGATGACCACAGCCCCTGGAAAGGAGATGACAATGGCCAGACTTTCAGGGAAGTCTTTAAAGAATCTTCAAACGAGTGATTTGAATTTATCCTAACAGAAAAAGCAACGCATGGAGCCTCTTTAAAAGTTGTCAGAAAAAATTCACGTNAATCTCATAAAATCTNACACACAGAAAGGGCTGATACATTTACAAAGGTGTGGTTGCTATAACAACACAGGAAAAGGCTATTAATATTTATCACATGGGGAGGAGGACTCAGAATCCAGCTCCTCTTCTTAGGGGATCCCTTGTGTCCAACTGGCTCAAGAAAGCTGGCCCTGCCTCCTGCAGGCTCACAGTAACCTCAGCTCTTGGTCCCCAGTGCCCAAGTTTTTACCCTCTGTCTGTCCTGTCCAAGCATCACCCCAGCCAGCCCTCCTCTTGACTAGGGATCCTGGTTTACCCTGCACAGCTCATCTCCAGCGTTCTGACTGCTGCAGTAAGTCAGACCTGGTACTCTATATTGGGTTCTGTTGAAGAGTTANGTACTAAGATTCAAATCACAGCTCCAGTACAGGTTCTGATGGTTTCCATGAATCCTTCTCACCTTGTTCCAGGCAGGAAGCAAGGCCTGAGGAAGGACAGCAGCAGCCCCAGTCTAGAATTCAGGCCTCAGCTGAGTCCATCCTCCCCTAGGTCACCATCACCTCTAGGAACACAGGCCCTGGTCTCCATGGACTCCAGGCTCACTAGAGAGGAGCTGCAGGCGAGGCCAGTCCATGATGGAAGATTGGAGCTGTCCAAAGACACTGCTGAGCTAGAGANGGCATCCACACTGGTCCAGGGAGAAGACGCAGGGCCTGGCCCAGAGATATTTTTGTGATCTGGAGGACTTTGTTCCAAGATGTGGAACATGAGGCTCACATTCAGCCAAGTTTAAAGGCCCAGGAGGCCCTGGAGTGAGAGGCTCAGATGGTCACCAGATGAACACCAACAAAAAGGTTGATTTGAAGCCNCCCAGCAGGCTTCAGACATCACACAAGTTGAGACCCCAGAAGGGCAGGGGCTGAACTCCCTATACACAGGGATTTCTTTCTTGAAATGCAGCAAGAAAAGGGTCACACATGTCACCAAACACCACTCCTGCCCCCATGGTACACTACAATTGGAGCTGGAATAAGGACCTCCCTTCANGGGGAAGATGTCTTTAGTTGTGGCTGAGGGCCACAGCTCCTGGATGAGATGTTCTGAGCCTGTGACTTGTCCCTGGCCTTGTCCCTGGAGAAAGGCCTCATCTGACATTTGGTCATACAAGAAGAGGTCAGACACAACCTCTGCCTTCTAGTCCAGGCTTGGGTGCCATTAATATTTCATATCCAAAGACAGCATTGACATTTTGCTGGATGGCTTCAATTAGCTAAGAGCCTCCTTCTCAGGCTAATAACCAGCCTGCTTACCCTAATGGTTTATTAATCTACTTCGCAGCGTGAAGGCAGCGGGCACACACAGATGCCGCCTGCTGCTGCCTTGATTGGATAGAAATGACTCAGGCCTATGATTGTGTTCNTTAAAGGGGTTGANTCCTTGCAGGACTCAGGAACAGAGGGTAGGGAGGAGGCTTCCAGGTCTGGTTCTCTGAGAGAGCCNNTCTGTTGAGAACACAGTCCCCTGAGAGTCATGGGATGGTGTTTGAGATCTGTTTCCTCTTGTCATCACTCTTTTGCTGACTTTCTTGGAGGTGACAGAGACACTATCCCACATTTCAAAATAAGTTTTCAAATGGAATCTCCATGTGGAGTGAGGCAGCAAGTCAGGTGATGGATGGTAGGTTATTGGAGGGATTATTTTTAGTTTTTTGTATATATATACATTCTGTATTCTATAGCCTTCTGTCTGGGCCAGGAGTGACAGCCACTGAGAGATTTGCCAATGGCTATGATTTGGACTAGCACTACAGCACAAGCTGATGGGGCCCACTGGCCTTACCACAGTTGTGGTTTTTACAACATGTGGTATACGTTGGGAATTTGTGGCAGGTATGGTAAGGGAAGAAGTCCTAGACATTAGGAGAGGTGGCCTCANCAGGTGATTGATAACCTGCTGTTTTTTTGTCATGTGAGTGTGGCTTCTGANCAGTAGCTTCTCCAATGGCCACTCCCAGCAGCTGTCCTCAGCTTCACCTTCNTATCCTGTTGTNGTCAGGTGATCCTAGATGCTCTCTGCTGCCNGTAAAGACAAACAGCAAACTTGCCATGCTACCTGGACCTTCCCAGCTACGTTTTGCCATTACTAACAGGTGCATGTCCCTGGGGAGGGGGTTGCTGGCCTCCCCGGATGCTCTGACCAGGTCCTTTTCATTCCCTGGTGGTCTTCTTTTGATTGGGACCGCCATTCAGCCCTTCGACTTTCACAGNACCCCAGTCAACAGGGTTGGGGAGGCTGGATCCTCACCAGCTCTTACTCAAAGATGATGNGGGCTGTGGGAGTCCAGCTGTTGCTGTGGTCCCACTGAGTAGTGGGCAGGAGTTCCNTATGGGAGCTTCTTGGCAAGTTATAGGTGCATAAAGGGTTTTGTTTGCTNATGGTGACAGAGCTCTTTCCTGTTTCCTTTTGGTGCCACTCATGGGAGAAAGGTCATCAGGGATGCATGGGCTGTCTGTGTGTGGGGTGGCAAAGCTGAACAGTGTTGGGTCCGGCAGAGCCTGGCCTGCAAATGTGGCCAAGGAGGGTAACTTGTAATTTGGCACAATTTCAAAACAAACAGGAAAGTTTCAAAATAGAACAGAAATTTTCAGCATAGCCTCCACCCAATGTCTTCTATGCAGCCATCACAGCACAAATATGCAAAGTGAGCTGTTCACAGTGTTACCGACTCAATGACACACTTTGCTGGCATTTCGCCATTCACTTGTGNTCTCTCGTGTCCCAGGATCCTACCCAGAAGCCACACTCTGCTTGGTGGCCATGCCTTTCTAGCCCCTACCCTGTGACATCTCCTCTTCCTTTGGGACAGTACTGGTCCCTTACTTTGTAGAATGTCTCTCACTTTGGGTACACAAAGCATTTTTTCTTTTTGTTGGTGGTGTGTGTACAGGTTTGGAAGCCACAGGTCAACCTTGGGTGTTATTCTGTAAGACTGTTTGCCTGTGTGCATGTCTGTGTGCCACACTGTATANATGTGCATACATGCAGTGTCCTTGGAGGCCAGAAAGAGGTGTCAGATCTCCTAGAACCGAAATTACTGATGTTGGCTAGCTGTCATATGGTACTTGGAATTGAACACCAGCTTTCTACAAGAACAGCAAGTGCTCTTAACTACTGAGCCATCTCTCCAACCTCTTCCACCTTGTTTTTTGAGGCAAGGTCTCTCACTGGGACCTGGGGCTTATAGAATAAACAAGGCTGGTCTGGCCATTGAGCCAAAGGGATCAGCCTGTCTGTGCCTCTTCAATGCTGTGATTATAAGCATGTGCCACTAAACCTAGCTTTTAGCCCGCTAAGCTTTATTTTATGTGTGTTGGTGCTTTGCCTGCATGTATATCAGTGCACCACATGCACACCTGGTACCTAGGGAGGCCAGAAGTGGGTGTCAGGTCCTTTGAACTGGAGTTACAGGTGGTTGTGAGTNACTTTGTGGGTGCTGGGAAGCAAACCTGGGCCCTCTGGAAGAGCAATCAGTGCTCTTAACCACTGAGTCATCTCAACTTTTTGCATGGGTTCTGGGCTTCAAACTTGGCAAACACTTTACTGTCTGAGCTATTTCCCTGGTCCCAGGCATTTTTCATAATTAGGCTGAGTATAGAGGTTTGAGGAGGGGCTTCAGAGAGTCCCGCGGACATTCATAATGAGAGCAGTCTTAGAGAAGTTAACCTTGGTGATTGACCACAGTTGGCGCCTACAGAGCCTCTTTTCTCTAAAGTTACTATTTTTTCCTTTGGAATTAATAAATATCTCGCAGGAGATACTTTGTGACTATGCAAATATATCGTTCCTCCTCAAGCTTGCGCTCATTAATTCGTGCCTCCTCGGTGGCTGTCGCTGGCAGCAATGACTTCTGTGGCATTCTAATGGCGACATTTTATTTCCCTCAATCCTTCTACACTCATTAATTAGGATTCTTCTCAAAGACGTCCTTTCTTTCCCATTTAATGATTTGTTCATTTATTTATACAGTGTGGGCTCATGGACATTTATGTGGTATTTATTACTGCCTCTTGCTTTGGTCGTGGGAACCCTCTAGGCTGGCCCATGCCTTTGACATGCCAGCTGCATTTCAAGCCTTTCACAGCTAGAGGCTTGGCTGTCAACTGCCAGCACTATCCTATNGGGACATGCTTCTCCAGGAGACAGGTTTGCCTGAAGAAGGCACCTGAGCCTTCCTCCTTGGTGGCTTTGACATTGGACAGGAATAAGGCCTGGCTGCCCAGGAGGATGGAAGCATTAAGGAGTGGCAGGGTGACAGTCCAGGCTTGTCCCTGAATAGTCTTGGATATAATAGAAGACACAGACAAAAGATTGTCCCTTGGGTTTACAAGAATCTTTCANTGTNAAAGACGATGTGGTGGGCCTGAACCTGATAGTCCCTAGCTAGGCCTGAAGGCACCAGGGTCTGGGGCACAGGTCTGGGTCTCACTGGAGGTCGAGTCACCCTAGCCTCAATAGCAAGGGAGGAGTAGGGGAGCACAGACNCAGGCATGGGACAGGGTTCAAGGAGCTGCTGCATCCTCAGCNCAGGAAATGGCTTTGCCTCTTCCTATCTGTGAGCTTCCCACCCTCCAGCTGCCTTGAAGAAGNAGTGAGTGTCCTATGTGGGGCCATTGGCAGGAGCTCATAGNCCAGCACCTGTTATTAGTGGTGTCTCCCTCATACCCGTGCATGACTCCAGGGCTTACAGGTATGTAATCCAGGCAAGGCAAGTGGCAACCTGGATGAGACTCTTGAGTGGGTCCTGAGGATAGGGAGGATAGGTGTGGTGGCTCTTGCTTGACTTCAGTGACCTCTGAGATCTGTCTTCCTGCCTCTGCTCCTACCCAGTGTTCTTACAAGACACCTAGCCCTGTACATCTCACTGAGAGGCCCAGAACCAGCAGCATCAGTGGCTTTGGGGAATTTGCTAAAGATGTGTTCTCTACTGAGTCAGGACCTTGGTGGGCCCAGCACCTGCCCATGCTGAACCTTGAGTTCCCCTGAGCACCATTCTGCTGCTCGGTTCCAACAAACACCAGGTAGCTCATGGGTTCTAGCTCCCCGTGGGCTCCCTGGCAGGAAGGGCAGTAAGGGGGATTTACCAGAGCTTATGGAGTAGGGGGTGTGTGGCATTCGCTCAGGGGCTGGTAAATATTCCTGAGAGTGACAAATGAATTCTATCCCCAGAGACAGAGCTAAAGGTGAAGCTGCCTTTGCTTTGTGTATTTCNGGGACTTCTGGGGGCCCAGACCCTCCTAGGGCTCCAAGGCAGAGGGGAGCTGAGCATCCTGGGTAGTCTCTTCTTCTGCAAAGAACTGGTGCCCCCGCTTCTGCCTCTGNGCCAACTCTCACCCATGTGTTGCAGGATGATGGGTTTAGGGCCGAGTTCTGTCTCCCCACAAAGCCTGCAGAGACAGCCCCACGCCATCTTCTTGGTGTTGCAGGCATTTAAATTGCCATTTTATTTAAATTTATGTCTGGAGATACAGGCGGAGAAAGGGCCATTTCAAAGTCAGTTTCTACTTTATGTGCTTTATGGCTTTATGGGGACTGTGGCCAGCAGCTGTCGGAAATATCTTCTGCTCCCACATGGCAGAGGGGCACGTGGGCACACGACTGGCTGTTCCAAGAAGGGATTTGCCTCTTGGCTGGCTGGCTAGGAACTCTTGCTTAGTACCCCAATGCCAGGCTGAGCCCTGATGCTAGTCACGGGCTAAGTCTTATCTTGGCTTCAGGTTGAGCCTTGAGCAGCCCTGACCTGGGCTGCTGTTGCTCACAAGGATGTCAGGTTCATTTGGACTCCTACAGTCTCAAAGCATCGTTGGGCAGATCTGCCCAATATGTAAAAAAAAAAAACAAAAAAAAAACACACCATGGCTCTGGGCAGCTGGTCTTCACAGCTGGAGGAACATCTGTCTCTTATACACATCTAGATGTGTATAAGAGACAGGGGCTGGGATGCTCCAGCCTTGCTGCTGAGTGGAAAGGCACTTTGCAAAGCGTGTCACTGGGACTCCCAAGGTGGAGAACCCATGTTGGGGAGCTGTTGTACAGGACTATCCTGTTGAGCCCAACAGCTGCCATCTTCATGAATTCAGCTGTGCTCGTTTGCAAGAAGTCCCTGATGGCCTTGTTGATGTTGACACTCCCTCACAGAAGGAGGGAGTAAGGAGAGACATGGGACCATTTTCTGAGTATCCAGCTACTCTTTCCAACCAGTTACATACAATTCTGCATGTGTCCTCAATGTGTGTGCATGTGTGTGTTTTGGGGGGGGCAGGTGGAGCATATAGGCTGGGGAAAACTCGGGGAAGGGGGCTTCTTCTAAAGGCCTCTGGGAAAGCCATCATCCATGCTAGGTGAAGACTGTTCAGTGTGTCTGCTTGGGGGTGGGGCCTCCCAAGCTCCTGTCCATAATCCACACCCATGCTTCATAAGTAAGCCCAATGGACTCATTAGTTCCTCTTGAGAAGCTTTGGTGGANTCGAACTTTGGTTTGTCACTGGGACCTTAAAAGGAGGGGGAATCATCTGAGGTCAACGTGGTGTGATGCAGCCGGCATCTGTGGAGGTGGTCACATGTTGGGGCTTAGCAGGCTCTGGCCATTCCTGGAGAAAGCATAGATATTTGAGGAGGTTCACCTTACCACCCTTATCTTAAACCAATCAAGCCCAGGGAAGATTTATCATTGGCTTCTATAGTCCCCATAGCCATCCAGTCCTTCCCTTTAGTTATTGACAGATATACTGAGTGTCTCTTTAGTGCAAGACTATGAAGAGAGTGATTTCAGGATAAGAAACAGGGAAAGAAAAAGAAAAGAAGCAATGAAGGAGACTGAGGCTGTAAAGGACAAGACAGGGTGATATGCAAGAAGCTCAGTCCCCTGGTGGGTGGATGCTGTTTCCCAGGGTTGAGTCCCGAGTGCCCTTGCCATGTGTGATGTTACAGTCAAGACCTGAGCAGTAAAAAGTTTCCTGGAGGGAGTGTTCCAGGCAAAGAGAAGAAAGACAGGCTGAGGCNGGACCAAAGCCTCCCCTCTCCCGCTTGCCACCTCTTATATGAGGAATTAAGGGTCTCAGAGGCTAAGGTGCTGGAGAGGCATGTCCTGGAGGCCTAGGCTGGCAGCACAGCCAATGAGAGCCTCACGGGAGTAGTCAGCACATCCTGACACAGCACAGATGTCCAGCACTCCTGATGTCTGCGTCAACTCTCCCACCTCAGACATTTTCCCCACCGTTGCTCACCTAAGAACAAGCCAAGGCCTCTCTCTGGTCTGGTCAGTTGGGAGTCTGGCCCCTTGCAGGGTATGTGNTTGTTCATTCAGGGGAGGGGTCCCTGCAGTGCCAGGGTATGCTATTCATGGGACAGTAACCCCAACTCTCCCAAAACTCTGTTCCAAGAGCACCGGACTGGTGGCCAGACTGGTGGCCATGCTGGGAGCCCTCTTGAGGGAGGGGACTGTGATTGACATCTCAAGGATGAGATGTGGGCCTCGCAGTGGAGACATGGTGAGCTGGGCTTNATGAGCTGTAAACATAGGGAACTAAACTCCAGGGGCTGTGACTCTGAGAGCCTGGAGCAGGTAGAAAGCCAGGCAGCTGTGTCTTCAAGAGGGTGGGCACATGCTGGGGACTTCCAGCGGCTCTGTAGGGTGACAACATCCACGGAGAGGTAGCAGTGGAGGAGTGGGGCANCAGAAGAAGGCTGGTGGTTTGGTGGTGGTGCCTGTGGTGGAGGGAGAGACTTGGCTAGCTCATATGGGGCACCCAGAGGAGCCAGAGTGGGTCAGGCCTGGGATAGGAATTGGTACCTGGGCCTGGGAGGCCTTACGTCACTCTGTACAGATAGCACAGGCGAGGTGGCCAGATGAGGAGGTGAGGCCAGAGAGTGACAGGATCAGCAAGCATGTTGTCCAAGCTCAGGCAGGCACTGCTTCTAGAAGGGAGTGGCCAGCGGCTATCTTGGGCTGCAGAGGCGTGGAGTGAGATGTGTACCAGTCTGGTGGTCCTGGGGAGCTGCGGGTGGAAACGCTTTGGGTCTGGGCGCCAGATTGGAGTAGGCTGTGGAGCTTGTGGGAGGTGAGAAACGGAGACAGTGGATGCCACTGATGCTTCCAGCCTTTTTTTTCTGTCGTTTTACTGATTTATTTACACAACCTGTACAGAGAATGTTCTAGAATGCCAGCTTAAATCCTCAAATGGAGCATGAATGTGAGAGACCAAATGCACATAAGAAGCAAATAGGCTTGCAGGGTCGTCATAGGCAGCCAAGTCNGTGGAGCACACCAACTGCAGGGAACTCCCAAACTCAGGGCAGTGGTTCCAAAACTCAAGTGACTATTTATAAGAAACTGGCCCCACTCTAGACATGGCCAGGGCCATCTTCTGAGACCACTGACAAGGAGCTGTGAACGGGAGNATTTTAAGGGGCTGGGGATTGTTTGATCACCCTGTCGAGAGAGGATGGGGGGAAGGATGGGTGTGGGGTGCAGATCATTCTCTTTAGGGCAGAAGTCTGATAACGTTTAAAGTCTGGTGGGAAGGGGGGTGGGAAGGGGTCTGTTGAACAGGAGGTATTGACTGAAAGAGGAGGTCCAAGCTAGGTGCCGGTCTCTGGAGGAAAAAATATCTGCCTCTCTAACCTGGATGTCTGCATGGCCACTGGCCCCACAGCTGCCTNGGTGTCCAACTCAAGGCAGGTTCCCTCACATAGGACTTAGCTCTGCAGTGTCCAAGTCACCTTGGAATTGGAAGCTGGATTTGCAGGTTTGACAGTGAGATGGTGCTCCCACCTGCTCTAGAGNGGGATGGGACTGTGGGTAGAGCAATGGGTGGCAAACATTTCGGTTCTCACAGGTACAAACAGCCATCCCCATCTGGAGCTGTTCAGGCATTCACATGTATGCACACACATACATATCCATACTTAGGCACAATGTGTAACAAATCTGCATACATGCTCATCTATGCAGGCGCAATCACCTTACATACACGTTCACCTACCATGCATATGTGCATATCTACCAAACACACCCAAATGATACCAACACACCCATGCCAATACCAACACTGACCTCGCATATGTTCACATTCACTTCACACACACATGCATACCCACCAAGCACATAGGCATACCCACAAGGCACACAAAGACAGCCACCAAGTGCACTCACACANATGCATGTATACCCATCTCACAGGCACCCCATCTCACACATGCACATCCACAGACATGCATACTCACAGGCACTCCTACCAGGCACTCCCCCACATACATACACACCCACCATGCATGTCCTCAGACTCACTAAGTGCACAGGCATACTTGCCATGTACAGAGGCACACCTACCACGCACACAGGCATACTCAACAAGCACACCTCTAAGGTACACAGGCATACCTATCATGTACACACACACACACACACACACACACACACACACACACACACACTCACCATACACATATGCACATCCACCACATCACATCTATTCCCAAGCATG
>LZPO01010359.1:1622740-1640785 GCA_001675575.1 Neotoma lepida | reverse complement strand
GATGTGAATGTGTGTGAGTGTGTGTGATGTGAATGTGTGTGTGTGTGTGTGATGTGAATGTGTGTGAGTGTGTGTGTATGATATGAATGTGAGTGTGTGTGTGTGATGTGAATGTGTGTGTGTGTGTGTGTGAAATGCCTCCACAGGCTCATGTGTTTGAACACTTAGTCTCAGAAACTGGGACTCTTTTGGACGGCTGTGGAACCTGTGGGAGGTGGAGCCTCACGGGGAAGTGGCTCACTGTGTGGTNGAGCAAGCCGTGAAGCTCAGCCTCACTTCCCACCTGCACTCTGCTTCCTGCCTGCAGATGTGCTGTGGCCAACTGCTTCAAGCTCCAGCCACCACCCTTCACAGCATGGTGGACTGTGTCTCGAACTGGGAGCCCAAGTTGGCCCCTCTGCTCTGANACTGTGTCTTCTCTGGTATTCTGTCACAGTGACAGGGAAAATAATGAATACAGTTCATGTATGAGTGTGTATATATCTGAATATGTGTGTGTGCATGTGTGCGTATGTATGACTGTATATGCATGTGTGCACATGCATGAGTGTGTCTGTGTGTGCATGAGTACATGTGCATATGTATGTGAGTATATGTGTATGCATGTGTATGTATGTGCATGTGTATATGTTTGTGTGTTCACGTGTGCNTATAGTTTCTGGATCCCAAGGCTGGCCTATCGGCTCCTGAGCCCAGGTGCATCAACTTAGTCCTCACGATCCCTAACACATTCCATCTCAGACAACAGAATCCCAGTTCTGTCNGCATCTTCAGGACCCCGTGTTCCTTGGCTCTTTGCATTTCCATATGTAATTTAGAATCTGTTAACCAAGGTCTGTGAAACATGTTGTAACATGAAACAGATCAATTTGGGGAGAAAACTATANACATTTTCCCCTGTTTTTATAGAGCTGGGGACTAGGCTAACCACTCACCCCAAGCTTTGATNTGTTTACAGCACTAAGTCTTCCCACCCATGAATGGGGANTGACCTCCCCTTGCTCAGGTCCTCCGTTTCCCTCAGCAACGCTCTGTGACATGGAGTGGAGTGCTCCCACACATTTTTGTAGTGACTTTTTTCTTAAGTAGTTGATACCATTTAAATGCTATTTAAAAGACTTCTCGAGTGTTTGTTGCTACTACATAGAAAACCAATTAGCTTTTGCTTTGCCTTTGGCCTTTCCTCAGCAATCTCAGAATTCAAACACTTGAAAATTTCTCCTTTTCTAGATATACAATCCCATCTACTGAATAACGACAGTTGTGTTTCTACGTTTGCATGTTTCTCTTTCTCTTGCCCAGCTCATTGGCTAGAATTCTTGGGTATGCAGCAGACTGGGGCATCCTNTGGGTCTCCAGTAGCTGTCAGGGCCCCAGGGTGCTTCTTAGACATCCTTGAACAATCTCTGCTCTTCTTGCCTTTGCCAGGGTTGCCAAGCCCCAGTCCCACCAAAACCATCCAAGTGTGGTTTATAATGAAATTACAGGCCACAGTGTGAATCGGGGAAGCTGGAGGCATCTGTGGTTTGGGTACTGAGAATAATCTCTCCATATCTCCACATAGCATCAAATGCCTTTTATTACTTTCTTCATAAGTGCTCAGAGCATATTCTGTTGTATTTTCCCCAGGAACTATTATATAAATATGTATTCTATCCTCAGTTATATCCTTAAATTTTTCATATTCATCTTTATTTAATTTTGGTTAGTATAAAGAAAAGCAANTGCTTTTTGTTGTTGTTGTTGGTTGGTTTTCGAGACAGAGTTTCACTATATAGCCCCGGCTGTCTTGGAACTCTCTATGGGGACCAGGTTGACCTTGAACTCACAGAGATCTGCCTGTCTCTGCACTCAGAGTACTTAAAGAGCATACACTGCCACACTCCTCAAGCAATTGNTTTTTTTGTTTATCAGTTTTGTATGTAACAACTACACTGTAGTTGTGAAATATAGTAATTTCCCTGAATGTTCTTCTTTCTTAAAAATTGTTTTAGATGTATTTATCTTATTTTAGGTGTGTGAGCATTTGTCTGCATGTGTGTATGTGCACCATGTCCNTGCGTGGTGCCCATGGAGGCTAGATGAGGGTATCAGATCTCCTGGACCTGGAGTTATGGATGGTGGTGAACCACCATGTGGGTGCTGGGCACTGCATCCTGGTCCTCTGCAAGAGCGGCCTGTGCTCTTAACCACTGAGCCACCTCTAGCCCTCAGTGGAAAGCCAGTTAAACCGTCCACACAACATGGTGACTCTACAGCGTCTTGCCTTGAAGCCCTGTGCACACTGAGTGGTGTGATGAAGAGCTGCTGCCTAAGTACATCTGCGCTTGAGAGATGCCCAAGATGCGTCCAGGTTGATCATGGGCCTTTCCCTTGTAACCCGTTGAAGCCGGCCTCCCTCAGATTCATCGAGTTCCTCTCTGTATTTACTTTGTAAATGGTTTGATTTTATGATCATACATGAGTACAGAAAAAAATGTCACTGGCACTTCTTTGATCTCAGTGTGAGAGAATGTTAGTTCTGTTTTCTGAAGAACAACACATTTATTTTTATTCATTTACCCTCTCAGAATGTGCTGGGTACCTGGCTAAATGCTGATTGGATAAAATAATGCTCAAAGGGTAACCATTTTAATTGTGATTAAAGCCGTTTTATCAATTTTCCCTTCCTCATGATCTTGATATCAGCTAGGAAACTGCCCAAGAGCTAGAAGATGACTTCCTACATTTATTCCCTGAACATTTTATAATTTTAAATTTTACACTTAAATCTGTGATCTTTTTGGTGAGTTAATTTTTGAGGGTAAAAATGTGAACCTAAGATCAAAGTCAGACCTTTAAAAATTTACATATGCTTTTTTATCTTGTATGTATGTGTGTGTGCACACGTGCCATAGCACACATGTGTATGGAGGTCAGAAGANACCTTTCGTGAGTTGGTTCTCTGGCCCATGGCGGTCCAGCCCTGTAGCAGTCCAGCCCTGTAGCATCCCTCTTCTATGGAGTAGCGCTTCTGTACTCCTTAGCTGTCAGCTGGGTGTGATGATGGTTTGGTGGGCTCCCGTTCCGGCTCTGGCCATCAATCTGTGTCACGCTTTGACTCTGCACTTTACTCTTCCACGTGGTCTTATCTGTGATAGAACCCAGTTTCTGCCTTTCCATTACTTGTGTTCTTCTGTATGCACTGTGAAATAAACCCATCTGACTCACCAAACCTGCCCAGAGTGCTGCAGAGATAGTAGCTCAGTGGCTAAGAGCACTTGTCTTTCCAGAGGACTCAGGCTTGATTCCAAGCACCCACATGATGGCTCACAACCGCCGCAGCTCCAGCTCTGTATTAACCCTCACATGTTTTGGTAAGTTCATGCCTAAGTATCTTCCCTGTTTTGTAAATGGAACTGTATTTGTGACTTAGATTTTCGTGTATTCATTTTCATGCATACAAACGCACTCAGGTTTTGTGTGTTGATTTTGTATGACTTTTCTGGCCTTGTTTAAGTTTAGATTCTTACAAATTCCTCTTGGTTTCCTATAAAGACAATAATTTTCCATCTNCATCTGTGGGCTTTTTCTTTTTTTCTTGATTGTGGCCTTCTAGAACTTCCTGTACTGTGTTAAGTAACAGTGCTATGTCCCCAATCTTACCAGCTTTTAAATCTTTATTTAATTAGTTTATTTTTGAGACAGAGCTGCCTATGCAGCTAAGCCTGGTTTGGAATTCATAATTCTCCACCTGGATTTCACTCAACTCACCTTCCAAAACCATCGATTTTTCTCTTGGCTGTGTCTATCCTACTTTTGTACTCAATCTTGAATTATTTCACTTTCCTATACTAATACATTGTCAACTTTAGTATATATGTATTCCTATTCTCAAATTACTCATCAATGCCATCTCTCTTCTTGATTATCTTTCAGAATTACTTAAAGACCACATGATATAAGTTGGATAGGAAATATACACCCCCCCCCAAGGCTGAGGTGTTGAAGGCTTGGTCCCCAGGGCAATAGCTGGAGGCGGGGAAGTGACTGTCTTAGGAGGGCTCAAGGACTACTTTGATGGCATTACCTAGAAGTGGTGTAAATTAGGAGGTAAGACACCATTCGCTGTGCGTGTGCCTTTGAACACCCATCTCCTCCTCTTTTTCTCCTCCCCAACACTTCCTGGCTACTGTGGAGCGAGCAGCTTCCTCCCACCACATTCCGACTCATTGCACATGGGCCCAGAAGCTACAGAGTCCAGCGATGGTGGACTGGAACCTCGGAAGACATGAGCAACCATAGATCTTCTCTTCTGTTGAATGTTTACCTCGGGTGTTGTTGTCACACTGACAAAAACCTAAGATACTACATCTGAGGACTTTAATATCTGGAGTTCCCACAGGCCTCTTTCTATTGTTCATTTCATTTCGTCTTGATCTGTCTCTCAGGGTGACTGGTAATATTTGACTCAGTNCCAGCAGACCTTGTGGATGACAATGTGTCAAGGCTCTGGCTGGGGCTGTGCTCCTAAAGGCAGCNNTGTTTTAAAACCCCTGAGCCACCATGTGGAACCCAGGTCCTCTGTAAGGGCAGCAAGTGCTCTTAACCACTGAACAATGGAGCTCACCAATTCAGAGAGATGGGGTAGGCAGGGAGCTGCAGGACTCTGCTGTTTCCACTCTCTCAACACTGGCATCGCAGTCATATACCACCATGCCTTGCTTTAATATGGACGTTGGGTATCTGAACTCAAGTCTCCATGCTTGTTTGACATTTACTTTATTTACTGAGCCCTCTTCCCAATTCCCCATTTTTTATTTTCTCACATTGTTGAGACTTAAGTATTCAGCCTCTCACTGCTGCTTCTGTCCTGATCTTTTCTTGAACTGTGTGTCACAGTGGCCAACTGCCTTGAGGAGGAAGGCCAGCAGACAGCCAGCNCACGCTCCACACTTCCTTCTCGCCAGCGTCATGGGCCCTCCAGCCCTGACTTCTTTGCCAGCTCCTGAAAGAACCCCACAGCTGTTTCTGGGCTGTGTGTGTCAGCTGGGCATGATACTGCATGGAGTTTTGCATCTTCATGGTCACGTTTCTCTTCCCGGGATGGATGGAGAGTGCTAGTGCTCTGGCTTCAGGCAAGAGTCTGGCTGTTGGCTTTCCTTAAACNCTTGGAGAGAGTGAGTATACAGAGAAGCTAACAGATGCTTGCCTGAGTGCCCCTTTAGCTTAATGCTGTCAATAGCATTACTTTCCCGTGTTAAGCCGGCCTTGTGTTTCAAGAGTGAACTTGGACATGAGGGGTTGGCTCTTTCCATGTTGCTAGAGTTGATCGATTGGCTGAGTGAGATTGGTCATGCCTTTTGTTTCTTGTTCTGTCTTTGTCAGGGTGGGCGTCAGACTACACTGTCCTCTCCNGTGAGCTCTGGGGTGTCCCTCACTGTCTGATCTCTGATGTATTAGGCAGGTCTTCTAGTTTCATTTATGTTGCTGTGACAAGCTCCATGAGCAAAGGCAGTGTAGGAGAGGAAAAGATTTATTTGGCTTACAATTCCAGGCCCAACCCATCATTGAGGGAAGGCACTGAAGACTAGAACCTGAAGCTTTTCCACGCAGCCTTCCATTCAACAGGAACTGACTCACAGCCAAGGAAGTACAGCAGAAACCGTGGAGGAACACTTCCTGATGGCTTGCCAACAGGATGGTACTTAGCTAGCTTTTTTATACAGCTCAGCACCACCTGCCTAGGGAATGATGCTTCCCACAGTGGACTGGGCCCTCCTGTATTAATTAACAATCAAGATAACCCCCCACAGACAGGTCCACAGGTCAGTATGATCTAGGCAGTCCCTACACTGAGATTCTCCTTCTTAGGTGACTATAGGATGTGTCAAGTTGACAACTAGGACAGTAAGGTTCTCTAGAGGAATAGAACTAACGGGATATAAATATCTACAGCTACTTCTTTGTGTGTGTATATGTAATAAAAGAGAATTTAAGCTGGGTGTAGTGGCGCACACCTTTAATCCCAACACTCAAGAGGCAGAGGCAGGTGGGTCTCTGAGTTGGAGGCCAGCCAACATAGTGAGTTTCAGAACGGCCAGAGCTACATTGTGAGACCCTGTCTCAAAGAAACAAACAAACAAAAACCAAAAAGGGAATTTGCAAGAATGCCTCTTACAGTACGCTCTAGATAATCCAAGAATGGCCAACTGCACTCAAGATAGGTCCACAATCTGGTAGCTGCTCAGTTCATGAAGGTGGGTGCCTTAACTGTCCTAGTCAGTCACCAAGACCTGCCCTCCCTAGAGAGTCACTGATATTGAAGNCTTCATTGGAAGGCCAAAGAAGCTGGAGTCATTGACGTCAGCAGAAGATGGTGGTGGTGGCGTTGCCTGTGGCAGAGGCAGCAGCAGTGGTGACCGTTGATGCACTCTCTTAGGAAGAGGTGATGGTGGACAGGCAGGCAACACTGCCTTTTCCTCAGACNGCTNTATCTGGGTTGCTCCTTGGAAGGTGTCATTACTTTGAAGGTGAGCTTCTCAGTTAATCTCTGAAAACACCACCACAACATGCCCGTAGGTGTGTCTCCTAGGTGACTCCAAATCCTGTCAAGTTGACAGATCTAACTGCTGCAGCCAAACAGACTTTCACAATTCTAACTATCCTNTGTTGAAGTTTAATGGATGAAATTTCCTGAGGCTAGTGTTTCACTGGGCGATGTTAAATTATGGCTTCAATTTAGGACAATTCATATTTTCTATTACTGTTTTGGGAGGCATTTTCTTAGGAATTTGTCAATTCCTTTCAAAATTTAAATATATGAAATAAAACTTCTATGTATTTATACCATATTCTCCTATTACCCATTAATTTATGGATGCACATGGAAGTATGTTTACTTTCTAATTTGGGGGGATTTAATTGATTTATTTTTATTAACAGTGTGCATTATGTTTCTACATGTATATATGTGTAGGTGCCTAAGAATCCAGAAGAGGGGAATTCCCTGGACCTGAAGTTACAGGTGGTTGTGAGCCATCCAAAGTGAGTGCTGGGAACCTCAATCGGGTCCTCTGCAAGAGCAGTACAACATCTCTCTAGCCCTTGAGGGATGTTTTTTAAATTTTTGTTTTTTGGTTTTTCGAGACAGGGTTTCTCTGTGTAGCTTTGCTCCTTTCCTGGAACTCACTCGGTAGCCCAGGCTGGCCTCGAACTCACGAGGTCCACCTGCCTCTGCCTCCCGAGTGCTGGGATTAAAGGCGTGCGCCACCACCGCCCTGAGGGATGTTTTTTGAGACAAGGTCTAACTCCACATGGAACCCAAAATGCAGCTGAGGCTGGCCTTGAACGTGTGTCAATTCTCCTGCCACTGCCACTCAACTTGTCTCTAATGTTTTAATTTATTATGTTTCTTTTTATTTGTGACTAATATTTTCAAAATGTAGCGATTCAGTTTCTCCCCTGTGAACTGGCTGAGGTTTTGTCTGTGTCTCTGGTGTGTTTTCATCCTCACTCTTTATTATTTATTTTCCTGATTTTTGCATTAGCCTGTTTCTCTCTTGCATATTTTTAGATAAGTTCACACATTTTCAGCTTTTCCAAAATAATTGTTTAGCACTTTAAATTTCCTTGTATACATATTGTTTTAGCTTCATTTCTAAAGTTTGACACATAGTATTCTTTTTTAAAAATATTTTTATTCATTTATTTTTATTTGTGTGTGTGTGTTGTATGTCTTTGTATGTATGTGTATCCCATGTGTGCAGTGCCTGGGGGGTCCAGAAGGAAGTATTGGATCCCCTGGAACTTGTGTTCCAGACTCTTGAGAGCTTTCATGTGACTATGGGAATTGAACCTGGGTCTTTGGGAAGAGCAGCCAGTGCTCATAACCACTGTCTCTCCAGTCCCAATGTGCAGTGTGCAGCATTTTTTACTGCCATCTAAGATAAGTAAATTCCAATTTCTGCTGTGAGGCTTGAACCCTGGGTCGGGGATGTTTTTCTTGATCTCCCAGCAGTGTCTTTCTAGTTTTCCCTCTGTGCTCACAGGACCTGACCTGGGAATGGCCAAGGCTCACAGAGTCCTGGAGACATGTCTTAGCCCAGCATACAATCGATTTTAAAGACATTGTCTTTTGTTCTTTAAGGAGTGTGTGCACTTATAAACTGTGTTATTCAAGTTTCCCATGTCCCTGCTGATCTAGTGATGCCCTCAATCTGTCACGGTAGTGTAGCTGTTTTGCCTGGGTGTGACATGACCATGACTGTCTTAAAGCTGAGTGGCAGTAGTGACTTACAGAAGACCTTGGTCATGGCCATGACAATGAAATAAGCAGAATGATAAGTTGACAGCCAGGTCTGTGGTACAGTGACGAGGCTTCACTGTGGAAGGAACAGTGAAGGGACCTCAGCTGAGATCTGATCACACTCCCTACTGCCTCAGCTGCTCAAGGTCTTGGGGGTGCTAGGTTACAGTGAGTGATGATGGGCTGGGGGTGCACTGGGGGTAGACTAGATTCTTCAATGGTACCATTTTCCTGAGTAGCCCATGCTGAGAGTAGGACTTGTTGGTGATACACTTGCCTCTGGGTCACCCATGCCCTGTGAATAATCTAAATAAAGTCACTGGCTCACTTAGTTGGACTTGGATGGAGCCCTTTCTTTGGACTATTGGTGCCCTCTCTCTGGGATGAATAGAGTTTATGTCTCTCCAGGAAATGTTCTGCTATAGTCAAGTCCAAGAAGTGTGTTTTCCCTTTAAAAAAAATATCTGTCAGTTTTCTTTCCGTGGGGACTTATAGCCATTGTGGTGGCCATAGGCTTATGTATCTGAACACTTGGTCCACAGATGGTGATGCTGTTTGGTGAGGTCATAGGAGAAGTCCAGCCTTACTGGAGGAATTACATCGCTGGGGGCTGGCTCTGAGATGTCATAGCCTCATTCCTCTGCCAGTTCTCTCTCTCAGTTTCATGTTGTGGTTGAAGATATGATATCTCATGCTTGTCCCTTGCTGACATACCTTCTCATCATGATGGACTCTCCCTCTGAATCTGTAAACCCTAATAAACTCTTTCTTCCTTAAGATGCCTTGGGTCATGGTGTTTAATCACAGCAACATAAAAGTAACTACAAGTTGAGAATTGCTGAAGCTCCGTGTGAAGAAGTCCATTTTGATTCCAGTAAAGCTTTGTTCTGGAAGATCTGTTGATCTGATGTGACAGCTGTCACTCAGGCTTTCCTTTGATTAGAAGTCACCCCTCAATCTCTCCCCTGCCTCTTTACTCCTGCTTGTCTAAATCTTTGTTTTAGAAAGTATCTCCTTAAAAAAATGGGGTGGTGATGGTGGAGAAATGGCTTAGAGCACTGACTATTCTTCCAGAGGTCCTGAGTTCGATTCCCAGCACCCACATGGTGGCTCACAACCATCTGTAATGAGATCTGGTACCCTCTTTAGCATGCAGGCATGCATGCATACATAATAAATAAATAAATCTTAAAAATTCTCTCTTATAAGTAGCTAGTGGGGCTGGAGAGACAGCTAAGAACATTGCTGCTCTTGCTGAGGACCCTGTTTCAGTTTCTAAAACCCACGTGGTGACTCACAGCCAATGAAATGCCCTCTTCTGGCCTCCATGGGCACCAGGCAAACATGTGGTACACAGACATACATTCAAGCAAGCAAAACATCCATGCACATAAAATAAATAAATAAATAAATAAATACATAGACCAAATCCAGTCCAGTTGACAATAAAGACAAAACATAATAATAACACATTGTCTTAAGTTACTGTTCTATTGCTGTGACAAAACATTATGACCAAGGCTACCTATACAAGAAAGCATTTAATCTGAGGCTCACAGTTCTGGAGGGGTAGAGTCCATGGGACATCATGCTGAGGGAGCGTGGCAGCAGGCAGGCAGGCATGGCACTGGGACAGAGGCTGAGAGCTCCCATCTAATCTATAAGCATGAGCCAGAGAGAAAGAGACATCGGAAATGGTATGGGGTTTTGAAACCTCAAAGCCCATCCCCAGTGACACACCTCCTCCAACAAAGCCACCTCTCCTAATCCTTCCCAAATAGTTCCATGAACTGGTGTCCAAGTATTCAAACATGTGAGCCCATTCTCATCCAAACCACGATTCTTTTTCATAGAGTCAGGCATNATTTTTACCAGACTGTTTAGGTGACACATATAATTACTGGCACTGTGGATTTCTTTTTAAATGATGCTTCCTTGTTCTACTCGTTCTCCAGGTCTTGTTTTTAGTGTTCTGGGTTTCTTATGGACCTGTGTATTAACCCCTTATTGGATAGTTTGTGAATACTCTGCCCCAATCTTCAGTTGTCTCTTCACTCACCTGATGGCTTCATTTGTTGTATGGAAGCATCACCGTTGGGTCTAACCTGCTTTATCTATTTTTGCTTCTGTTGTCTGTTTTTTTTTTTGATTTTTGTTTGCTTGCTTGTTTGTTTTGTTTAATGAGAGAGAAAACCAAAGGGTATGGAGTTGGGTGGGTANGGCAATAGCTGGAGGCGGGGAAGTGACTGTCTTAGGAGGGCTCAAGGACTACTTTGATGGCATTACCTAGAAGTGGTGTAAATTAGGAGGTAAGACACCATTCGCTGTGCGTGTGCCTTTGAACACCCATCTCCTCCTCTTTTTCTCCTCCCCAACACTTCCTGGCTACTGTGGAGCGAGCAGCTTCCTCCCACCACATTCCGACTCATTGCACATGGGCCCAGAAGCTACAGAGTCCAGCGATGGTGGACTGGAACCTCGGAAGACATGAGCAACCATAGATCTTCTCTTCTGTTGAATGTTTACCTCGGGTGTTGTTGTCACACTGACAAAAACCTAAGATACTACATCCGAGGACTTTAATATCTGGAGTTCCCACAGGCCTCTTTCTATTGTTCATTTCATTTCGTCTTGATCTGTCTCTCAGGGTGACTGGTAATATTTGACTCAGTNCCAGCAGACCTTGTGGATGACAATGTGTCAAGGCTCTGGCTGGGGCTGTGCTCCTAAAGGCAGCNNTGTTTTAAAACCCCTGAGCCACCATGTGGAACCCAGGTCCTCTGTAAGGGCAGCAAGTGCTCTTAACCACTGAACAATGGAGCTCACCAATTCAGAGAGATGGGGTAGGCAGGGAGCTGCAGGACTCTGCTGTTTCCACTCTCTCAACACTGGCATCGCAGTCATATACCACCATGCCTTGCTTTAATATGGACGTTGGGTATCTGAACTCAAGTCTCCATGCTTGTTTGACATTTACTTTATTTACTGAGCCCTCTTCCCAATTCCCCATTTTTTATTTTCTCACATTGTTGAGACTTAAGTATTCAGCCTCTCACTGCTGCTTCTGTCCTGATCTTTTCTTGAACTGTGTGTCACAGTGGCCAACTGCCTTGAGGAGGAAGGCCAGCAGACAGCCAGCNCACGCTCCACACTTCCTTCTCGCCAGCGTCATGGGCCCTCCAGCCCTGACTTCTTTGCCAGCTCCTGAAAGAACCCCACAGCTGTTTCTGGGCTGTGTGTGTCAGCTGGGCATGATACTGCATGGAGTTTTGCATCTTCATGGTCACGTTTCTCTTCCCGGGATGGATGGAGAGTGCTAGTGCTCTGGCTTCAGGCAAGAGTCTGGCTGTTGGCTTTCCTTAAACNCTTGGAGAGAGTGAGTATACAGAGAAGCTAACAGATGCTTGCCTGAGTGCCCCTTTAGCTTAATGCTGTCAATAGCATTACTTTCCCGTGTTAAGCCGGCCTTGTGTTTCAAGAGTGAACTTGGACATGAGGGGTTGGCTCTTTCCATGTTGCTAGAGTTGATCGATTGGCTGAGTGAGATTGGTCATGCCTTTTGTTTCTTGTTCTGTCTTTGTCAGGGTGGGCGTCAGACTACACTGTCCTCTCCAGTGAGCTCTGGGGTGTCCCTCACTGTCTGATCTCTGATGTATTAGGCAGGTCTTCTAGTTTCATTTATGTTGCTGTGACAAGCTCCATGAGCAAAGGCAGTGTAGGAGAGGAAAAGATTTATTTGGCTTACAATTCCAGGCCCAACCCATCATTGAGGGAAGGCACTGAAGACTAGAACCTGAAGCTTTTCCACGCAGCCTTCCATTCAACAGGAACTGACTCACAGCCAAGGAAGTACAGCAGAAACCGTGGAGGAACACTTCCTGATGGCTTGCCAACAGGATGGTACTTAGCTAGCTTTTTTATACAGCTCAGCACCACCTGCCTAGGGAATGATGCTTCCCACAGTGGACTGGGCCCTCCTGTATTAATTAACAATCAAGATAACCCCCCACAGACAGGTCCACAGGTCAGTATGATCTAGGCAGTCCCTACACTGAGATTCTCCTTCTTAGGTGACTATAGGATGTGTCAAGTTGACAACTAGGACAGTAAGGTTCTCTAGAGGAATAGAACTAACGGGATATAAATATCTACAGCTACTTCTTTGTGTGTGTATATGTAATAAAAGAGAATTTAAGCTGGGTGTAGTGGCGCACACCTTTAATCCCAACACTCAAGAGGCAGAGGCAGGTGGGTCTCTGAGTTGGAGGCCAGCCAACATAGTGAGTTTCAGAACGGCCAGAGCTACATTGTGAGACCCTGTCTCAAAGAAACAAACAAACAAAAACCAAAAAGGGAATTTGCAAGAATGCCTCTTACAGTACGCTCTAGATAATCCAAGAATGGCCAACTGCACTCAAGATAGGTCCACAATCTGGTAGCTGCTCAGTTCATGAAGGTGGGTGCCTTAACTGTCCTAGTCAGTCACCAAGACCTGCCCTCCCTAGAGAGTCACTGATATTGAAGNCTTCATTGGAAGGCCAAAGAAGCTGGAGTCATTGACGTCAGCAGAAGATGGTGGTGGTGGCGTTGCCTGTGGCAGAGGCAGCAGCAGTGGTGACCGTTGATGCACTCTCTTAGGAAGAGGTGATGGTGGACAGGCAGGCAACACTGCCTTTTCCTCAGACNGCTNTATCTGGGTTGCTCCTTGGAAGGTGTCATTACTTTGAAGGTGAGCTTCTCAGTTAATCTCTGAAAACACCACCACAACATGCCCGTAGGTGTGTCTCCTAGGTGACTCCAAATCCTGTCAAGTTGACAGATCTAACTGCTGCAGCCAAACAGACTTTCACAATTCTAACTATCCTNTGTTGAAGTTTAATGGATGAAATTTCCTGAGGCTAGTGTTTCACTGGGCGATGTTAAATTATGGCTTCAATTTAGGACAATTCATATTTTCTATTACTGTTTTGGGAGGCATTTTCTTAGGAATTTGTCAATTCCTTTCAAAATTTAAATATATGAAATAAAACTTCTATGTATTTATACCATATTCTCCTATTACCCATTAATTTATGGATGCACATGGAAGTATGTTTACTTTCTAATTTGGGGGGATTTAATTGATTTATTTTTATTAACAGTGTGCATTATGTTTCTACATGTATATATGTGTAGGTGCCTAAGAATCCAGAAGAGGGGAATTCCCTGGACCTGAAGTTACAGGTGGTTGTGAGCCATCCAAAGTGAGTGCTGGGAACCTCAATCGGGTCCTCTGCAAGAGCAGTACAACATCTCTCTAGCCCTTGAGGGATGTTTTTTAAATTTTTGTTTTTTGGTTTTTCGAGACAGGGTTTCTCTGTGTAGCTTTGCTCCTTTCCTGGAACTCACTCGGTAGCCCAGGCTGGCCTCGAACTCACGAGGTCCACCTGCCTCTGCCTCCCGAGTGCTGGGATTAAAGGCGTGCGCCACCACCGCCCTGAGGGATGTTTTTTGAGACAAGGTCTAACTCCACATGGAACCCAAAATGCAGCTGAGGCTGGCCTTGAACGTGTGTCAATTCTCCTGCCACTGCCACTCAACTTGTCTCTAATGTTTTAATTTATTATGTTTCTTTTTATTTGTGACTAATATTTTCAAAATGTAGCGATTCAGTTTCTCCCCTGTGAACTGGCTGAGGTTTTGTCTGTGTCTCTGGTGTGTTTTCATCCTCACTCTTTATTATTTATTTTCCTGATTTTTGCATTAGCCTGTTTCTCTCTTGCATATTTTTAGATAAGTTCACACATTTTCAGCTTTTCCAAAATAATTGTTTAGCACTTTAAATTTCCTTGTATACATATTGTTTTAGCTTCATTTCTAAAGTTTGACACATAGTATTCTTTTTTAAAAATATTTTTATTCATTTATTTTTATTTGTGTGTGTGTGTTGTATGTCTTTGTATGTATGTGTATCCCATGTGTGCAGTGCCTGGGGGGTCCAGAAGGAAGTATTGGATCCCCTGGAACTTGTGTTCCAGACTCTTGAGAGCTTTCATGTGACTATGGGAATTGAACCTGGGTCTTTGGGAAGAGCAGCCAGTGCTCATAACCACTGTCTCTCCAGTCCCAATGTGCAGTGTGCAGCATTTTTTACTGCCATCTAAGATAAGTAAATTCCAATTTCTGCTGTGAGGCTTGAACCCTGGGTCGGGGATGTTTTTCTTGATCTCCCAGCAGTGTCTTTCTAGTTTTCCCTCTGTGCTCACAGGACCTGACCTGGGAATGGCCAAGGCTCACAGAGTCCTGGAGACATGTCTTAGCCCAGCATACAATCGATTTTAAAGACATTGTCTTTTGTTCTTTAAGGAGTGTGTGCACTTATAAACTGTGTTATTCAAGTTTCCCATGTCCCTGCTGATCTAGTGATGCCCTCAATCTGTCACGGTAGTGTAGCTGTTTTGCCTGGGTGTGACATGACCATGACTGTCTTAAAGCTGAGTGGCAGTAGTGACTTACAGAAGACCTTGGTCATGGCCATGACAATGAAATAAGCAGAATGATAAGTTGACAGCCAGGTCTGTGGTACAGTGACGAGGCTTCACTGTGGAAGGAACAGTGAAGGGACCTCAGCTGAGATCTGATCACACTCCCTACTGCCTCAGCTGCTCAAGGTCTTGGGGGTGCTAGGTTACAGTGAGTGATGATGGGCTGGGGGTGCACTGGGGGTAGACTAGATTCTTCAATGGTACCATTTTCCTGAGTAGCCCATGCTGAGAGTAGGACTTGTTGGTGATACACTTGCCTCTGGGTCACCCATGCCCTGTGAATAATCTAAATAAAGTCACTGGCTCACTTAGTTGGACTTGGATGGAGCCCTTTCTTTGGACTATTGGTGCCCTCTCTCTGGGATGAATAGAGTTTATGTCTCTCCAGGAAATGTTCTGCTATAGTCAAGTCCAAGAAGTGTGTTTTCCCTTTAAAAAAAATATCTGTCAGTTTTCTTTCCGTGGGGACTTATAGCCATTGTGGTGGCCATAGGCTTATGTATCTGAACACTTGGTCCACAGATGGTGATGCTGTTTGGTGAGGTCATAGGAGAAGTCCAGCCTTACTGGAGGAATTACATCGCTGGGGGCTGGCTCTGAGATGTCATAGCCTCATTCCTCTGCCAGTTCTCTCTCTCAGTTTCATGTTGTGGTTGAAGATATGATATCTCATGCTTGTCCCTTGCTGACATACCTTCTCATCATGATGGACTCTCCCTCTGAATCTGTAAACCCTAATAAACTCTTTCTTCCTTAAGATGCCTTGGGTCATGGTGTTTAATCACAGCAACATAAAAGTAACTACAAGTTGAGAATTGCTGAAGCTCCGTGTGAAGAAGTCCATTTTGATTCCAGTAAAGCTTTGTTCTGGAAGATCTGTTGATCTGATGTGACAGCTGTCACTCAGGCTTTCCTTTGATTAGAAGTCACCCCTCAATCTCTCCCCTGCCTCTTTACTCCTGCTTGTCTAAATCTTTGTTTTAGAAAGTATCTCCTTAAAAAAATGGGGTGGTGATGGTGGAGAAATGGCTTAGAGCACTGACTATTCTTCCAGAGGTCCTGAGTTCGATTCCCAGCACCCACATGGTGGCTCACAACCATCTGTAATGAGATCTGGTACCCTCTTTAGCATGCAGGCATGCATGCATACATAATAAATAAATAAATCTTAAAAATTCTCTCTTATAAGTAGCTAGTGGGGCTGGAGAGACAGCTAAGAACATTGCTGCTCTTGCTGAGGACCCTGTTTCAGTTTCTAAAACCCACGTGGTGACTCACAGCCAATGAAATGCCCTCTTCTGGCCTCCATGGGCACCAGGCAAACATGTGGTACACAGACATACATTCAAGCAAGCAAAACATCCATGCACATAAAATAAATAAATAAATAAATAAATACATAGACCAAATCCAGTCCAGTTGACAATAAAGACAAAACATAATAATAACACATTGTCTTAAGTTACTGTTCTATTGCTGTGACAAAACATTATGACCAAGGCTACCTATACAAGAAAGCATTTAATCTGAGGCTCACAGTTCTGGAGGGGTAGAGTCCATGGGACATCATGCTGAGGGAGCGTGGCAGCAGGCAGGCAGGCATGGCACTGGGACAGAGGCTGAGAGCTCCCATCTAATCTATAAGCATGAGCCAGAGAGAAAGAGACATCGGAAATGGTATGGGGTTTTGAAACCTCAAAGCCCATCCCCAGTGACACACCTCCTCCAACAAAGCCACCTCTCCTAATCCTTCCCAAATAGTTCCATGAACTGGTGTCCAAGTATTCAAACATGTGAGCCCATTCTCATCCAAACCACGATTCTTTTTCATAGAGTCAGGCATNATTTTTACCAGACTGTTTAGGTGACACATATAATTACTGGCACTGTGGATTTCTTTTTAAATGATGCTTCCTTGTTCTACTCGTTCTCCAGGTCTTGTTTTTAGTGTTCTGGGTTTCTTATGGACCTGTGTATTAACCCCTTATTGGATAGTTTGTGAATACTCTGCCCCAATCTTCAGTTGTCTCTTCACTCACCTGATGGCTTCATTTGTTGTATGGAAGCATCACCGTTGGGTCTAACCTGCTTTATCTATTTTTGCTTCTGTTGTCTGTTTTTTTTTTTAATTTTTATTTGCATGCATGTGCGTGTGTGTGTGTCTGTGTGAGTGTATGCCACATGTGTGATTCCAGTGGAGGCCAGGGGAGGGTGTCAGATCCCCTGGAGCTGGAGTTACAGGTGGTCGTGAGCTGCCCAGTGTGGATGCTGGGAACTGAACTTGGATCCTCTGCAAGAGCAGCACAAACTCTTGACTGCTGAGCTTCCCGAGTCTTATTAAAATAAACAAACCTTTAGGTTCCTGCCTGGAGTACCTGCCCTGACTTCCCTGAGTGATGGACTGTGATATGGAAATGTAAGATGAAATAACTCTTTTATTTTCTGATTTGCTTTTCATCACAGAGTTTTATCACAGCAATAGAAACCTTAACAAAGACACAGACACATAATTAAAAAAAATTCCCCCCAAAACAACAACAAAACTCCTGCCCAAACTCGTGCCTGGCACTGTGTTTCTTCTTTCTCTGCTCTTGCCCAGCCTTTATTTCTCTTGGCTTGAGTTTTCCCATCACACTCTCCCTCCTGCCCAAGCTCAGGTATTTATGATGTGTATTCTGTTTGTTTGGCATGTATTCAGTTTAGACATTTAACTCACCTAACTCTTGGAGGCTGTGCCAGCCGGAGTCTGCTCTGGTGTAGTCACATTGCTCTCTGTTCTGCCTTCCAGTCTTCATTTTGCCCGCATTGGTCCAGCTCCAGAAGACCATGGCTATTGCTGTTATACTTGACTGCTTGAGATCCTACCCNAGCTGCCTCCTGCGGAGTCTTTCCCTTGCTGTTCAGTTCCTTCTAGTACTGGAGAGGAAGACGGTGGAGAGAAGTCGGANTTGAAGGACACCCCATTTGTTCTCTCTGGGTCTCATCCTGTGACCCCCAAGGAGGATATGAGGGCCTGCTTATTTCCCAGCTCACAGAGCTTGGTGTCTACAGGCTGACTCCACANGAACTTCCTTGTGTTCCAGCAAGGCCTTGGCTGCTGAGGTGTGTCTCAGGGTGACTCCAGCCCTGTAGATGCTGACCTGAGAGACCTTCACACTGCCAGGAGTCTCTGATGCCTGTACTCGACCTCCCTTTCCCAAGCCTTACTAAAANGGNNTNCNNNTNCCNANNCNT
>LZPO01010359.1:1609199-1622735 GCA_001675575.1 Neotoma lepida | reverse complement strand
AAAAGGGCCACAGAAGACACCTCTCAAGGTTGTGAGAGCCCTTGCCCTGAAATGTGACAGGCGTCTGTCGCCTAGTTTAAGGGAAACAGACCTGGTTGGATAGGACAGACCGGCTGGGAAACAGACCTGGTTGGATAGGACAGACGGGCTGCCTGTGGCATCCACCAGAGCAGCCCTTTGTCCTCTTCTCCACCTCGCCTGAGTCCTGTTCTGTCTTCCCTGTCACTGCCTCTAAAACACTGACACCTGCACATGGCACTCTCACCTGTGTCAGAGTTACCCAGTGCTCCTGTTTGCACTGCTTTAAATAGTGTCTACATGAGACTGTCTTGGGCAGACCCGAGGCTCAGCTGGTTTCAATCTCAGGCCAGTGGAAATGTCCCATCGGTCCCTGGCAAGGAGGGTTCTGGGATCTTCTTCTTTAGGGTCCCTGCTGGGTTCCTCTACACTATCTTATTCTTGGGGGGGGGTGGTCCATCATGGACACTCCCATAGGGTCCATGTGCCCTCCTGTGTTAGTGTACCTTCTTCAAAGACAGTCTTGCTTTCAAGGTGGGAATAGTAGGGCTGCTGTATGAAATGGCACATGGAAAGCATCTATCCATTATCCATCTACCCAGTTTTCCATCCACCCATCCATCTATATATCATCCATTCACCATCTACCTGTCATTAATTCAACTGTTATTTTTTTATTTATTTTATGTGCATTGGTGTTTTGCCATGGGTGTCCTGTACCATGGAACTAGAGTTACAGATAGTTGTAAGCTGCCATNTGGGTGCTGGGAATTGAACTCAGGTTCTCTGGAAGAGTAGGCAGTGCTTTTAACTGCTCAGCCATCTCTCCAGCTCCCGAATTCAACCATTATTAATCCAACCAATTTTCTATACATCCATATTTCCATATATCCATCCATCCATCCATCCGTCTGTCCGTCCGTCCGTCCATCCGTCCGTCCATCCATCCATCCATCCACCCATCCACCCATCCATCCATCTACCAAACCATTCAATATTCTGTCCATAATCTATCCTTTCCATTCACATAGCACCCATCACTATCCACCTGCCATTCATCTATCCATTATCTGCCTGCCATGTATTTATCATCCATCCATGCATCCATGCATCCATCCATGCATGCATGCATCCATCCATCCATCCAACTTTCTGTCTACTTGTATTCATTAACTCACCATTCATCCACCATTCTTCTGTCATCCACCATCTAGCATCCATTTTAACTCATTCACCCATCCCTCTTTCCATCTACCTTAGGAGACAGCTTGCCATCTTCATGGGGTTTGAGGTGTGTGCATGTTTAGGAGGTCAGACAAAGAAGAAACTCAGCAGCTACAGGAAAGCATTGGAAAGAGTGAGCCTGGATGCGGTAGGCACAGGCCTGCATCGGTGAAGTNTAAGTGACTCCTCATTATGTCTCCCACCTCCTCCTCAACCACGTATGGACTGTCTGTGGCCTGGGGATTTCAACAATATACAATGGCAGAGCTACTAGCATTTTTTTCTTTTGAGATTTTAAACATAGTTTTAAACTTTAAGATTTATTTTTGTGTATAAGTGTTTTGCCTGCATGTATGTATGTTCACCACAGATGGTTGTGATCCACTCTGTGGGTGCTAGGAACCAAACCTGGGTCCTCTGCAAGAACAGCAAGTGTTCTTAACTACTGAGCCACCCCAACCCCAGCCCTGTACAATGGGTTTTGAGTAAATTCACGTGAGAGATGGCAGGACCAATCCCCTTGTTTCAGCTCATGGCTGAAACCCAATAATGGAGCCCATGTCTGGGCATGTGCACCCTTTGGAGGGGTAGGAACAGCCTGTGACTTTGGGTAAAGAGNAGCTGATGGTCCAGCTCTCAATTCTAGACCCTGTGCTGTGTGTGAGGAGCAGCTATGACAGACTTCCCAACAACATCAACAGAAGGGGGAACTGCCCTGCTCCCCAGTTGAAAGTGCAGTGCTGAGCTTTGGAAGACAAGGGTGTCCTTGCTAGGTGGGCTGCACATAGCCTGGACCCTTGCATCTACCTGTTGCTCTGAGATGCCTCACCAGTGCTCAGAACAGACTTACTCTAGCCTGGAGTTGGAGAGCTCATGTGCCAGCTGTCTCCAGTTAGGATGGCTTCTAGCCAGGGGGAGCAGTGCTGGGTAGCCACACCTTAGGGGGCTTTGGGGCTAGACTTCACCTATGTAGGCCCTGGCTTTGTAGCAGGAGAGTAGTGTGTGTGTGTGTATGTGTGTGTGTGTGTTCCAGGGAACAGATGTGCNTACAGGGTAATTTTAATTCCTCTCACCCTCAAGTAGCCATGCTCTGAAAATTTAGGAAGTATAATTAAAACAAATTTTTTACAGTGTATATTTGGGGGGCCAGAGAGATGGCTCAGTGGTTAAGAGCACTGACTGCTCTTCCAGAGGACCCAGCACCCACACAGCATCTCACAACTGTCTATAATTCCAGTTCCAGGGGACCCGACATCCATGGCAAAACACCAATGCACATAAAATAAAAATAAGTAAATTAAAATGTATGTGTAAATATACGTCACATGTGTGTGGGTGCCTGCGGCGTCCAGAAGCGAGTATCAGAACCCTTGGAACTGGAGTGACAGGGAGTTAGGAGCTGCTGCATGTGAGCACTGGAAGCCGAACTTGAGTTCTCTAAAGAGCAGCAAGTACTCAACCACCTGAGCCACCTCTCCAACCCTGGAAATGAAATATCATCAGAAGTAGTCACGGGGACTCTTTCACTGTGTTCCATAACACCCTCCTCGGCTTCCACGTGCTTACAGCCTGCCTATCNGAGGATGCTGAGGTTGAGCATTCTTCCTGGCCACAAGCCANGCTTGCTGAGGTCTCCTTGGCTAGTCACCAGGGCTCCACTGGGGCTGACTGTTAATGAACTTCCTCAGGTCCTTCGTGGAAGAGGCTGCTGGGCTTCTACTCCAACGCTGCTGATATCCTCAGCTTTGTCAGTCAGCTCCGAAAGTCACCTGATCCTTTCTATGGTTTTCACATCTGTGGAAGACAGTGAATGCAGTGACACCCAGGTTTGTGCCCGGCAAGCCATTCAGCTACTGGCCAGGCTTGCCCTTGGCCCAGGCATCTCCAGACCCTGTGGGCTTCCGACACTGTGCTCAGATAACCCCTGGGAAGGCCTGGGCTGAGCACACCTTGCATTTCTGTTCACCGAAGTTTGAGGTGGGAACCTGTGTGCAGAATAAGGCTTGTTTGTTTTCACAGGTGGGAGAGCGCTGGTCGGGTTGGCTCTGTTCTCCTAAGTACCAATCACATAGCACCAAGCAATCAGCCACCTCAGGGAGGAAAACAATCAATCTTTCATGAGGCTCTCACACCCGCCCTCGAATGACAAACACTTTAATTCCAAATTAAATACAGCAACACAGCTCTGATGAGGCCNTTGTTCCAAAGCACCGTCATTTTCCATCTCTTTTGGAGTCGATTAAATTAGTCCTAATTAGAGGGAGGTAAACAGCTCTGGAGGACATGCCTTTGCTGCTGAGGTTGGCTGTTGCCTGAGATTGGGACCTATTTGTGCACCCCCGGTCCTGAGCTCTCTGAATCTGTCCGTGAACTGTGGCCTGAGGTCTTGGGTAGTCCTGGCAGTCAGAGCAGGGATNGATGACCCCTGTACTCCTTCTTCTAACTGCGCATTTCACATGGAAAAGAGGACCGTGCGATGTTAGTGCTGCATCCAACTGAGGACGGGTTTGACCGCAGCAGGCAGCTATCTCTTCCGGGTCACAGAATGAAAAGTGGGATAAGCAAATGCTTGTCTGAGGCCTCAGTCTCACTGCTCTGTAGATGCATCTGCCAGAGGGTGCAGCCTGGTGGGTAACAACGCCACCGTGAAAAGAAGCAGCTCCCGCTTCTGTCCTGTACACCCAAGTCAGGTATAGCAAGATACCTTCCAGCTGCTTGGAAAGCTGCTGCCAGCCAGTCCTNATGNTTGTTAATTGGATGTCGGATTTGGAACTCCACGGCTCCCCAGGCGATGCCTCTATGACAGCTTCCACCTTGTACGACTGTGTGTATATACATGTGGCCCTGCCTATATCCCCACTGTGCCATCCCTATGCTCTTTGCTTGGCAAGGGTGAATATCAGTGAGGTTCTTGAAATGGGGCCCTGGTGTTCCCTTTTTGACAGGGCTGAGGCATTGGTAGAGTTCAGCCCGATGCCTTTTCTTCCAGNAAGCCTACCTGGGACCTTCCATCTACCTAAGAGAGGGGTTCTGCCTTTGGTGCTGATCTATTTCCCACCTCTGTATCTTCACCATTGAAACAGCTGNTTTTAGTGTCTCTCACTTGTTCTTGATGTTGTATGTTTCAATCCTATACTGGGTGTCAGGCACAGAGAGCATGGCTCAATGGGGAGTGCTGACCTGAATGCTTATGAACAAATGTGTGTGTGTGTGTGTGTGTGTGTGTGTGTGTGTGTGCNTGTGTGTGTGTGTGTGTGTGTGTGTGTGTGTGTGTGTGCACGTACACATACTAAGTCACATGTCACATGTGTGTGTGCATTTGTATTTTGGATCTTCCTATATGGTGTTCAACCAGGGTTGCAGACTCGAGACCTGCCCCCTTCCAAGGAACTCTGTGGGAAGATGGGAAGTCTGGGGGCATGTCCTCCATTACAGACCCAGAGCTGTGGGAGCCAGAAGCTTCATTACCCCTGCCTGAGGTCTCTTGGGGTATGGAAGTGTTCGTGCCTGGCTTTGCTGTTCTGTTTGTCCTGCTGCCAAGTGTCTGATGCTGTCTTTTGGCAATAAAACAGTCAAAACCCAGCTGAGTGAGCTGAGTATCAAGCAGTTGTAAACAAATCCTAAGTGGACAGCCTCGGTGAGTTCTAACACCTCCCCTCCTTGCCCATCAGCCTCACACACAGCTCATCAGGGTAAGCGAAGGAAGCACTACATTTGGGCTTCGCTGTATTTTGTTATCTGTTTGCTCGCCTCTAAAACTCCAGTGAATAGACCAGATGCTGTTTCCATGGCAACCTCCTCTCCTCCAGCCGTGGATGCTCAGAAAGCAAGTATTCAGCATAATCTTCCCAGGGTCTCCTGGCTCCAGGGGGCTGCTTAGCAGAATGGGAGCTGTGGCGGGTGGCCCTGCCTGTGCCTGCCATGGTCACCTCCCTTCCTGGACCTCAAGAGTTAGGCTTTGGTGATGCTATTTTGCTTCCTGAGTGAGTGGCAGACTTGAAGGGGAGAGGCCTGAGAATGAGCTGCAAATCGATCGCATCCTCCTTCCCTTCAAGGACCAATTAGTCCTCAAAACTTTATGATGGGGACTGTGACTAGTCACCTTTGTTAGGCAGAGGGACAAAANGGACNTGGTTCAGTGAGGGGCTAAGTTAGAACTGAACTTAGCATATGGCTCTTAGAGTCCCTGTTCTGCCTTCAACATGGGGCAACACAGGGCCCCAGCTCCTGTTGTTCCCCAGGGGTCACTCCACGAGGCTGTGTCTCCCAGCTTCTTGAGGCCCAGGTAGGGCCAAACTGTGGACTCTGAGGTAGATGCNTGCAGGAGGCCTGATCTGGTCACAGCTCTCACAGGCCTGCCGAGTCATCCGGTGCTTATGTCCAGCTACCCACCAACAGAGTTTTTGGACAGCTTTTGCAGACTGCTCACCAACCTGTCATCACACTGACAGCAGGCAGTCTGGCATGGCCATCAGGTCTACCTGGTCCTCCTTGAACCTAAGTTGGTCCAGGTTCAATTCAGTTTGAAACTCAGCATACATTGGCTACATTCAAAGACTCCCAAGCCAGGAGTGACTGATTTCTGACAAGCATTGGTGATCTAGAATCTTCACACCAACACGGGAATTTCTCCCAAACAGCAGGGCTCTGCTGTGTTAGTCTAGAAGATTCTGTTGGACAGCCCTAGCTCAGATGTTCATAGACCTACTGTGAGAGCAGACTGCAGTTAGAGGCAGCCATCTTTCAGGTAGAGCTGGAAGCTGCTTCCAGATGTGTGGCTCCAGCTCTGTGGCAGTGTCATCTGTGACNTGGCAATGGCAGAGCCTACTGGACATACCTGTGAGGCTCTATCCAGATCATTCATTTCCATTGCTGTCTTTCCAGTCCTTTGGAGNNGTTNCTATTCTCTCTCTTCTAAAGGAAAGGAAACAGAGGCCCAGAGATGTCAAAGGACTTGCTATAGGTGCACAGCTACCACCAGCAGTTGAGACTGTCTGCACCTAAGACTCATGTGGTCTGACCATGNTGCCAGAGTGCAGAGCATGATGGTTCACGCAGCTCAGAGCCTACACCAAGCTAGAGTCTTGCTTGCCACCACCCACTCCATTCTTTTTTTCTGCCCTGTGGTTGCTTCCTGTGGACAAAGCCGAGTGACATTAGATACAAGCCCCACTGTGCCTTGTAGAATCCCATGAGTCCCTTGGGAGTCCACTGAGCTCCTAGTGCCTTTTCATAAGGCGCTGTTGTACTGTTGGTAGCCCTTGGCCTGAGAGACAGGTCACTGGAGAGTTTGCAGGAAACACCCATGAGATGGTGAACCAGTACTAGGGAACAGACTTTCCTGCTCAATATTCTACCAATTGTGATCCTGACCCTGGAAGTGTCATTCTGTCATTTGTACAAGAAACAGATACCATCAGCTGTCATTTAAGGGCACAGCTTTTCTGGACACTCAAGGTCCCGGCTCTGTGTGCATTTTAGGGAGGTGACTCTGAGTGTTCTGGATGCCTCTATCTCAGAGGAAGGGGCTGGACGCCACCCTGGCTTTGTCATCTGTCACCTCACCATGTCTGTCACTTCCATGCTCCCCAGCAGACACACTATAGCTACTACAGTAAGTCTCAAGCTGTTCTTGCCTTCTCCGCTGGCTCACCCTCAGCATCCTTGTCTGTGAAGTGGATGCTGACCCTGCACAGCCTTGTTGTCAGGGTTACCTGTGCTTCTTCCACTAGCCCCTTCCGCTCCTCCAAACACCAGGATGCGTGGAGACCGTGGGGAGGCTGGCAATGGTCTTTTTGAAGATGTCCTTTCCATGTGCTGGCTACTTGAAGACATTTTGAGTTCCCCATAAAGGTTCTGTGTTGGTGGGCTTAGTCCCCAGCTGGTGGTGTGACTGAGAGGTGACTGGGTCACTAGGGCACTAACTCAGTTGACGGGTTGATCCTTAGGTGGGTGGGCTCTTGGGAGGTGGGACCTGGTTGGAAGTAGGCCACTGAAGGTGTGTCTTTGAAGGCTGTATCTTGTCCACCAGCCCCTTCCTGTCTCTGTCTCTGGTCCACCATGAAGTGTTCCTTAGCATGGGCTCAGGAGGAAAAGACCATGGACTGAAGCCACTGAAACCCTGAGATGATTCTTTCCCCCTTTGAGATGATTTTCTTTTTCTTTGTTAGAGATATTTATTCTATGTATATGAGTACTCTATCTGTATACATGCTTGCATGCCAGAAGAGGGCATTAGATCCCACTATAGATGATTGTGAGCCACCATGTGGTTACTGGGACTTGAACTCAGGACCTCTGGAAGAGCAGCCAGTGCTCTTAACCGCTGAGCCATCTCTCCAGCCCCTTGACCTGATTTTCTAAAGTGTTCATCACAGTGACAGTCACTAATACAGGCTCCCTTCTTCCAGGACGTTCCCAACTTTTGGCAGATGGCCAGAAGTTCTCAGGTTCCCATTGGCAGTGTTAACTTGTGTCTGCAGAATCCAGCTGGCCCCCAGGGGGCTCTTACATCTGTTCCGGTGGGTTTGCCCACAGGGGTCACCTGTGGCGGTTCCGATCGGTTATGCTCATGGCTTCAATAAGTGGTTTCCAAGGTGCTGGATCTTGAAATAAGTGCCCAGGTCTGATTTAAAGAAACAGCCAAGAAAGGGAGGCCTGGCTCAGTGACTCCAGGGTGTTACAGGATGTGGTTCTTTCAGCAAAACAGCCACCATTGTCATTGGATGCAAGCTGCCATGCTTGTAAGAGACTATTATGGGTTGGCCTGTTGACAGTTCTCTGTGAGGAGGGGTTTGGAGTCATTGGACCCTCACTTAAGATTTCAGTGTCTCTCTCTCTCCTGTACCTACCAGCCATTTGTGGGCAATTCTGCCCTAATTGCATGTAACCCTGGGCAGGTACCAGGAGGTGCTAGATGGGTAGGCTAAGGAAGGTTAACTAATTGAGGGAGAATTCTGTCTCTGTAGCTGTGGGGAAGCTGGGTGAAGACTTCCCAACGTGGCATCTTTGGGGTCACCCACACTCCTGTAGGCAGACCTTCACCCATACTTTGTAAGTAAATCCAGTTTATCATTGGTTCCCCAAATTGAATTTGGTAGAATCATACTTTTGNCTGTNGTTGGGACCTTATAAAGACAGGGCAGATATTATTCATGCCTCCCCAGGGAAGGAATTCTCAAAGCACAGAGCCCACACTTTTAGCCAACAAAGTCCAGCTCAGGTGAGAGAGTGTAATAACTAAAACTGAGAGTGGGAGCTCCAAGAAAACCCAGGGATTTCGAGTGCCCCGGCTTGGTGACTTGTGCTGTCTGTGAGGCTTGCTCTGTCCCACAGGTCATGCCCACCCTTGCCCTTGCCCCAGCTCTAGTCCCTGCAGCAGCTCCAAGCATGCCTGTGCCCCCACACCTCTTACTGTCCCCTCCCTCATCTCCCAGGCATGTCCACCTTCCTGGAGGTTGTCCTGGCCCTCTTACTGCTCCTGGTGGTAAGGGACCAGGCTCCCAGTTCTTTTCTGTGCCTGGCACANGATGGGGGCTCTGGAGCTGCGGTTGTACACATACCCTGGCAGACATTGATACTAACAGTAGAACTATGCAGAAAGGAAGAAGCTGTTGAGATGTACGCAACCACAGCCTGTCTTGTGATGGAAACAGTTTTTCCTTTTACCCTGGCCAAGAAACAAGGTGGAATCTGAGCATTGATTTTTCATGTTATTTCTCAGTGGCAAAGAGAGGGCCTTTCACCCCAGTAATGGGAAATACAATTTTTAGGCCAATAGCACAATTGCAAAGCCCTCTTTGAAGTCATCAAGAGCTTTTGTGCTCCACAGAACGTTGTCCTGTTGATTCTCAGTGGCTGAGCACAAAGCATCTGTGCTGGCAGCAGGGGAGGAGCAGTGAGCACAGGCTTCTCCATCCACCACTCGGTGTAGAGCAGCGTCAATGTCCAAAAGGGAAGAGAACCAGATCAGACTCGGGGCCTGTGAAGCCTGGGGCTGGCCAGGCATCAGTATCCACATCTGGGTGTGAGCTAAGGCGACCTTCAGTGGGTGACAATGTGCNGCCCAGCTGCAGGAATTGATTATTTCCCTGAGACTCAACAGATCGAATCCTCCAAACAGATGCCACCTCAGCTTCTGTGTGTGTCCTACCAGGTGAAGAGTTTCTGCCAGCCGTTTACTGGTGGTCATTTAGGGTCAGTCAGTAGTATGGCCAGACACTTACGACAGTGTTGTCTGGCACGCTAAGAGGGAAGGTCTTGCTTTGCCTGCCTGTGTAGGGAGAATCCGGCTGTGACAAAGATCTCCATGGCATGGAAGATATGATGTCTCTTACCAGGTCCTTGGCTGATATTTTTTGCCTGCTGATCCCATAACTGTAACTTTGTTGAAAATGTCATGTC
Source organism: Neotoma lepida (assembly GCA_001675575.1). Taxonomy (NCBI): domain Eukaryota; kingdom Metazoa; phylum Chordata; class Mammalia; order Rodentia; family Cricetidae; genus Neotoma; species Neotoma lepida. The sequence goes on along the minus strand of LZPO01010359.1, from coordinate 1,613,090 downwards.
TGCTGAGCAGGGAGAGCAACCACACACAGGGTCTGTCAAACAGTAGCTCGAGTCCTAGCATCCAACAACCTCCTTTCCCAGCACTCTTGGGCCTCTGTTTCCCTATCTGTGAAATGGGCCCATTCTGGGGCCACTTCCTGTAGCACTACTGCCATTGCAGTTGATGTCTTCAAGGCTGCTGTTGGGGTCACACTGAGGTCCCTGCCAGCTGGTCCCCTAGCATCACGGGATAGACCTTCAGATGTCCTTCCAGCCCCACGCTGTGGAGCTGAGTGATCTTTTCAGCATCTCTTTAAAAATTTAAGCTGTGTGATCTAGTCCTGCTGGCGGGCATAGGGCTCAGGCCGCAGCACAGGCTTTCAAAGCTTAATTGTAATATTTTGTTGGGAGAACATTGACCCTGAGGGAAGCCAAAGCTTTTAAGATATTAGCACAGTGAAGTGAGCTTGGCCAGGCCTTGCGTAGGGGAGAAGACAGTCCACTTCTTGAGTCTCCTGGCTGGGCACTCTGTGAGCTGTGAGTGACCTCATGAACACTGCCATGAATCTGTAACTTAGGGCCATGGCAATCTAAGGGGCCAAGTAGACCCTCTAAGTGGGAGAGAGAGGAAGAACCAGCAAGAATGGCAATTTGCCTGCAGTAATGTCCAGGATTCTTTTGGTCTGATGGCATGGGGTCGGTCCTGATGACAGTTGGTTGACCCAGGAGCCACCTTACACAGTGGGACAGGGTTGCTCTCCAAGGGGGAAGAACCAATCCACAGGAAGGTTCTCACTGTGTCCTGGGTTCCTCAAGGCAAGATCCATGTGCCAAGATGGGCTGACAGATGACTTGGCACCTGGTCCTCACCTTGGTCTCCACTGGCATATCCTGGGACAGATGACATCATTGTCTGCTACTACAGTCTGCCTTGTCAACTGTCCACTGCAATGTGGGTCCCAGAATAGATTAAAGCTTAAGGACAGGTGCTGGGGTGTGATTGTGGGTGTCTCACCCTGGCATGCTGCTTGGACCCCAGTTTCCCAGGTAAAATGGGGAGGGGATAACAGCCTCCGGTGAAATCCTCACCAAGATCAAGATGCCGAGATGCACGGTGACAGGCTGGTCCACAGAAGGCAACCTAAGTACTACTGAAGCTGAGGCTGCTGGGGCCTCCACTCATGAGCCATCCGAACCTGAATCAGAGGATAAGAGCCACGATGATGGCATCCACAGCCACTTCGAGCCCTGCTGTGACAGACCCTCAAGTGGGATTGTTTGAGAAAGGGCTCTGGGTCAAGGTTGACTTTTCCTTAGCAAATACTTTCCCCAGACACCACGAAGTCACTTTGCTGTGTGTTCCCTGGGATAAGAGCAAAAATAGCTCAAAACGAAAGGTCTCCCAGAGCACTCAGGAATGCCCAACGGAGCTGTGTATCACTTGTGCGCTAATTTCAATTCTTCATTAATTAAGAAACAGGGTGGAGCTGAGGGGAACCCTTCTGGAGCAGTAGGTACTACAGTGTTAGACTGGCTCCCAGCCTGGGCCTCTCAGCTGCACAGAGTAGAGTTCTCCCAACACCCTGAGCCTGAGAACAGAAGCTGCTGCTGAGTCAGGAGCTGNGNCTAGCCAGTCTTCTTCAGGGCCCTGCNGTTAATAAGATGGTTGGTTTGGTCTGTAAGCGGATTGTACAGCTAACTAATGTGCCTGTACCTTGCAATTATTCATGGCCTNTGATTGCTCTGCCTGAGTTTTCAATACATTATTCATATACTGAAGACACTTTTCTGGAGCTCAGAGCAGGGAGGAAAAGGCAAGCCCATGGCCAAGGCTACAAGGAATTTCCTCAGCAGGGAGGGGGTGATTTAGTCTGGCACACAGGCTGGGCAGTGGAGACAGGTGGGAGAGCTGAGAGAGTCTGCAGGAAGCCTCCTGCAACTTGGGGCCCAACCTAGTCTCTTGGAAGAGGGGGTTCTTCCTCATCCTCCTGGACTCTGCGCTGCTCCCCCAGACTGTGTCCCGCTTCATGAGCAAGGGTGGCTTCCCACCCAGAACAGTTCTCAACAGAGGAAAACAAGGCCCAAACCAGGAGAGACCGAGAGATTCAGGAGGCATGCACACCTGTGAATCCTGCCAGGCCTCGGAGAGGCCAGTGCTGGGTGACGTCTGATGCCTGGAGACCTCCCTCATACTGGAGTCGCCCTCCCTGAGGCAAGTGCAGGAATGGAGGGGTCAGCATTTGCCTTCTGGAAGGCCTTATAATCCCATGACCATAAAGAGAACAAGATGGGTAAAAAACACCCTGAAGAGCCGTGTAATGAGGAAGGAGGCTTTGAACAGGACCTGTGCTGGGCTGTGCTGTGGAGGGCTTTCTGGAAGTGGGAGGTACGCTGCTCGCCCTCCTGATAAAAGCTGCTGAGTCCCCAGGCGGTTACCTCGGGTCTGGGCTGTAAATACCCAAGCCTGTTGTTGGCATTCATTCTAGTAAAACCTCAGTCTCAGAAGGACAGCGGCTGCTGCCACCACTCTGTAAGGATGTGAGCAATGATATCAGGGATGAAAAGGATGTGACTAGGCTGGGGAGGATGGAGTGCACGGGGAGCAGAACACACAGAATACTAAAGCCTTGTGGAAGCTCCAGAGCCCCACTGAAGAGTCATGGGAGCTGCGGTGTTGCACTCCATCANGACATCTTAATTGGGACGNATTTTTCCTCCACAGGTGAATGAGCTGGGTGGCGGGCAGGAGATGAGCACAATGCCCTACAGCAANAAGTGTGCATGTGGCCTGTGTGACTGTATGAGCCCTTAGTGTGTGTATGTACTGGGTATTTGATGTGTGTATGTGTCTGTACTATATGCATGTATGGAAGGTATGTGCATGAGAAAATGTATACTCAGGGGCATGTATATGCTGTGTGTGTGTGGGTACATGTGTTGCTTGCTTGCATGTATGCATAGAAATGCACTCTGGTGCACACAGAAACACACGAACGTGCTATGTACCATGTGCAAATACATGCCTAAACACGTGTGCATGACACACATATATGCGCAGCATGTGTGCATGTGTGCGGCACATGTGCCTATGTGCAGACATACATGTGAGTTTATGGATGGGTACAGGTACATGCATGCCTGTATGTGTGATGGGTACATGTGTGTGCATACCAGTGTGTGTGTGATGGATATATATGTGTGCATGCCTGTGAATGTGAGATGGATGCATATATGTGCATGCCTCTCTGTGTGTGTGGTGTGTGCATATGTGTGCACCATGTGCATGTGCTGATAAGATAATGGAGACAGCTTTGTGTCTTCAGACTACTGGTCTTGGGCACTCCCATCAGGCACCACAGATACTATGGTTTCAAGTTTCAAACCTATTGCTTGCTGGCCAGAGGCTGTCACTCACAGGTGAGCTTTCTTCNCCCGACANCCCCACCCCAGCCCAGNGCACCATGTGCCCAGGGAGGACCCTCCTGCACTGAACCGTCGTGGAACAGGCCCTCTCTGGGGTCTGTGTCTCGGGCAGGAGTGCTGTTTCTAGGCCTATTGAGATCCACTCCTCCCCCCTGGTCTCCTGAAGGGGTCCTGACCATGGCACTTCTGATGTTTTGAGTTGGATAATCCACCACCTGTGCTGACCTGAGCNTTGTAAGGTGTTTCCTGGTGCTCTTGGCCTCCATCCACTGTAGCCAGAAGCAGGGTCCTNACTGTCACAGCCNCAAATTCCTCCAGATGGAGCAAGTGTCGCTGAGGCTTAATTGTCCCTAGCTGAACCCTCATCTTAGACAACCCTAGGCCCTGGACACAGGGCTGTATCAGGCTATAGTGGAGCTAGGTCTGTCTTCAGTGTCTTCAATGAGACAGAGACATGCAGGCCATCAAGGCGTCTGGTTCTGTACTGGG
>LZPO01010359.1:1598140-1608863 GCA_001675575.1 Neotoma lepida | reverse complement strand
TGTGTGTGTGTGTGTGTGTGTGTGTGTGTGTGTGTGTGTGTGTGTAGGTCAGAGGACATCTTTGAGTGCTGTTCCTCGGATGCTAGCCATCTTGACACTTACCAAATAGACTAGACTGGGTGGGCAGCAAGCCTCCCTGGCACAGACATACAAGTGCATCACACATCTGGCTTTCTTATGTGGGTTCTAGGGATCAAACTCCTCATGCTNGCCAGGCAGATACTTTACTGACTCAGCCATTTTCTTAGCCCTTGGGGCAACACATTTGAGGCCACAGGTCACTAGGTGATGGAAACCAGGGCAGGCCAGCCTTTGAGGCTGAGGATAGTAGGAGCCAAGGCCTTACCCATCATTCACCATGTCCTCCATGTTCTGAGGACCAGTCTTTCTCCATAGCCTTTAGCCCAGAGACCAATNTTGCCCTCTGAGCCACTCTTCCATCCATTTCTCTTGCTCCAGATCTCCTCAGGTCTTTGCTGCTCTCCTCTGGGCCCATCTGCTCCCATGGGAAGTCTCAAGCCTGGGCCCCATCTTCTCCTGTGGGTCCTCAAGTCCCAGCCACAGGCACTCCATCTATTTTCTGGGTCTCTGTGGTCCCCCAGGAGCCCATAGATCCATCATACACCCCTGACCTGATCTTCATGTTATCTTTGTTATCCCATTGGACCCTCAATTGCTCCTGTGTCTTGGAGGAGCCTATGACTTCTGGTGAAGTATAGACATGGCCCTTGATATTCTTCAGTCCTTGTGTAGTCAGGCAGTTAGCTGTCTACTAGGTAGCCAGTGACCTCTTGTCAGGGCACCTGCCAGAAGGTGTCCTCCCAAAGATGGCTTGGGGAAGTGCTCGGGTCCGTCCACACAAGGAGGAGATACAGTCATACATGGGGTTCTGTGGTCCCCACACTGANTTACCCAGGTGGACACTGATGGGGGTGTCCAGACAACGTGAGATGGGCAATGGGCATCAGTGTAACACTGCTGAGTGTGTGGGAGGGTTGGGATGGGAGTGTCCAAACTCTCACTGAGGGGTCAGGTGACTCAGGCTGTGTGTCCCTGCAGCTCTGCAGCCAATATAACCATAGTAGGTTTCAGCAGGACCAGCCAGAGCTGAGCTTCCTTTGGGTGCCCTGAGAACTCATCTTGCCCCCTTCACGGCATGGCAGGGATGACCCTGTGGCCTCCTCAGACAGTGGAAGCTGAGGCGACGCTAACTGGAGCCACAAGATCNCTGTGAGGGGCCTAGCATAGGCCAGGTGGTGAGGCAACTCCATGGAGAAATGCAGACCCCCAGTCTCCACAACTCGTCTCTGCACTAATTTCCCCTGGAGCTCGGCGAGTTGAGCAAAGATGTCGGTAGTTAATTCAATAATTAAAAACAAACATGGCTTTATTTGAGAAGATCCTGTTCTTCCTGGCTGCCAAGCTGGGATTCAGGCTGTTGGCGGGCTGTGCCGCTCGGTGCCAGCCGGGCACTTGCTTCAAGTGAAATGTTTATTTCAGGGAAACAGCCGCTGGGGTCCTGTCAGAGTGAGGAGGGAATGGGGAGACAGCCTTGGGGCCTGAGCCTGAATCATTCTTGTTACATCTCCACTGGGGAGACCTCCTCTACTTGTCTGCTATTAGGATCTCCAAGGCAGGTGGGGCCAGTGGTTCTGATCCCAGAAGGCGGACCTCAGCTATGTCACTGAAGCTCCCCACAGATGCCCAGCTGAGCTCCAGGTAGCTTCCTCAGAGCAAGCTAAATCTCATCGAGTCGTGTGGGGCCCTGGCCCACCCACTCGTAGCTCAGGGCACCTGCCCTCAATGACCACACTCTCCAACACTGGCTGGGTAGATCACAGGAAGAGCTAGGAGGAGTTTGGGATGCATTCTGGCCACATACAAGACAGCTCCCTGAAGGGCCCAAGTCCTCAAGGAGCAGGAAAGGGAGCACCCAAAGTCAAATCCATTTTCTTGAATTAGACCTGAATTATGTCAGGTCTGCTTGCACAGTTATCATCTGATGCCCAGGTGGGCAAGCTGCCAACTGTTTAATTAACCATCATGGATGTTGTGGAGGTCAGGGCTGAGCTGTGAGGCAGGTGGTGAGGAAGGAAACGGCACAGTCAGTCCTGACGTCATGGACACAGAGCCTGCAAACTGCAGGATTCAGGATGTGAATAATTCCTATGCCTCCACAGGCTGTCGAGGCCTCCTGTGGGAAGCAGGTGAGGCTTGAGGAATCTCAAAGGGTTCGACCTCAGGGCCTGCTTTCTGTGAAGCTCCAGGCAGAGGCCATCATCTCCTTGGTTCCAACTTTGCAGAGTCAGAGAGAGTATGGGGACAAAGGATGGGGTGGTTTTCTGAGAGTCGCCTGTGCAAGCAAAATGTCAGTCCTTCAATTCCTGATGGTAAAGCCAGTGGGGTGTAGCAGACAAGGCACAGAATGGAGCCAGGGATCTGGGTTTTAGGTGACTCTCCATTGTAACTGGGGGAACCTCTGCTTCTGTGTCCACAAACTGGGTCCTGGGGCTCTTCTGATGAGGTGCGGGGCTAGGGCAGGGGAGGTACGGGCAGCTGAGAAGAGAGGAGGGTGGAGGTCCTGCAAGGGCTGTCCAGGGTCTTCCTGCTTGGCTGAGCCTACAGGATCAGGGGGGTTGTCTTCATGCTGGGAAGCATTTCTTGCATCTTGCCTGTCCTGCAAGCTGGATGAGACCGGGCATGAGCTGGTGAGCCCCTTGCCCTCACATTGGCCTGGTCTGCAGCAGCCATGTAGATTTTGTGATGAGTGTGTGTGTGTGTGTGTGTGTGTGTCCTTGTTCAGTTCTTAACGTGACAGTGTTTATCTCCACTGCACACAAGATCCTTAAGGGGCTAGTGGGGGCAGGACAGATGGGGGAGGGGAATTGTGTTCTGAATGTTGAAATACAGACAGGCAGCAAAACCTGAGGTGGAGTGTCTCAATTCAGGCTGGTCAGCACCTTCAGAGGGAAGGAGAGGGTGGGGGCCANTTCCAGTGAGAGAGGACTCTACCCAGCAGAGGCTCCCAGGAGGAGGCAGCGATGAAGGTGCACCAAAGAGGAAGAAGGTTCTCGGAACTGAATCAAGGATTTGGGTGTCTCAGGGTGGCTGCAGTCATTCCACAGCTGTGGCCCCTGGACCTTTCCTTCAGTTGGGCTGCCTGGAGGTGCTGTTTCCAGGCCAGGAAGCTCTTCCTTCTTGCTCTTGAAGGCTTGCCACCAAGTGCCTCAGTCTACACTCCCCTGGGCAACACCTCCTCTCTACCCTGGGCACCCTTCCTCATGTGGGTGATGGGATTGGAGATGTGAGCATGAGTTTGTACTTAGATATGTATATATATGTATATATATATGTATATATCCACATAGGCTTTTATGAGTGTGCACACATGAGTGTATATTCCTTCATGCTGGTGCATGTATGCTTGCAAATGTGTGTGGTATTTGCAGGTGTGCATACATGCAGGTACACATGTGCAAATGTGTACATGTACATGCTAGTATGTGTGTATGTGTGCTTGCATGTACACAGGCATGTGTAATGAGAGGAAGTCAGATTCCCAGGAAAGCAGTTATAGCTTGTGGCCATGCTCCCCTCTAGCAGGGGAACTTGTAGAGCAAGAGAGGGTGATCAAGAGGAACCAGTGTTCCCATGCCTCTCTCCCGTGGGTGAGATCTGATGGGGAGGACAGTTAGAGTTTCTCAAGGCCCACCAATGGACAATTAGCCAAGACAAGTCTGTGTGATGGGGTCTCACCTTGTCATATCTGGTCTTTTAATTGATGGACAAAGAAGAGTCATTTGGCAATTGGCACATTGGTGAGTGTCTAGTCAAGTGGGGGACCTTGTTTCAGGGATAGGTGAGTCCTTGTGAGAGCTCTTTGTGTATACTTGCATGCTCTGGATTCCTCCACAGAGAACTTTGCTGGAGACACATGAGGATGAAGCTGGGATTCTGTCATCAGCATGAGTATCTCAGTGTGGCCCCGTGCTGGCTCACCTTCCATCTACTGCACATGTGCTGAGCCCGGTCTGGCACCCCCATAGAGAATGGCCAGGGGTCCTGGATCTGCTGGCTGCATGGAGTGCTGCTGAGGGTGACAGCCTTGTAATGGTGGCAACAGCATGCCTGACCAAGCATCAGACTTAGGCTAGCTGAGCATGGCATCCCTCTGTATAGCCTAGGAGAGGGTCTACAGCCCACACACAGCTGCTCAGACAGGCCAGTGCAGTAAGTAGCCAGAAGGCTGGACACACAAAGTGACAGAAAGTGCTCTCTTTTGGTATCTGAGATCCTGGTGACATGGGCCACTCCCTCCCAAGGCTCCAGAGGAGGGCCTTTTGGTTTGGTCCAGCTGTACGTCTTGGCTGGTGGCCACATTGCTTTACACTCAGGTGCAACTTTTTCAGATTTCTCCACTGGTCACCCCCACCCCCACCCCTATGCACCTTGACTGGGTATGAGACTGANGCGCTACCTACTGCGCTAACGAGGCACCTTCACCTTGACTGGGTATATGCACCAGAGGGACCTGTGATGGTATAGCCACTCACCCTGCCCAATCCAGCCTATGTGGCGCTCCCAGGAGGGCTGGCTGCTTCCTATTCCTTTGCACACTGACTTCAGCTCTTTCTTTGCACCTTCACCTACTCATGGGGGGCGGGTTGCATGCAGGCTGCCCAGCACCACAACTCTACCTCAGGATGCCCCATCCATGGGGTTGAGGATGGTAGCTGTTAGGTCTCAGATTGTCCCAAATATCGAGAAATGAGCTAAAACTGGAGTATAGGAGAATTTTTGGCAGTTAGATAAAAGCCAGCATTCCTCAGGAACTTGTGAAGCCGGATTCCATCTGCCAAAAGGAATCATTTCCCTTCCCTCTGGCAGAAGGGGCATAGGCTATCTGTGGTTGCATGTGAAAGCCTGTACAGGCCTCCAGCCTCCCCCAGTATCACAAGCACCTGTTATACGGTTCAAAGTCCACACTAGCATCCTAGCCCTTCTCATCTCCTCTACCCTAAACTCCCTCCAGCTCCTGGGCTTCCCTCCCCCGAGCTACTCATGCTTCTCATAGCCCATCTGTTCTCACCGTTCTCTCCCTCGCTGTGTCTCATGCTGTCTCTTTGCTCTCTCTGTTTCTTGCTATCTTGACATCCCTACTATTCTCTCCTGCTCTCCAGCTTCTGTAGCCCTGGCCATGTCCAGTTTCCTCTCTCGGCTCTGGACTTTTCCCAATGCCTCTGGCTGTTCTCTCTCTCATATCTACAATAAAAACCTTAACTAGATCACAGAGCAGTCATGTTGGCAGTTTCTTTGCTGTACTTCTTCATATACAGTAGCAGCTATGCTAGGGGCTCAGAGGACTGAACAAGACATGGCTGCCATTGTCCATGATCAGAAGAGCTGGTTTGGGGTAAAGGAGGCTCCCTGGGGTCTCAGGGATGCTACAAGGAAAGCGTAGCCTCTCTTATAGGTGGCAGCTTCTGCTAAACTCACAGGACACCCTCTGCAGAGCGGCTGCTCAGGAGGAGGAACTGCTGAGTCAAAGGGGTCACTTGCAATGTCCTCAAAACCTGTCTAGCCCCTCAGGGCTTTTAGGAGCCCCTCTTTGTCTCAGCTTCTCTATAATCCCCCCTGGGCCCACTGTAGGACTGAGCAGGCCAGAGATCCCTGGCCAGGGACTCGTTTTCATGGAGGGTCCCAGTGGGCAGCACCTAGGAAATCAAACCCCAGAAGGAGGGGGTACCATTCCATTCNGGAAAATCAGCTCCTGAGATTCGGCTGCTGACGGCCTCATTGAGCAGGGACCTGTGACGTCCCTGGGAGCCTGGCTTCTCCCAGGGCTCAGCAGCAGAGGGTCATTTGCCTCTAAATGCTCAATGGTCTTGTGTCCTGGTTGTTGTTTTGTCAACTTGACACAGGCGAGGGTTGTCTGAGAANAGAGAACTACAACTGAGAAAATGCTTCTATAATGTAAGATTGGCCTGGGGGTAAGCCTAGGGTNACCTAACGGGTGACTGATGGGGGAGTGTCTAGCCCCTTGTGGGAGGTGCCACCCCCTGGGCATGAGGAACGAGCCAGGAAGCAGCACCTCTCCATGGCTCTTGCTTCAGTTTCTGNCTCCAGGTTCCTGTCTTGACTTCCTTTAGCAATGGAATGTGACCTGAAAATTGTAAGCTGAAATAAACCCATTCCTTCCTAACTTTCTTTCGGTCATGGTGGTTTTGTTGTTGTTGTTTTATTTTTCGTTTGTTTGTTTCAAGACAGGGTTTCTCTGTATAACAGCCCTGGCTGTCCTGGAACTCGCTTTGTAGACCAAGCTGGCCTTGAACTCACAGAGATCCACCTGCCTCTGCCTCCTGAGTGCTGGGATTAAAATCGTGCGCCACCACACCCGGCTTGGTCATTGGTGTTTTATCATAGCAATAGAAACCCTAACAAGACACNTTGCCTGGAGTGTCCATCTTGGGTGCACAGTACATCCCACAGATCTGTTGGGAAGAAAAGTCTTCAACGGAGGAGAGATGAGAGGCAGCTGGCTGACAGGCATCTGGCTACTCTTCCACCTAGCAGGCATCTCTAAACTTGCCTGGTGCCTGGAACTGGCTTCTCTCCCTATCTTTGAGAACATTTCCTCACCCTTGCCTCCCCCACTTACATTTCACAGAGTCATACTGCCCAGTCCCCTGAGTCTTTGGCTCCAGATCCCCTTTTAGGGAAGGCCAAGCCCAGCCTCATCAAGTGGCAGTTACTCTACAGCTGCCCCTTCCCCAGGGAGGTCCATCCAACAGCAGTGACTGCAGAAGCCCTGTAAGCAAGATGCCAGGGGAGGACTCTGGGAGCCAGCTCCTCCAATGGGGCCTTGGAGACCCAAACCCAGTGGAGTGTGGTCACACGTGTGTGTGTGTGAAGGGCATTCTGAAGGATGCTGGGTACAGGACGTGAGCATAGCTTACACAGTGGCAGGGCATCATGTATCCTGGTTATGCTGGGCAGCCCTTCTGTGAGACATATCCCATCCAGGTCCTCTGACATTCAATGCATGGTGTCTGCTACCCAGTGTTCTCTGAGATAATTAATTTCTGTTCTCCAGCTGTGCTGGTTTAGTGTTAATTTTTAACTTGACAGAATCTAGAATTACCTATGTGACAGGCATCTGGGCATGCCTGTGGGGATTGTCTTGATTGTGTCAATTAAAGTGGGAGGGCCTACTCACTGGGGTCCCGGACTGTATATGTGGAGTTGAGCAGCAGCGTGCATTCATTGCTCTCTGACTCCTGGTTGTGGATGTGATGTGAGCAGCTGCTTCCAGCTCCTGCTGTCTTGATTGCCCTGCTGTGATGGACTGTACCCTGGAACTGTGAACTAGAATAAGTCCTTTCTCCCTTAAGTTGCCTTTCTCAGAGTATTTTAGTACAGCAACAGAAAAGGAGCCAAGACGCCCGTGATACTGAGTGGTGTGGGAATTGACACCAGAATGGCACTTTGGGAAAGTGAATGGGTCATCCAACCCAGCAGGGGTGAAGGCTGAAAGGACACAGCCCCTGTCCCAGGGACATGACCAGATGGACCAAAATGGCTGAAAAGTAACTGAAATTCCCTCTGGCATTCTGTGCCACCTGGAGAGAAGCCATTGGAGACAGCTGTGGCTGTCCTCTGGGGGCAGGCTCCGCCCACCATGGCTGGGTGGCCCTCAGATGTGTGCTTCAGGTCTAGGCTGCATCTTGGGTTCTGATGGTGACACTGTGACCACACACATGGCCACATGCACAGGCTCCCGAATGGCCACGGGGATGCAGCCACCCTTGAGCCCGGCCACTCCTTCGGAATGAGGAGCCTGTAGACAGGGGTCAGTTCCTTTTCCTTTATGCCACTCTACAGTCGGGTGCTTTTGTCACAGTGATTGTAACAAAGCACCCATGGCACACGCAAAGAGGGCCAGCGAGGAGTTGTTCTCGCCTGCAGAGGTGACTGGTGCCTGTGGCACACCTCAGTCTTACTTTCTCCTCCCTAAAGAGTTGGTCCTCACCTGCCTAGCTGCTGCCCACACCACACCATCATCCCAGTAAGTTGCCCAAGCTTCAGGGACTCCTCTCAAGGCACAGGTGCCAGGACGAGGGTTCCCATGTGCAAGGATCCCATGGGTGCCCTGTCTAACTGGAACCATTGTCACCTAAAAGCAGCAAGTCTTACAGAAAGGTGGGCTGTCTCTGGCACCGGCTGGGGCCTGACACCACACTAGTGAGACTCTGTCCTACAGTACTGCAGTGTGGGGCTAGTGTGCCACCAAGGCTCATGAGACAAAGATTTTGACACCAACACGGTGGTCCTGGGACAGGGTAGAGCCTTTAGGAGTGAGCTCGGTGGGAGGAAGTGAGATCACTGGGGACTGTCCTCTGAAGGGACATCATTCCCAGCTGCTCCCCTTCCTTTCTTTGTTTCCTAGCTGCCAAAAACGAGCAGCTGCCTCTGCTGTGTGTTTACTCCCATGACATACTATGTCGCTACAGGTTCCAGTGACCAGGGACTAAAGCCTCTAAACACACAAACCAAAACAAACCTTTTATCTTTTGCAGTTGATTCTCTCAGGGATTTTGTCACAGTGCTGGAGAGCCAGCTGCTGAACACATAGAAAGCAGCTAATGGGTCTGGCCTCTGTATTTGGGGCTGTTTCCCTCTGGGCAGTCATAGGTCATAGAATTGAGGAGAGGAACAGGATGGCTCTGTCATTACTGCCTATTCGTGCACGCTGACTCTGGGCTTTGCTGTGTCAGGGGTCAGTGGTCATGGGGAGGCTACCTTAGGATATATGTGGTACCTTAAACAGAAGCTGACTGGCCATGTCCAAGTGAAGAATGCCGGGCTGCTGGGAGAATGCTTCGGCCATCTGGAAAAGAAACAAACAAACAAAGGAACAAACAAACAAACAAACAAACAAACCAGGATGGGTTGCTGTGTCCTGTGGTCCCTGACACTTTTTTTGGGGGACCCAGAGGAACCTCAGAACATGTCTGGGGATAAAATCCAGAAGGTGGGAGACTCAGAGCCTGAGGCTGAGATTTAGGTTGCTCATCCCACAGCCTCCAGCCAGCATGTGTGTTAGCTAAGGGCAGCAGGCTGTGGTCTGGGGTCCACAGAATTGACTGGATGCAGTAACTGAGCCTCCTGTAAAAGGAGGCTAGCCATGGTGTCAGCACTGTGTGATACAGCTTGCTTGCAGATGCAACCACGTTCCTTCTTCTGGTTTATGGAGATGTGTTGTGGAAATGCAGGGTGGAAGACACTTACCCAGGATTATAGCCTTGCGGCAGGCTTGGAGCAGGTGATGTCAGCACCAGAGCTCCCTGGAGAGGGCTAGGTCTTCATGTCTCTAATGGGAAACAGTCTTGCTATGCCTTTCTGGAGGTGTCAGTGAAGAGGATGACTGTTAAGGGGCCGAGGTAAACTCCTGCTGTCATGGCTATTCATCGCCTTCCCATGAGNTGAAGTTCTTACCCTACNGCCTGTTTCCCNNGGAGGACCCAGAACTCCTTTCCCAGACTCCTTTGCAATCAAGTATACCAGCAGACTGGCTCTGCTTCTGTCCTAGACGGCACAGGGAGCCCCTGAGGACAAGAGGCCCTGAAGATGCAGCATTGCCTGATGTTTGCCAGGCAAGGTGGTACCAGGTTCAGAGGAGATGGGTCTTTTTTACCGTCTACCAACAAAGCTTGAGCTCCTCCAGCCACACTCAGAGCCTGGGGGGTATCTAGGAAGGGAGCAAACCTTGTTGGTGAGCAAGCATAGTAGGAGGATGGAGTGGATTTCTGATTGTCTATAGTTCTGTTGCTGAGGCTCCCNGGAGGCCAGATCAGGTGGAATGGCTGCCAGCCTGAAAAGTGCCAGCCTTTGATCATAGGGTCATGGACCTCTGGGGCTCTCCTGGTTAGACCTCATTAGGACCTCTCTGGCCTGCTGGACACAGATTGATCAAAGATTGATCAAATGGCTCTTCCCCTCATCAGTGCCAGATGGTGATTCCTGGATCAAAGAGAGCCAGGCTCTGCCCCACACTGGCCCGGCAGCAGCAAGGCAGAGCTTAAAGTCTGTGCAGGCCCCAGAGAATGACTCTCTGGGAGCACAGATCTTTGGAAGCTTACCTTTGGCCTCTCCTGAGGGTAGAGCATCCTTTACCTCCCCCAGACCTCAGCTAGTCACTCTGGCTTAGGCTCCAGGGAAGAGTGTGTTCATGTGTGTGCACGGCAGTGTGGGAGATCTGAGCAGGTGCACACGTGTGCGAGTGTGAACATAGATGTGTGAGATTTGGTTGTCAATTTGACTTCATCTGGAATTAACTAAAACCCAAATGGCTGGAGACACCTGGGTGGGGTTTTTTTCTTAATGAATTCATTTGAAGTGGAAAGACCCACTTCACATCTGGGTCTTTGAGGTGGGAGGATCCGCCTTCAATCCAGATCTTTTGAGAGGAGAAGGCTAAACTTTAATCTGGACCACACCTTCTGCTGGCAGTCTATATAAAGGATATGGATGAAGGAAGCTTGCTCTGTNTTTGCCTGCTTGCCCTCATTCTTGCTTAGCAAGTCCATTCCTTCACTACCATAGAACCTACTTCTTCAGGATTCCAGCACATGCTAAGACCAGCTGAGACATCCAGCCTCATGAACTGAACAACTACTGGATTCTTGGAACTTCTGTTGGTAGACAGCCATTGTTGGACTAGCTG
>LZPO01010359.1:1569416-1586331 GCA_001675575.1 Neotoma lepida | reverse complement strand
CACACACACACACGCCAGGAGTTAGCTGATAGAGCAGAGCATTGTAAGCTGAGGCTTTGTAGGTAGATAGGGGTTCACTAGGTGGTGAGTGGAAATGATGTCTCCACACAATGAGATGGACTTGTGGGATGGCTCAAGGCAGGCTGGGGTTGAAACCCAGACAAGACAGAGCAGGCAGNAGTCAGCCTTCTGTGATCAGCCGATCCATATGACAGCATCGAGTGCTACAGGTTAGGAAGATCCATAGCTTGCAAGAGGAACCCCAGAGTGTGAGGCCTGGCCCCAGAGTGGAGGGAGGGAGAGCGTAGACTAGGGCAGTAGACTCCAGCTGACCCCTCTCTCTAACTTCAGCTTCCTCATCAGAAGGTGAGACCAGGATTTCACCTTCCACGAAAGGGCAAACAACAGGCTGTGTTAGCCCTCAGTGTGTTACTATACAGCCAGTGAGCTAGCTGTTTCTCTCCACAGGTACTCACTCATGTGGGAACATCTAGCCAGGCAAAGTATGGTGGTCTTTTCTTTACAGCTTGCAGGCGTGTTCACCACTGTTAACTCTACATCGTCATCTTCCTGTGTCTTTGATGTCATCAAGATTTCTCTATGCTAGCAGGATTATGCTTCCATGATCACATGCATGATTAATGGAGCCTGGAAGTCTTCGAAAGTCAGCATGGGTGGGGTGAATTCCTTTTACTGGCTGTGTAGTACACTGGGATAGTTAGTGCTCTCAACTTGGCAGAATCTAGAATCACCCCTGTGACAGGTCTCTGGCCACATCTGTTGAGGATCACTTTGATTGTGTTAATCAAGGTGGGAAGAATTGCCCACTGTGGGTGGCACCATGCCCTAGATGGGATCTTGGGTCATATGAGTGGAGAAAGGGAGCTAAGTAGCCACAAACATTCATAGATCCCTGATGGTGGATGTGATGCAACCAGCTGGTCCAAACTCCTGTCACCTTACCCCACTGCACTCTTGAACCGTGAGCTCGACAGTTCCCTTTGTCAGTATTTTACCATGGCAACAGGAAAGTAAACTAAGACGTGGGTCATTGCATGAGTGCTGTGTCCACCTTTGTGTGAATCTGTTCCTCGTTGGAGGACATAGGGGCCATTCTGTTTTTCAACTTTGTAACTTATGCTGGGACAGACATCTTGAATAATTCATGCTGTAGACAGAATGACCATCTCCACACTCTGAAAGACATCTGCATCTCAATCCAAGACTTCTGACTATGGTACTCGCCACGATCAAAAGAACTCTGCAGGTGTGAAGGTTAAGTCTTTGAGGTAGGACATCATTCTGGGTTTGGGGGTGGACCCATCTAACTTCAGTCTTCACTGCTGCAGAGAATGGATTTGTTTGTTTAAACCCAGAAGGTGGCGGAAACTTGTCACAGCAGCAAGGGGACACTCATTCGCATCTCTGCAGGACAGGCTTCTCGGAATGTGTCTGCACAGGGGGAGGACATTCTCTGTCACATGTTCCTGCACCTCAGCAAGTTGCCCAATACACAGACCTCGCAAATTCACACTTGTAATGTGTGTGATGGCTGCAGTTGCCTCTCTGTTGGTGCCAGAGATTGTCACTATTTTAAATGTTTGTCAGTTTGGAGACAAAATATTATCTCAGCACTTTATTTGAGTCGCTTTGAATTATGCTAATTGCACCTCTCCTGCTCCGAGCCGCCAGGGTGTGTCTCTGCTTGTTTTGATTCTGGGTTTGTTGTACTCTCTTTCTTGACTTGAAACGCTTCTTGTATTGTCTAAATAATAACCCTTTGCTTGTTTTAAGGGCTGCAAATATACCTCCCAGTCTGTTTGCTTTCTTTTTCAAATAATGTCCTTGGTCAAAGAGAAGATGGAAAATAGCTTTTTCTGGTGAAAGTCATCAGCTTTTTCTCTTTACACATTCTGGGTTTTGGATTTTATGTCATAGAATTTCTTTCCCTAAACAGTATAAAAACGCACCTCCTTATTTTTGTCTAAAGCTCTTGTAAGGCATTAAAACATTTAGCCCCTCCTATCATCTGGTGTGTGAAGGGGCTGATGTGAGGCAGGGGTCTGATCTTCATTCTTCATACAAGGAGCCAACGTCTTGATTCCCTTTGTTGGGAAGATTATCCTTTCGTCATTGAGTTTATTATGTCTTTTCTTAAAATCAGTGGCTACACACACATGTGTAATCTCTATTCTGTCTTATCGATCACTGTGTCATTATTTTCATTATTTACGTGCTGTGTGTGTCTGTGTGTGTCTGTGTGTGCAGGTGCTCTAGGAAGCCAGAATGAGGCATCAGATCCCTTAGAGCTGGAGTTATGGGGTTTGTGAGCTGCTCAATGTGGGGGCTGGGATCCAAACTCCTGTCCACGTGATAGAGCAACAAGTGCTCTTAACAGTTGAGCCATCTCAGCCTTCTGAGGGCTGGGATTGCAGTACATGCTACTGAAGGGTCAGTCTCTGTTNAGATGGTGTCACTAAAAGACAGGGAACTTGAGAAGCGCCAACACCTCCTGCAGCCGTTTGAGCAGACCCGAGTCTCTGGAACACCAGATGACTCATAATGGAGTCTCAGCTAACTGGAGACCCTCTAATTTGGTAACAAAGCCCAGGGCATTGCCTGTTTCCTGCCCTTTGTCTGCATACACACTGCAGGGACATATTGTCGTCCCGTCTGCACCCCCCATACACCCTCACCGGTTGTGTGTCAGCGGACTGATTGGACAGTAACTTGATATATGACCTTAGCTGATTGAATAATGTATGCATATGTGCCAGTGAACATACACATCAAACCAGATCTCCACCTCAATGCTGATCTCCAGAGTCTGCTTCCTAGGAAACTCATCATGACTCCATCTCCCTCCCCCTCCCTCACCGAGCCTGGCCAGTGAGAGGGAACAAAAACCCCATATGCTACCACATTGGGCCCATAGGTCTATCTTTTCTGGACTGCTCCTTGTCCCAACCTCTGTATTTCAGTGGGTCTTGTAGTAAAGATGTCTGGTCCTCTCTGTTTTCTTCCATCCCAGATCATTTGGCTGCTCCAGCCTTTGCTTGACTTTCGAGACTTGGCAAGATCTGCTTGCAAAGCCCATTGGGCTTTCCCTTGGCGATATCCTGCATCCATCCATGGATTTAGCAAAACCTTACTAAGTTGCATTGGCGGGGGCACTTGGAGCTTGAGGAAAGGTAGCTCAAAGGCCACAGCACCCAACTGGCCACACTGGTTACCCAGGAGAGGCTGAGGTTGGAGGCGGGCTGTCCACACCATGTNCTGGCCTTCCACAGTGGCAGGGCTCCTGTGTAACAAGTGTGGCCAGTGTAGAATGGAGAGGACAGGGAAGAAACAGAAAGGTGGCTCCATCATGGGTGGCAACATCAGCCCTTGCTGGGTCAGGAGAAATCTCTGAGGATGATTTTAAATGTTGCTTGCTCTAGTGAGCTCACTAGGTTCCCAAGACACAAAGTGGACCAGGAGAAAACCCCATACATAATATTTTAAATCTCTCACTGTAACAAGTAGGTGGGTCTAGGAAACAAGCTTGCCACAGATACCCTAAGGAAGTACCACATGGCTTAAACTCAGACCCCCATGTGCCCAGTCCTGTGTCTGGACGCCCCTCTCCTTGGCTTAGGAACATCTTCTGTATCCTTATCTGACCTTCCCTCTGCGGACCACAGTGACATTGGGTAGGACCCACATAATTACTCTTTGTGCTCTTGGACACAGTCTGGGAAACAGGGCAATGACATTTGAGGATGAACTTTGGGTTACCAGACACATTTCATTCTGTAATATTCAATACACAAAGACCAATTGCATTTTCACAAGTCAGTCACAAACAACCAGAAATCTGACATGTTGAAAACACTTCAAAGAGCTCAAAGAAATGGTTGGGAATAAATTCAACAAAGCATACCCAGGTCCTATAAGCTCAAGCAATTTTTAAAATACCACTCAAAGAGACTAACTAAATGATGAATCGGAAGACACAACTTTGGGAGGTGCCGGTGTGGTGAATGGACGGAGGGACTCGATCGTCCCCAAGGTCCTCAGTGGGCTTTGCAGGCAGATCCTGGCTGTTTTTCCTAAATTACCCAGCATTGCAGCAACAGCCAGAGGCTGGAAACAGCACAGCATGACATCTTCACAGGAAGGACTGGTGGTGGCTCTGAGTCCACTCCTCTGCCCCATGAAGACCTGGTCACATCCACTTGCAAATGAGACCAAACCTGAGATGGAGACCAAGAGAAATANCTGCTGATTGAGGATTGCTGTCCAAAATGGAACTGGGGTCAGACGACCCCATCCTACTCTTCAGCTGACATCGCCCTACCACTGCACCATGAACCAGTCCCAGAAGGATCAATACTGGAGAGGGTAAGGCCTGCAGCTCCTGAACCCTGCAGTCTGCCCCAGTCCCCACTCTACCTGAGGAGTCTTGCAGATTCCTGGCTTCTCACCTCCTCAGTCTCCTCATGCCCTCTGTCCCCTGACAGCCTCCTCCAGACATCCTGCAGAGACTTGTGCAGTAGAGGTCTGTCTGTCCAAGGAACACAGTCGCCCTTTCTGGNGCTGCCTGGAGGTCAGGCCTGGAGCTCAGCATGACAGAGACAGCCAGTACAGCAGGCAGGGGCACAAGAACAGAGGACCAGCTCCAGGAGAGTCCCAGCCTCTGTGTTGGGTTCAGCTGCCCTGCTGGGGCACCAGCCATAGGGAAGGGACAGGATGGAGTCCTGGGGCTGGCAGACAGGAGAGCCTGTCCTTCAGATGACAATCTCTGATACCTCCTTATNACCCCCTTTTGGCTGTAGGGTCAGAGCCNCCAGGTAGGCTTAATTGGGTCTGAAATGGGGTGCAAGGGATGCTAAGTGCACCCCAGGACCCCCTACTCCAGAATTAAGTGTTGCATAAAGATGGAGCCCCTATCACCCACCCTGTGTCTCAAANGAGAAGTAGGAGACCACTTCAGCTGTCTCCCCAGGTTGACTCCTCANCTCAACCCACCTCAGCCCATCCTGGGCCCAGGCTGCTGAATTAAGGGTAAGGGTGGCTNCAACCCAGCCTTTGTTGGAAAGCACACCGCATTGGCACGTGGCAATTTTGTTTTAAGGCCAGCCAGCGCTCGCTCCTCTGGAANGCACTGAATAAATTTCCCTTTATTAGACACAGCCTCACATTACAGAGTCTCCCCCTCATTATTCCCGCATAAGCTCGGCATAATGGGCCTCCAGGCTCCTCTGCATTCAGAATCCCGGGCACTTAAGAGCCCAGCCAGGCNCGGGTACAAGCATTTCTCAGGAGCAGGCCAGAGGGAGATGAGCAGGGGGACGTGGAGGACCCTGGCTGGGTGCTGGGTGGGAGCCGAAAGGATACTAGGTGCTTGGTAGGCTCCCATTATGCCAGCCAGGGTTTCCTGTGCTTCCTCTAGGCCACTCATTGCGGGCTTCCCCTGGCTTCTAGCACCCAGACCACAAACTCTGACCTGGCCATGGTCTGGGGCTCAGTCAGCTGTAGCAAAATTTGAAAGAAAAAAAAAAAAGAAAGAAAGGAAAGAAAAAGAAAAGGAAAGGTAGACTGGTGGAGAAGGAAAGCAGGGAAGGAGGCATTGCTGCCCAAACAAGCCCTTTCTTGGCACACACACACACACACACACACACACACTACACCTTTCCTGTTGCTCCTTTCTATAGCTCCAATGTTGGATTGAAGGGTCAAAGGCTTCAGGCCTTGGGCCCCTGGGAAGTGAGAGAGCACAGAATCTCAAAAGAAGGCAGCTGCTGGGAACACGCTGCTTCAGTGGAGATGATACGATGGTTTTCTGNGTCAGCAGAGAGGTAATGGACCAGTGACTTCCAACCAGGTAACTGGTTCCTCAGAGTGTGCATTCTCCACCTTCAGAAGCCAAAAGAACTCTATCCAAGTGACAGGTAGCAGGAGGCGCTGATCCTCCTCCAGGAAGTACTCACAAGCCCTTGTAGCTCGCCTACCACATGCCAGGCACCAGAGATGACCACTCAGACACAGTTTATAGCCAACTGAAAGTCTTTATTCCAGCTGGCTGGGACTACAGTCAGATATTCAGGGCTTAAGTGTAGCCTCAAGTGTCCAGAGCATGGGGTTTTTGAAGTCAAAAGCCATGTCTTGTATCTTGCTTGGCAGCTGCAGGGCAGCTTCACAGAAGCAAGCAGCTTAGCAGAAGCAAAGATAAGCAGTTAGCTGTAAGGTGTTCCCCCACAAGCAGGCAATCTAACCNAAGCTAAGACAAACTANCTGGGGCATCTTGACCTTGGGTTCCTAGAATAGAGCTGGGTAATTTTCNACGGGATTCTCCATCAAGGAGATCAAATTCTAGTTAAGCCTGAAATGGCCTCANCAAGATTCAAGCTGGAAGAACCTTTGCATGGTCTTGTCCTGTCTCGATCGGCAGAATCGAGCCCCTGCCTTCCACAAGGACAGAATCTTGTCCTGCTGAAGATTCGGCAGAAACAGAAGTCTCTGTGGGCAGGAAACTCTCTCTCTAGATATGGAATGAGCTCTGAGCAGGAGAGTTAGCAGGGGGGAAATAGGGATCAAGGGGTGAAGGCTGTGGGTGAGCTGGGAACACCAGAGAAGGTGTGTCTGGGAGGCNCAGTGAAGCATAAANCAGAGTGAGAGACAACCACGAGACACTGGGAAGCCACGTATTGGCCCAAATAACAGCTGTGCCAAGACCCTGAGGCACACAGGAGTGTGGACCATTTTGTAAGGGAGAAGAATGNTGGGAGGCTGATGGGTGTGGGGTACAATGGGAGGAGATGGGCAGGTTTGGGAGGTGCACACAATAGCCTCTCAGAGTCCTGGGAGTCCAGGCCTTTGTGAATTACCTCACCATGGCCAGAAACAAACCAGCCCCACTGAGGCTGAGGTCCCAGAGCCTTTTCTGTCCCACATGAAGGGTGGGCAGGTGGGAGGGAGAGACAAAAGCAGACACATGGCTAGCATGGAGCAAGGTCTGTGCAGGGTCCAGGTGGATACTAGTTCCTTCTTTCCTTGTCAGACCCTAGTGCGTGTCACAGTTCTTCATAGTCACCTGCTGTTGAACAGCACTATCCTTCGAGCCAAACAACCATCATCTTCATGAGTTCAACTGTGGCTGCTTTGCGAAAGATCATCGCAGCTGGCCTTGTTCACTATTGACATTTCCTGACAGGAAGAAGGCAATGGGACCCTCACTTGAGTGTCCAGCCACTCCTGTCAGCCAGCTGTGCTCAGTTCTGCCCTAATTGCATGTGGCCTGGAGGAGGGGCTGGAGTACATAGGTTGGTAAGAACTAGCCACGAAAGAGCCACCACTCCATGCTTGGTACAGAGCTTCCAACGTGGCTACTTTGATGCCGCTCACATCCCTGTCTGTAACCCTCAACCACTGCTCTACAAGGAAGCCTNGCAAAATCATTGGCTCCCCAGGGTGAACTTTGGTGGAATTGAACTTTGGTTTATCATTGGGATCTTGGTTGGGGCAGCAGGGGAGAGACTTGGTGCCCCCACCCCACCCCAGTAGAAAAGTCTTGTAATACCTACATTCATCCTGGGGCCAGAGATTCCAGTTATAAGATGGGGGAGTGGGAGGGGCTGGCTGCAGCAATGAGTACATCTATTGCAGTCACCCTGTTCCCATAGTTAGCAGCCTGGGCCTGGGAAGGCTGAGGTGGAGCCCCCCGGGGTTAAGTGAGGAGCTGGGGAGGCAACTGGGGCAGTTCCCCTGTCCACTCTTAGGAGACAGGCCAGGAGGGGCTTCATCTGTGTGAAGCGGTTAGTTCCAGAGTGGGAAACCTGGGATCTGTCTCAGACCCCTAAGCCCATTGCAGCTGTAGGCTCTATCCCTGCAGCCAAGAGGGGGTGATAAGGAGGTGTTGGAGGTTGTCATCTGAAGGACGGGCTCTCCCATCTGCCAGCCTCAGGGCTTCACCCTGTCCCTTCCCTATGGCTGGTGCCCCAGCAGGGCAGCTGAACCCAACACAGAGGCTGGGACTCTCCTGGAGCTGGTCCTCTGTCCTTGTGCCCCTCCTTGCTGTACTGGCTGCCTCTGCCATGCTGAGCTCCAGGCCTGACCTCCAGGCAGCTCCAGAAAGGGCGACTGTGTTCCTTGGACAGACAGACCTCCACTGCACAAGTCTCTGCAGGATNTCTGGAGGAGGCTGTCAGGGGACAGAGGGCATGAGGAGGCTGAGGAGGCAGGAAACCAGGAATCTGCAAGATTCCCCAGGTAGAGTGGAGACTGGGGCAGACTGCAGGGTTCAGGCCTTACCCTCTCCAGTNTTGATCCTTCTGGGACAGGCGCCCCCATGGGTACCCAGACACCTCCACACCCAGATGTTACTACACAGCCTGATGTAGGTGAGTCTTCTGCTAGCTTTCATCTTACCCAGGCATGGTGTGGAAGGCAGTGCTCAAAGGCTTTCCATGCTCCCTCCAGGCCTTCAGAGAATGGCTGGTTCCTGTCCCACTCCTGCCCCAGAGCTCCACATAGTATCATAGGGAAGTGCTGATGGAAAGATTATTCCCCTGTTCTAATAGCCTCCCTGGCTCCCCATTAACATCTAATATGGCGGTCCAGCTCCTCCCAACAGGGAGCCCTTCTTTGGGTCTTTGGCAGAGGTCTCCCACCAAGGCCATGATCAGGTATACCTCTCAGCAATTCCTTCCTCACTAGTCTCCTCAGTCCTGGCAGGGTCTGGGCTCCTCACACCCTGGCCTGTGTTGGCTTGTGGTCCCCTGCTGGACTTTGGGCTTTAATAGGTGGTGGCTGTGGCTGCTTCTCCAGGGGGTGGACCTTGTGGTGTTCTTGAAGCTGGGTGTTGGCAGCAGATTTGCTGAATGGCTGAGAGGTGAATCAAAGGCATGCAGCTCCCCTGGAGGGGAAACACCGAAGCCTCAGCAGGCAGGGAGCACAATTCATCTCTTGTATGCTGGAGTGTGTAATGCCTGCCCAAGGCAACCTCAAGTTGGGGCCTGGCTCTGAAAAGTTGGCCATCTGGATGGATGGATTGCCTGCCACCATCACTGTCTTCATTGATGAAATGGACAGAAGGCCNCACAGCAGGCATGGCCTTGGGGCCCTACCTTGCTTCCCACTAGCCACCCTCTCTGCTTCAGGACACATATAGCAGATTCTCGGTTGTTTTAGATTCAATAATCTTATTTTTTTCCTCTGAAATATTACATCCCGACTGCAGTTTCCCCTCCCTCCTTCCCTCCCAGTCCCCTTTCCCACCACATCCCCTCTCCCCCAGATAGAGCCAGCAGATTCTAATATGATTGTAGTGACTGGGAGTTTGTGTCCTGGAGGCCCAGGAGGTCACATGAGGTCACAGCACTGGGCTCCGGGTGGAGGGAGGGGCTTCCTGTTTCCTACCAGCTGTTAGCCAGTGGAAGTCACAGTTGAGCTTGTGCACATGTGTGTGGGTGCCTGTGTGTCAGGTTGGCATGTCTGCAACACTGTAATCTATTTCTAAAACACAACCTCATGATCTCATAGGGGAAAAAAAATCAATGAATATTTACTACCCTTGCTTTTTTTTCCCCCTTAAAAATTGCAATTTTGCTGTCTGGTTATTAAATCTATTTTTATTGTTACAAAAATGCCTTCTATCCATTAGGATGAGGGCAGCCTGGGGCTAGAGAGGAGTGTGTGTCACTCACTGCTGGAGGAGGAGGGGACCTGACATTCCCTACTCAGAGACAGGCTTATGTGGCAGTGGGCAGGTATGCCAGGCTGGGGTTGGGGCCCAACCTTACAAACATGCAAACCTTCCAGGAGGGTAGGTCTTAGTGCAGGATACCCTGGTACTCTTTCATGGGAGGCCTGGCTTTATGGGGGTCAGCTTTCCAGGTGCACCTGCTTTGAGAACCTACATAAACCCTGACTTTTGAGGTCAAAGATTCCCACACCCGTGTTGAAGGGCTGAGTGTTTGGCCACACACAATGTAAGCCTTAGCTGGAGCACCTTTTGACAGTGTTCACTCATGCTGTGGGAGAGCTGGGGCAGGATGGGAAGGACCTATGGGTCAGTCACTCTGTGACACCTCCCCACTACCCACACTGGTCAGTGGTGCTCTTTCTCCTACAANCTGCCAGGTCCGTGTGATGCTTANTATCTGTCTGCAAAGCCAGAGCAAATTTCTCTGCAGACCTGGGCATAGAACTCTCCAAGACCAGGCACTGGGTTTTTCTCCATGGCTGGCCTGTGCCATGCTTGTAAAGTCCAGGACCCCAGGCCTGGGAAAGGACATCCCAGCATAAGACACTGGACATAGAGGCTGATGGCTCCCTCTTCCCAGTTGAGGGGCTATCTCCAGGCACTGGTATGTCAACTGCAGGTGTTTCTGTCAAAGGACATGGATGTAAGAGCTGTCCCCTATGAAGACCTTGCATTCTCCTGTATGGCTGGGATCTATAGAACTCCTGGCTGACTGACCTACGTCCTCACTGCAGATTTGCAGTGACTCTCAAGCCATCTGATGGCCATGGCTTCGGTTGGGCAAGACATCCATCCATCCCTTGTTCTTTGGCCCCTAAGAGCCACTCCCCATGCCCTGGTACCCCACTGCTGTTTGTATCCCACTGCTGCATACATATCAGCTTGTAGACTGTGTGACTGAGTTTGTTCTCTGAGGTCTAGGATGACCATGATTTGGACCTGGATGTCTGGACTGAGAAGGGGAACATTGGGGNATGGCCAGGTCGGTGGGACCAGGTACATATCATGGGCATCTCAGCATACCTTAGCAGCCTTTAGTAAAAACCTTCAATACCTGGACCCATCTGACAGACTCCCCGCTTCTGAATTCCTGCTGCTGGAGCATGGCTTCTGCCTGCTTGAGGCCACTGTCTTTTCTCACTGTGCATGTCTAGGGCTTGTCGTTAGGGGGTCAGAGTGTCCCTAGGCCAGCACCACAGCTAGTGGGAAAGAAGGCTCCAGGATGTATGAAACTGACTTACAATCTCGTTTAAGGATCACAGGGGAGGGACGTTGCCAGTGCAGAGAATAGAGATGGGTCCTAAGCTGCCATTCCCCCTCAGGCTGGGAGTTCCTACCACTGCCCCCACGAGGCTATTCCAGAGGCCCAAGTGTGCATGCTAGGTAGCGCTAGACTTGGGAGGCTAGCCCTGAGGAAAGGCTTGGTCTCTAGCCTGGGGCTGTTTTGGGCTCTGGAAACCTTAGCAAACGAAGTCTAGTGGGAGGTCACTGTGCCAATAGGGGTGCTCTTGAAGGGATAATGGGACACAAGTCTCTTTCTTGTCCCAGCTGTGTTCTTCCACATCCCTCGGCCATGGAGCCGGCCAACTGCTGACTGAGTCATTTGAAACTATGATCAGAAGTGAACCCTTCCTACCAGTAGGTGGGTATCACAGGGGTTTGTCATAGTGATGGAGAGTGANCCTCGTCTTCGGGGAAGCCCCAGCTTGACCCTGTACAGCATCCTGTGGGTCACAGCCAAGGGTTGACACAAGCTGGGCAGCCAACATGCTGTNGCTTAGGCTAAATTGTGTTTTGAACAGAGCAGCTCCGGAGAGGGCTGTGTGCTTTGCTGTGTTCTACAGCACAGTGGTAAAACAGGCAGCTAGAGAAGCCTGTCACACTCAAGCCTGGCCCTGCCCAAGCTGAGGGATGAGTCACCCACCTTACTCCTCACTCAGACTGTTCAGGGCAGCGGCTGAAGTGTGGGTGGGCTGCCTGCAGCACCATGCTACATTCTTGTCTATCAGAGCGTGTCCTGTCCTACCCCNTGTGCACAGCTTGGCTGTCTGTCAGCATTTCTCACAGCACACAGGTCCACGCTGGAAACCAAAAGCAGATCANGCAGTTTGGGAGAGGGTGGGGCTGCAGCGGGGACTCCCGTGGCCTCTGGATCCCCGTGGCTCAGCTTCTCAAGGCCAGTTACCCTCTGTTACGCTGGAGATGGATTAGCCCACCCTTGTGACCTCAGGTCTACACTCAGTCTTTTGAGCTTCAGATGACCTGTGTAGCTCACCTGACCCCAGGACAAGGACCAGAGCCCAGCACCTGGTGGGAACCAAGTTGTCCATCTCTAGGAGATGGGGTATTATCACCTGACCTGAGGTCCCTACTGGGTCTTGAGAGAAAGCCTGGAAGTGCAGGCTGGGAACAGAGTGTGCTTGGAGAAGGGGAGAGGACAGTTGACATTCTAGGCACAGGTGAAGGCTACCTGTTGGCGACCTGGGGATAACTAGTGGTAGAATCCCTATTTCCTCTTCTCTCTTTCCCTTCTTCCTCTCCTCACCTCTTCCCTTTTCTTCTATCTCTCCCTCCTACTTCTTCCTTCCCTCCTCCTCTCCTTTTGCCCCTCTCTCCTCCTCCCTTCTTCCTCTTCACCCTCTTCCCCTCCTCCTCTCCCCCATCCTCTCCTTTACCTCTCTCTCCCCCCTCCTTCTTCCTTTCCATCCTCTTGCTGAGCCTCTAAAACTGTGAGCCAAGATAAATCTTTCCTCTCTCAAATCATCTCCATCAGGCATTTGGTCGCCATGACAAAGCAACCAACGCTTGGCTGAGTCACCTCCAAACCCAGGAAACCAGCTCTCACAGGACAGCTGAGGTGAGACCTGTCCCCACCTGGTATGTGAGGTTTATGGGATGTGTTTAGGGCCAATTTTGGCACAGACTCACTTTGCCCGAGCCTCAGTTTCCCACTCATGAGAAAAGATAGGTTGGATCTAGTTCTACTTGCTGGTTTTGTGGTTGTCTGATTCTGAGAACTCAGGACAAGGCTGCGCTGTTGATCTCATATGTAATTATTTTTTCTCAGGATTACACATTCTTGAATAAAAATGAAATAAGACCTTCAGAATAACAGATGGAATACTTTTTGACCTAACATTAATATGCCACAAGGCAGGCAGGAAAATGAATCAGTAAGATTAAAGACATGCAGGGCCCAGGAGAACAGCCGCTGGGGGGCGTGGTGGGGGAGGGGCAGCTCCAAGGTTATTTATTTNCTCTGACATTAGGGCATTAAGCTGGTGCATATGTAACACCACATAAAAATGACACCAGCAGCACATTCCTCAGCTGGTACCACTGTCTTTGTCAGGAGTCCTCCTAATTAACATTGGAGGAGCTGCCTCCCTGTCCATCCCGGAAGCTTGCGCCTGGGCATCCAATGAAGGCCCATTCATCTTGGGAGACTTAATTGGGGAGGTGGAGGTGTGGTTTCCAGGGAAGATGGACAGGAGAGGGAAGTGGGAACTGGAAAGTGGGAGGAACAGGCATGCCAGTTCTTGCCCAGTTATATGACCATTCAGCAGTGGCCCTCACTGCTCACCCATGAGGCACATGTCATTTTTGCCCAGGTGGCAGACCCCAAGGGGCATGCATGGGATGTGAGGCCATGCTCCCTTTTCACAGGCTAGCCCTGCTTATGCATTGAGTTTTGGAGACATAGAGCACATCATAGTCATATGTGTAAAGAGGACTTGGGAGGAAGGGTCCCCCTAGCTTTGACTACTGTGGTCCTGGGGTCAAATGTGTCAGGGTTAGCTGGTCCCACCGACAGCTAAGGAGTTCTGTCCTAGTGAACCCCTGACTTGCATGCACACACGTGTGCTAAGGCCCAGCCCTGGGGAAACCAGTCTGAAGAAGTCAGGGCTGGAATTAAGATCAGAGACACTGTCTGCCCAGAATCCACCCACAGAACCAGGTCGACACTTTGGAACTTCATCTTCCTGTCCTTGTCTTGCATGTTGGATCACTGTGACTTAGGGCCGCAGCCCATAGTAAGGCTGGGTGTAGAGGCCGTAGTGGCNTTCATTCTGTCAGCTTTTGCACACAAGCAATGTTTAATGTCCACTGTCTGCAAGCCCTACAAACAGCCTTTTCTATCTAATGCCCATCACCACCTTTTGACAGCCAGCAACTAGGTATGGGTAGAAGGCTATGCTCAGAGCACTGAGAGCCAGGATTCTTGGTGGACTCTAGGAGATCACAGCAGCTTGACAGAGGACATGGGGACATGGGGATGGGAGGGGACTGCAGTTNGAATGAGTGATAANCTGGCACTTGGCATTTGGCTGATACTCAAGATGTTTGGATTTAAGGTCAGGGAAAGTTTTTGTTCTGTCTTGTCAAACATGAAAAGATACATAATCCTTTGCTTTTCTTTCTCCCCTTTTCTCCTTGGCTGCCAGGAAGCTCAGAGTTCACTTTACCTCAGAGCTATAGAAACTCTTTCTGGCCTTGGTTTTTACATGGTTATTGTAGAAGGATCCATGTTTTCTGGCTCTACGTGGGTGATAAGGACATTGGCATTTTTTCTGAAAGCATGCTACCTTATCTTGAAAAGGGAGNTCAATGAGCCCCTAGCGCAAGTGTAGGACAGGCACTAGGCTGGGCACTGTAAGAGNGCAGGGTCACATAGTGCCNCCNATTCTAGCTTTTGAGAAGCAATGACAAGCACCCAAGGGGATGGTTGAAACCCCACACTGACCTGCAGATGCTGCCTGAGATCTGNTGGCCACCCTGTCTNCCCAGAGCATTTCTGTTCCTGTCTTATACCCCCCTCTCAGACCTCGCTTGGATCACCAGGGGATGCCAGGTCAGGAGGGATCCTTGTGTCTTTTGACCACTTTGCTTGTTAGTGACTTGTCTTGTTGCTGTGACGTTACTTGACAAAAAGCACCATTAGGAAGAAAGGGTTTATTTCGGCTCACGGTTTGGGGTACAGTCTACCATGGTGGGGAGGCATGGTAGCAGGAGTGTGAGGCAGCTGGCCACATTGAGGTACTCAGCTGCTCACTTTCTCCTTTTCCAGGACCCCATCCCATGGAGTGGGATCCACATGTAAGGTAGGTCTTCCATCTCAGTTAGCTTAGATTAGATGATCCCTTATAGACATGCCCTGAGATTTGTTTCCATGGTGATTCTAACTCCCATCAAAGTGACAAGGTACACCATTACACCCGTGGACAGGATGGGCTTTGAGGGGGGCCTTCAAGGAGTCNCTNCTGCTGCCCAGATAACATTCTTCTTTCTGGAAGTTTCTGTCCCCAAGACCCCTATAACNACTCTTGCTTCTGTCCTCTGAGNGTGTNCCTTCAACATTTTCGACGACACTGTGACCACCTCAGTCCTGCCAGCAGAGCCCTGTCATCTGTCATGGAGGTTGAGAAGCTTGAGGAAGTTGGTTCTAGTGTCCATGGCTTGCCAACTCACAGTGGGCAGGAGGCTTTCCTGTCCTGGCTANCCTGGGTAAGAAGGAGTGGGGAATCAGCTAGCGATGTCTGTCCCGGGTGGCGTACTTGTTGACATGATGGGAACCATCTTCACCACCGAGGCATTTCCTGGAAGTCAGACAGGCGCTGGGGTCAAACATGCCAGTCTCAAAACCTTTTCTTGTAGACCCCTTGGAAGTTCNTACTGGTATCTAACCTATGGGTGCACCAGAAAACTCTTCTGTGTCCGCCTTCTTGTTCCTGCCAGTAGAACAAGCTTCCCAGCCCTGCTCACTCCCAGCCCTGCCATGCCTTTCCAGGAGTCGGGCTTCCACAGCTTCCTTCACCCCTGGGAAAAATCCACAGCCCTAGGGAGCTACTCCAATGCTTCTCAGCACTGCACCTGCAGCTGGGGCCCAGGNACCGCCTACTTTCCAGCCAGCAGCTCAGCCAGTATCTGCCGTGGCAGAGTGTGGAATGGCCACTCCCAGCTGCAGCCAGCCCGTCCCTTGGGATGACTGATGTGCTTCTGTCTGGTTCGGCCGCTGGCCACATGTAGAAGCCAAGTCACACGTGAGGCCTTTCAGGGCATGGATTTACACAATATTACAGACTACAGAACCTCATACATCATTGGCAATGTAAGGGCTGCTGCAACAGCCCCACCCCGTGCCATTAATCTTGGGTGAGGGAGGCTGGCAGATCGCCTCGACTCTCCCCTGATGTGCCCTGCGGCCGGGCGGAAGAGCCTCTCGCCTGGCTTTTTCCATTTTCTTCCTAACAGCTTCAATATTTTAACAAATCCAAGTGCTGTCTAAACTGGTGGCGGCTTCTGCAAGCCAGCTGCACTCTCCCCGCTCTGCCGTGGTCATTAATTTAGTGGCCTGTGAGTTATGGACTGCAGAGCCTCCAGCCTCGGCTGCTCCCATGGGTGGAGGCAGGCCCAGCTTTCTTCTACCACTGTGGGATGACCTCTTCGTGGAATAGGACACAGGAGGCATAGACCATGNCCTTNGAGTCCCAGGCCACAATACAGGCCCTTGGCAGGTTTCCCACCACAGGGCCACCTGTTTTTCGACTTANA
Organism: Neotoma lepida; assembly: GCA_001675575.1. Lineage (NCBI taxonomy): Eukaryota > Metazoa > Chordata > Mammalia > Rodentia > Cricetidae > Neotoma > Neotoma lepida. Next base: position 1,570,034 of record LZPO01010359.1, on the reverse strand, counting down.
AGGGGACAGAGTCTTNAAGACACCATGTCACTCATTAAGAAAGTGCTTCAAATTATCCAGAGCCTGGGTTGACACTCAAGGAAGGAAGTCAGGAGNAAGCATCAAGGGTCAGGCACTTAAAGTTGAGAGGGGTGGCTTCAGGNTTGTCCCAAGTGGACCTTTGAATTGTACAGCACCCCGCACCTGATTCAGGATGACCTGAGCCATTGAACTGCATAAGCTCACCTATGCAGAATGACCTTGACTTTTAGACCAGGCTATACAGGCTCTCCCAAGGCATAGGTTGACCTTTGAACAGGCAAGCCCACTCCAATGAAAGCTGATCTTGACCTCGTAGTTTCTCCCAGNGTTATCCATTGACCTTTGCAGACCTGTGGACACTCACCATTGCCAGACTTCTCAGAGAGTCAGCCCACGCAATGTCCTTCTTGCAGGCAGCTTCCTTCTGTCAGCAGTACTCATAGTTCTAATGTAACAAGNAGTCCTTTGAGCNACTGGGATCAAGCTGTAAACATACACATTTTGCAAACCTTAGAGGCCTCTTAAGAGACTGGAATCTGAGGCTGCCTGGGTGCCATCCAACTCAGCCCCAAATCCATGGGATTTTGTTTGTCCTCA
>LZPO01010359.1:1558475-1569136 GCA_001675575.1 Neotoma lepida | reverse complement strand
CCCAAGACTATTTTATAAGGAGCATTGACTCCATTTGGAGCACAAATACAGAGGCAGGCTGACACTGCACCTCAGAGGAAGTGTAGACAGCGCCATCTGTCCCACACCTCCCACCAGGCATGGCCTGATAAATAACTTATCACTAAAAGTGGGCAGGGTGTCATCCCATAAACTTATCAAAGTCATTTGGAACCATATGAGTACGTGTGTACATTGAAATAATAAGAAAACTAGGCCCGAGATCCTGTAGAACACACCAGACAGAGGAAAGGACACACACCCTTTGACTGAACCCTATGAAGAAGAGGACATCTGGCATTGCATTGATCACTGGTGTATGCATTGTCAAGGGTCAGACAGGCAGAGACCCTGGTCCTAGGGACTTCAGCTCAGTTGTCTCCCTTCTGCACTCCATTCTGACTCCCCAGACAGTGCAGCCATTCATCCTGCTCCCTCAGAGGGAGAGGACACCTCAAGCTCTGTTTGTTTTTATTTCATGTTAGTCATTAATTTAAAAATTGTTTCTAGGGAACATATAGGCAAGATTCAGCATCCACAATATTTTTTGGTGTTTTGCATCTTTTGCGTGACGTCGGGCTGAACCGAAACAGTGACTCAGTATCCCAAATGTCACAGTTGGCTGGGGCAGCATCTTCCCCATGTGGATAAACATAGGAATACAGGGTGAAGAGAGGGAGGAGGCCAGGCTGCTGAGAAACAGAAGAGCAGCAGTGGGGTGTGCTGGCACTGGGATTCCCAGAAGTGCTGGCTTTTTCCTTGGTTCCCAGACTCAGGCTTCAACAGTCTGTGGTGGGCTGCCGTCCTTCCCATCCCCCTCTGAGTGGCTATGTGCTTCAGGGCAAGGGGCAGCCTCACTCTGACTGAGATGAGAGAGATAGACAGCTGACATCTTGGTCATCTCCATATCCCACTGCCAGCACTTGCAGAAACATCTGGAAATGAGAGATGGGGTCAAACTGACCATGGCATCAGGTGCCAGGGAGGAAAGATCAGGAGACCATAGTCTATCTACGAGTGAGANGGAAGCCAGTACCAGCACAGTGACTCTACAGTGAGGGCAGCACCGTTTTGCCACCTTTGTGGTGACAGGAAAGACTGGCTGAGCTGGCCGGTGGAGTGCTACATCTGTGTTTCTGGCAGCTGAGGGTTAGCTGCTGTAGATGTGGGGGTGCCTCTGGGCTGTCCTGACCCAGCCATCAAGTGAGCCTCCACATCTGTACTAATATGGGAGGCAGAGGCCAGAAATCTCCAGTGGTGAAGTCTCTAGCCCGGGATCTATCAATCCCTGCCTGTGCCGTCCTCATAGAGGATAGTGTCACTGTGGTGGTTGCCACGCTCAGCCATGAGGGCTTAGCCACGTGACGCTGAAGCAAGGTCTCGGAGGTGAGGCCGCCTGTCACTTGTTTTGGAAAGTGGTTGTCAAGACTTAGTGCCTTTAAGGAAGGACTGGACAGCAGGGCAGAGGCCCCNGGCTCAGGGCAGTGTGTGCCCAGGCCTTTCTCAAACATTGACAAAGCCCAGAGTGCAGCTCGGCCTCTGCTAGGCAGTGTAAACCTCTCACTGTGGAGACATTGGCTGTCTCCTGCCTGCAGTTCAGCTGGGTTCTTGGAGCTGCTGAGCATGAAGAATGTTCTGCATTTTCTTTAATAGCCAGTGAGTAGCTCACTCCCTGTACCAGGGTTAGGGACAAGGTGATCGCCAGAGCAGATGACATCCCTGTCCTTCTATCCAAATGGAACTGGCATNCTGGAAGAGGGATATGTAGTAATTTAAAAAAAAGTGTTGAAAATGTGCAGATGCAGTGTGTACAGCTGCAGAGGAGTGACTATGGGAGGCAGGGGCAGGTCCCCAGAAGGATGTGGGGAGGGGTCCTGCAGGTACTTGATGAGGAGTGACTATGGGAGGCAGGGGCGGGTCGCCTCTCCGTGCCTCTTTCTTCTTTTGTGAGTGGAAACATTGCTGGTGTGTGGATGAGTTGAGTCCCCAGTGAGAAGAGCTTAAAGTGGACCCAGTGGCTTCAGCTGCCTGGACTTCCCCAGCAAGGCATCAGTTGAGTACCAGGGTCTTGTCACATGGAGAAACTCAACCCCAACATGATTTCACAGGCTCCCGAAAAATCATGCCACATTGGGGCAGGAGCTCCTGAGGCCTCACAATCCGGGGTCAGGTTCAGCATGGTGCTGCTATCACTGATGTATTGTCTGGAAAGAATTGTAGCTAAGTGGAAGTGGTAAGGACTCTAGCTGCTCTATGCCTCAGGTATGCTCTAGTCCACACTAGATTCTTCATCCTTCTTTTTTCTTTTTATCTCTCTTTTTAAACATACATATTTAAAAAGACGACACANGCATGATGAAGGAGGAAGTCTTTGGGTGTCAGTCCCTGCCTTCTATCTTGAGACAGGGTCTTTGTTTATTGCTGTGTGTTTCAGGCTAGCTGGCCCAGGAGNCTCTAGAGGTTCTCCTGTCTTGACCTCCCATCTTGCCATAGATGTGCAGGGATTACAGAAGCATGCCACACCAGGTTGATGTAGGTTCTGGGGATCTGAACTCAGTTCCTCAAGCTTGCATGACAAGCGCTTTACCCACNGAGTCATCGCCTGAGCCTCAGCCCCTGATTTCTTTTCTCCCTGGGCACATGATACAGACATCCCCAGCTTCCTTTCCCTCGGGGGGTCGTGTGTCCATTTACTGACCAATGGGGCAGAGGGTGGCAGTCCCCGCAGATGGGCTGTCATCAGCACCCCTGTTCAGCATGGCTAGGCCCAGACCTCTAGGACCAAAGCAAGAAGCACGAGTGCCCTGTGAGTGAGGATGAACTTTGTTCTGGGCCTTGGAGACGTGGGGATGTTTTTCAGGGCAGTGTTGAGCTGCCTGGTCCACATGNCATGGAAGACACAGCAAGAGAAGTGGGAAGGTGTCTGCCAGTCCTCCCAGGGAGGGGACAGCAGCACAGCAGCTGGGAGGAGGGTTGTAGAAGGGCTATGTTGTCTCTGGTACTTCCTCCCACTTTGAGGAAGCCACTTGCCTTTGACTCCTCTTCTGTAGGGTGACAGGATACTTGCATAGGAGGAGGCAGTTGGGGGACCAGTGGATGAATCCATGCCTGTCTTCTGTTCCCTTTCCCTTCTTCTCGTTTGTCTGTGTGTGTGTGTGTGTGTGTGTGTGTGTGTGTTATGTGTGTGTGATGTGTGTGTGGTGTGTGTGATGTGTATGTGTGGTGTGTGTATTGTGGTGTATGTATGTGTGTATGTGTGTATGTGCGGTGTGTGTATGTGTGTATGTGTGTATGTGCGGTGTGTGTATGTGTGGTGTGTGTATGTGTGGTGTGTGTATGTGTGTATGTGTGGTGTGTGTATGTGTGTATGTGTGATGTATGTATGTGTGGTGTGTGTATGTGTGGTGTGTGTATGTGTGTATGTGTGGTGTATGTATGTGTGGTGTGTATGTGTGTGGGTACATGAGTTTGTATATGTATATGGAGGTCTATGTTAGGAATCTTTCTTGCTCTTTCTTCTGCCTCTGAAGCAGGGTCTTTCACTTGCTGCTGTTTCATTAGGCAGCTTGCTCTGGGGAATCCCCTGCCTCCACCTTCACGGCTGGAGTTACAGGTGGCTGCCATACCTACCTGGTGCTTTGTGGGCTCTGAGGATTGAATACTGAAGTCCTCTTAATTGCTGAGCAATCCGTTTAACTACTAAGCATCTCCCTGCCCTACTCTGTAGCTCTTAAAGTCACAGGCCCATGCCCTTTGGTGAAGACCTGGGGTCTCTGTGGTTGTTCTTTGCCCCACCCTTCCTGGTAAGAAACAACTCTGAGTCTCAGTTTCCCAAGCTCTTGGAGGGGACAACTGCAGCCAAGTTGCTGGACTCCAGGATCCCCCAACATGGGGCCTTCTTAGCTGTTTTCCTACTGTCTCATGTCACTCCTGGGTGCTCAGGGTCATGTGGTATGAAAATAACTGTTCCTTTTGAAGAGATGGAGAACAGAGTCCCAGGTCATTAGGTGACTCTAAAGATCACAGGCCCCCAGTGAGATGCTATCACAGGACTAGAACACCCATGAATTACCCTGGAGGATGGGGCTCATTCCACCTCTGCTCTGTCATTGTCTCATGTGGAAGATGGCATATCCATTAGCTCCCAGTGACTTACCTTCTCCAGATCCCCTGAGCTGACTTCAAGTTGGGGGACATCACTTTTGGAGCTGGGTTTGTATAGAGCCCTGTGGTTTCCATCTTGGGTGCCTGTGTCTTAGTTACTTTTCCTGTTACTGATAAAACACGCTGACAAAAACAGCTTCAAGGAGAAGCGTTCTTGTGGTACAGTCCATCANGGCAGAGAAGCCATGGCGGCAGGCGCTTGAAGAATCTGGTCACATTGCATCCAGGGTCAAAAGAGTGCTTGGCAGCATGACAGCTTTGCACAACAGTCTCTGAGAGGCTCACACGCTGGCACAGATGCAGCTCAGCAGGACCCTGAGGCCGCTAGGGACCGTTCACTGGAGCCCTGGAAATGTTCTTGGTCCATTTCGCCTGTCTCCTCCGCANTGGAATTTGGAAATCTGAGTGCACATGAGAGCAGGCCTGGGGTTTTACAGGCGGCCATAACCTGGACGCTGGTGTTCTGATGGAGTTAAGGAATTTACAAGCGGCCACTGGGCCAGGCAGGCAGCTGCAAGTAGCTTTCATCTCTACNGCTTTGACNGAGGCCCTGGGGCTCTCGAGCCGGCACACTTCAGAGTGGGGAAGATGTGGAAATTGAATTAGTCTGCACATTTGGGCTGCTGATGGCTTTCCTCAGAGCCATTTCACTCGCTCCTTTTTAATCTCATCTTTCTATTTATAAGCATCTGGCAGCTAAGTGGAGCTCAAGAGTACGTTCCAGGCCCTGACCGCCCATCATAACCCTCTCAGACTTCCCCTCCCATCTGCGAAGGAGAGCTGTGGCCCCACAGGGAGCTGAGCAGAGCCCATAGTGAATATGATACGCTGAGGGCATCCTGAAGGATGTGATGGGGACCTGAGAACAAGGCTGCATGTGCAGGACATCTGTGACCAGGNGCACAGGCTTTTATTTCCAAGGCTTTGTGACTTCCCTCAGCTCCCGACTCCTGGCCAGACTAGGCCTCGCTCCTGAGGGTAGCTTTCTACCATTCACTGAATATCCACTGGCTTCCCACCCCAGGACAGGCTCTGCCTCTCAGCCTCATTGGGCTTACGGCCATGGTGAAACCCTCAGCCCAGGGCTCGGCCCTGCCAAGGCTCAAGAAATTGTCACAGTCATTATTTCCAATGGCCCAACCCCTGGGATTACCCCAGCTTCCAGGATCAGAGTGCTTCCTTTAAAAACTGAAATATGAGCCTGGCATTGCGGGCGGGTGGAGGGGGTCTGAGGTGTGGAAATGAGAGATGGAGGGATGGAACAGAGGGCCCAGGGTTGGCTTTTACACGGCAGTTGTTGAGCACTGGAGAAGTGTCTGAAAAATGAGGACTGAGAGCCACAGGCCTGTGAGAGGTGCCCGAGCCGCCCAAGGGAGGTGAGGCTAGACCATGGAGGGAAGTATAAAGAGTGGAGGAGGTGGGAGTGGGGTAGAAGACATGCAGGGCTAGCAGGGGTGCAGTGGGGAATGTTGAGACATTGGCAGGCTGTGAGAGTGAAGCAGGGGTGTGGCGTGGCAGCGCATGGCGAGGCCTGGCAAATGTGAAGTTGGCCATGGCATGAAAGAGTGGGTATGCAGAGACAGCCCTTCCCTTTTCTCTGAGAGAGAGCCTTGATTTGCATCTATGTGCCTGGTACGGATGGTGGTCCCTGCGCTCCTGGCTCTAAAGCCCAAGACCCTGAGAAAGATGAGAATTTTGGAGCTTAATTGATGGGTGATGCAAAACAGCTTGAACCTCTGGTTAGCAAACACTGACTACCCTCCGCAGTGCCTTNAGGAGCTGTTGTTTGGAGAGGGGGATGGCCAAGTGAGGAAATCCTAGGGTGGAAAGTCACTGTGCCCAGTGGTGGGTGGGAAGGGCTACTGGGAGCTCAGGGGAATTCAGCCTAGGGGTCACAGAAGACTCCAGAGAGGAAGGGGATTGTGGATGGTCTTTGAGAACAAGTAGGGGTGTTGGGGGTGTTGCAGGAGGGGACTGAGGCCTGGAAGAACAACTGACTTTGCAGGGAAGTCTCACAGATGGATCAGTGGAAGGGGGGAAGCCAAGGAGTGAGGGAAGTGGAGGAGGCAATCAGACCATGAGCAACTGGTCTTGTTGACCACTGTTCTTCCCATGACAGCTCTCAGAGCTGTTTGGCCTCTGTCCATCAATGCTTCTGTGGCCCAGTCCTCACCCTCGGGGTGCTAGGGACATTGGTGTCAGAGATGGTCAGTTCTCCATGAAGAAAGCTGACTGTAGATGTGCTGATGAGGGAATCCAAGCATGTGGCCGTTCTGTGGAAGTCACGTGCCTCTTTTACAGTGAGAGCTGGCAGCTGATGAAGTCTGCTCCTCTGGGAAGCTGCATCCCCCCTCTAAAATCTAAATGTGTCAAGATAATACTATGGAGATGCCCACTGGTGCCCCACTGGCTTGAAGCAGAGGTCTGAGGGCAGCCCACTGTAACCACAGATGCATCAGGGTGTGACAGGGCCACCAGAGTCTGCTAGGGCTGGCTTTTCCAGAGGGAGAGGCCAAAGATAAGGGGCCCATCTCTGTCCCCTGCCCCTTCTGCATTTCTCACCAAGTTTTCACCTTTTAATAGATGGGACTATTTTTATCCAGCTTGACAACACCTCTGTAAGCTTCCATTCTTCACACTGAGACGTAAAAGATGTTGTGTCTGAGGAGGCGCCAAAGCTCTTGAGCACCCCAGAAGTCTGGGGTTGAGTAGAGGGCACCCGGTCTTTGTGCTCAAAGATGAACTAGGAATGTTAAACATTCAGGCTTGTCTCTTCAAAGAAAGAGATGCATAACCTGTTTTCTACTCAGAAGTCTGGGAACNTTAATGTACGTTACAACGTCTGGTGTAGTTAATAGCCCAGTGACCTGTGCTATCTGTAGGGCCAGGCCACACCCGGTTCCCACAGACTCTTATGTTTATCCCAGACTATTCCTCCCTAGATCCTTATCTTGAGCACTGTTTCTCAGTCAATAGAACCCATCCTTATGGGTGATGTCAAAAGTACTTTACAAATGGAGCAGAGGTGGCCAATAGCCTAGGTGACCTCTGTGCCATCTGTAGGGCCAGACCACACCTGACTCTGCCAGACTTTTATGTTTATCTCAGTCATTCTCTCTAGGTCCTTGAACATTGTTTCTCAGTCAATAGAAGCCATCTTTATGGATGAAGCCATATGTACTCCGTAAAGAGTTTCAATGTAAATATGTCTTAAGCTTTGTTGTACATGTGGGACTAAGTTAATTATGATCAGGAAACTTCTAAATATGATTAAAATAAACCGCCAGGTGTCAGACTTTACAAGTTTGAACCAACACTGACTACTGAGTTGTGTTGATCTAGATTTCTTTCCTGCCTCACGTGGATTGATACTCTGCTGGCCCTGGTGTTTGAGAGACCCCCCACCCACCCACACACACACACAGTGTTGGCAGCTCATGTGGAGCAAAGAGGACCATTTCAGAGGTGAACTGTAAGGACTGGTTTTGGGAGTCCCAACCAACCAGGAGCTCAGGGAAGGTNGATGTGACTCTGTTATATAACATGGATGCTCTGAGAGGACCAGGGGACCCTGTGCCCCTGCCTGGAGCTGCCCTAATATTAGAGGAACTACTAAGGGGTGCTGGACTCTGGATGAGGGATGATGGGGAGTATTTTTCTCCATGACTAGAGGNCACAAGTCTCCCCTAGTTCTGAGGTTGATGTATGAGGGCATATCTACAGAGACAAATGTCTTCTTGTCTGCCTGACTGGGGTGCGGATGAGCTCCTCATCCCAAGCCAAGAAGCTGGTTCTACTGCTGACAAAGAGATACATGAAGCCATGGCCACCCATCAACCTCTGAGTGTCTTGACACTGATTCTCTGGTCAAACTCAGTACTGAACACCCCAGGTGGGCTACCATGGCCAGGCTCCTCAAGGCATGGGTAGAAAGAAGGGGCTGGTGGGCCAGTATGAGAGAGCAGGAGAGGACCCAGACCTGTGTCCCAAAGTCCCTCCCATNGACCCAGACTTTGCAGCCCTGAAAAGGATGAAAGTTGATGACAGAAGGTGGAATTGGGCCAAGAAAGCAGAGCTTCTGCTCACGTGTCCAGGCCCTGCCTGCTCCTCAGTCTTCTGTGGACTCACAGAGTGACTGTACCATGCATGCAGCAGGCTGTTCACAATGCTTGTTGGGAGTCTCCTGGAATTCACAAACCCTGCTGAGGGTTCTCTGTGATCTTCCCCACCCCCAAGCAGCCTGTGTCACTAACTCCAGATGATGGACCAGGTGGCAGGGAATCCCTGGGCTTGCTCAGTTCTACCTTTGGGAGAAGGTAGGCACAGGAAAATGGCCAGATGGGTTGGCCAGGGCAGGACGGGGTCCAGATANGCCCCTTGTGGTCTTGGTCACTGGATGGGCCTAGTGTCATNACAGTTGGTCCTGAAGGGCACAAGCTTTTGCAGCATTAGGAGCTTGGCCTGACTCCAAGGCCAAGCAGGTTCAAGGCTAGGCTTTAGGCTGGGGGAGGGTCTTCCATGCTTAGAATCGGATTCCTCACCTCTCTCCAGACTGATGGCTTACATGCAAACCCCATATTTATCCCATTTGTCCCATGCCTCAGCAGAAGGGCCCCTGGGCAGGGTCTGTGTGGGCAGGGTGACATCATTTCACATTCACACACCATTGCAGGCCCAGGCTCCTCTCACTGTTGGCCATACTTACCAGGCATCCAGCTCTGCCATCGGCAGGGTCCTCCTGTGCCACCATAAAGAGCAGGGGAGAGAGATAGTGTCACACCTATCACACCTCCACCTGGTAGGGACTTCCTGTGTCTCATTGGCCAGAACTAGTCACATGATCATTTGCCCCCTTTTTTTCCCACCTCAAGAATGAAGCTGAATCATGTGAGCCTTCAGGACTCACTTAGCAGATCTAAGAAACAGGTTAGTGAGAGCCTTTTCCTCCAGCTCTGGGGTGGGGGAGAGCAGTGGTAGGGAAACAAATTCATTATTTAATTTTATACCTGCCTCTGCCTCCCGAGTGCTGGGATTAAAGGTGTATGCCACCACTGCCACTTATTTATTTATATTTTACATATATGAAGGTTTTTTGNTTTTTGTTTTTGACCAGCATCTATACCTGTGCCTTACATGTGTGCTGTGCCTGAAGAAGCCAGGAGACNGTAGGGGATCCCCTGGAACTGGAGTTACAGACAGTTGTGAGCTGCCATGTGGGTGCTGGGAATTGAACCAACCTGGATCTTCCGCAAAAGCAGCCTGTGCTNTTAACTGCTGAGCCGTCTTTCCAATCCCAAAGTCTTCATTTAAATGGAGGTTGATTCCAGGTGGGCTTTGCCCGGCCAGCAAGGCCTGGAAGGCTTATTGCTCTTCAATTAAATCCTCATTTAGGTGGGTGTTTANAGGTTTTTTTGAGTGGGTGAGTGGGCACTGGGCTCAGGATATCTGGTTGATGGTGGCTTCCTGGAGAGACGAAAGCCTGTGGTGTTATGACCCAGTCGGTGATGGATTGCTCTGAGAGCGTCCTGCTGACCCCAGGCCGAGGGGGACAGAATGAGGCCCTGATGATAGATGGCTGGGGAGAGCTGTTTAATTTCCCAAGACCACCTGCCACTCTGTGGCCGTCATTTTCTGTGCTCTGTCCATCCATCAAGTACACGTGAGGCCAGGGGCACTTCTAATTTCAATGCTGGGGGNGTCCTTGCATTGGGCTAAAAGGGGGAGATAAATGCCCTTCTTAGGAGCAGAGATGAGAATACAGCCAAACAGAAAGAAAAGATTATTCAGCCACAGCCATCCAGGGTGGCTCGTGCAACTTGAAAGATTAGGGGTTCATCTGCAGGTAGTTGGAGGCAACTAAGCTTAGTCCTTACCTAGCTACATCAGAGCAGTGTGCCTGGCCCAAGCAGACCTTCCCATTGTTGCAGGGGGTGGGGTGAAGGGGGACACAGTTTCTTGAGAACACAGGAACTGCCTGTCATACTCACCTCGGCAGACACTTCCCTTTACTGTGATCACACACACTGCTTTTTCAAAGTGGGACAAAGGATTGCTTGTCTCTTCACCCATTCTACCCCACCCCACCTGCCTGGTAGTGGTGTTGCATGTGTGCATGTTTTAAGTGGGGGCTGCTGCTTTCTCTCGGTTGGCAGAGAGCAGCCACGGAAAGTCGTGGATGGATGAGCAGCCACGGAAAGCAGTGGATGCCCGGGATGTTAACACAAAGCTGTTGGGGGTGGAACAGTGTCCCTCCTTTCCTGTCTTCNTCCCGGGGCCCCTTCTCTAAGTTCCTTCCCTGCATCCCCGTTTNGATAGCAGGTAGTTGGTGGGTCCAGGCCAGGTTAGTCTCTGGCCCTTCCCGTCATTCTGATCCCTTAGTACCANGCCACTAAATTTAGTGTTCTAGATGATTCAGCCACAGCAGCTGCCTTCAGCCTCCCCTTCAACGATGTGTCAATTGCCAGCTTTAAAAATAGCTT
>LZPO01010359.1:1531127-1547116 GCA_001675575.1 Neotoma lepida | reverse complement strand
GGGAAAGGCTCTTTCTTCTCAGCGGCACACCCAACTGTGGAAGCAAAGTGCAGCCAGGAGGCCCAGCATCCTGATGGAAACAACAAAATCCCTGAAATACTTCATTTTCTGACAGCTATTCTCCTGCAACTCGGCTGGATGCATAGCGCCGGCCCCTTCCCTGGGCTGAGAATGTCAGAGCCCATTGATCCGAGTAAAATATGCCAGGAGGAGAGCCCCTGATTGAGAAGCATGCCTGATCAGCATCTCAACGCTTCTCTACATTGATTTTGGATACCAGGGTCCCTAATAAAGTGGAAATTTACAGTCTCACCACCAAAATTCCTTCCCAGCTCCATCATCTGCTCAACAGATGGCATGTCTTCAGGGTAACTCTAATAACCCCCAAAATTAAATTAGTGAAAAATGGAGAANGCTTGTAATATTAAAAGTCTTCCATGGCTTCAGGAAGCAGGTAAATTTTCATCCACAGAGNCAANTGAACATGAAAAGAAGTTGGAGATGAGTTGATTGCTGTGAAAGGAAGATGCTTGTCTGTCCCTGGCCAACNCCTGCCAGCCTCTGCCACTTCCTGCTTGTCCCTGNCTGCCCATGCCTGTCCCACATAGGAAGCCANGCCAGCAGGACTTTGAGCAGTAAGTTGCAGTGGGAAGTGTTGCTTCCCATGATGGAACTCNTCCTGGTGAGTCTTGGAGNCCCTGGTGTGTAGACCNAGTCCACCTGGAGGAAAGAAAGAGATGTGACCANTTTTGTGCANACACACCTCAGGTGGTCAACTGGGCAGCACAAACATACTTGGCCAGATGTGAAGGGTCAGGGTAGGGAGGCTCCAGTACCATCCTTGTGAGACTAATCTAGCATTACAAACTGGGAAGAGTACACTTGACCCAGGCCCATGTCTATTGGGCTTGTTTTCCTGCCCACTTGGGGCCAGGGGCTGAGTTCAAGCCAGGCTGGAACCANGTGGACCTGAGCTCCCNTGNGCAGGGCACCTCAGGGACCACCATCAGTTCCCNTGATGCCTGGTCACATGCTCACATNCAACCACCTGCTATGTCTCCAGAGGCTCTCACATACAGGAAAGAGTGCNTGGNTGAGATACAGAGGACTTGCACACAGATGCAGCTCTGCCATGGCCCCACTGCATGCATGGCTATGGTCTGGCTGTTGGTCATGGTGCCCAACTTCACTTGCATAAACCTGAATCAAAGAGTCCGGGGAGGTGGGGGAAGAGCAGCGGGGTGGGCCAGAGGCAGATGAAGGAAGTTAAAAAGCTCTCTGAGCTTCTGGGAAGGGCCACAGAGGAAGGACACCAATCTAGCAATGCTGGCTAAACATGGTCTGTCCCCCTGAATGCTTGGTGGGCAGCTGCTGACAGGGATTATCAGTGTGTGTGTGTTCGGGGGGATGAGTTCCGTGGATAAGGAGGTAATGAGTAGCCTGGCCCAGCTTAGAGCTGCCTGTCTTCATTATCTGCACAGAATGAGTAGGGATTTTCTATGTGCGGAACAGAGCTGATTTCCATGTTGTCCTGGGGTGTGGGGACATTGTCTCTGTCACAACTGNAGAAGCAGGTAGTATTTAGACAACTAAGGAGAAACCAAAGAACTTCTACCAGTCTGTACCCAGCTCCCTCCGAGGCCCTCCTGGGGTTCCCAGCAGCACACAGTGGTGGAGGTGTGTTCTACAAGGGCAGCTGGTGGGAAGCCATAGCCATCTTCCTCCTTAGCCTTAGTTCTGTTCTTGCTCTCCTTATTAAGCCAAGAGCTTCCTCAGATAAAGCAGGCACCCCTCCCTCATTCATGGAGAAAATCCATGGCAGACCAATTCATATGCATGGAATCTGGGCAGCTTGCAGCTATCCAGCTCAGCAGCAAGACATGGGACCCTATACCCAGTCCTTCGTCGCATCATGCTCAGCTTTTTCCATAGGTTCTGGGGGATTGAACTCAGGTCCTCATGCTTGCACAGCAAGCATTTTACTGACTGAGCCATCTTCCCCAGCCCTGGGCCTAGTTTTAAGATGAGTTAGCTCCCAAATGAATACACACAGAGACGTATTCTTACTTATGAATGCCCGGCCTTAGCTTGGCTTGTTGCTAGCCAGCTTTTCTTTAAATTATTCCATCTATCTTTTGCCTCTGGGCTTTTTTCTTTTCTTACTTCTGTATATCTTACTTTCACTCTTACTCCATGGCTGGCTGTGTGGCTGTGTGGCTGTGTGGCTGTGTGNCCAGCCCTGCCTATCCTTTTTCCTGCCTTGCTATTGGCTGTTCAGCTCTTTATTAGACCATCAGATGTTTTAGACAGTCAAAACAACACAGCTTCACAGAGTTAAACAAATGCAACATAAAGGAATACAACACATCTTTGCATCATTAAATGTTCCACAGCATAAACAAATGTAACACATCTTTTTTTTAATTAAGAAAAATTTCCCTTCATTTTACACATCAATCAAAGATACCCCTCTTCCCTCTTTCTCCCAGCCTCCCCCTTCCAATCAACCCCCTCACCACAAGAAAGCAAGGCACATCCAGTAGAGGCAAGTCCAAGCCCCTCCCCCTGCCTCAAGGNTGCATGAGGTATCCCATCATAGGCAGTGGGTTCCAAAAAGCCCACTCATGCNCCAGGGATGGATTCTGATCCCACTGCCAGGGGGCCCTCCAAGTAGATCTAGTTACACAACTGTCTCCCCATTCAGAGGGCCCAGCCCAGTCCCATGCAGGCTCCAAAGCTGTTGATCCAACTTTCATGAGTTCCCACTTGTTTGGTTTGGTCGTCTCTGCAGGTTTCCCCATNATGATCTTGNTGCACTTGATCATAGAANCCCTCTTCTNTCTCCCNGACNGGACTCCTGGAGCTCTGCCTNGTGCCTGGCTGTGAATCTCTGCATCTGCTTCCATCAGTCACTGGAGAAAAGCTCTGTGATGACNGNNAGGGTATTCACCAATCTGATCACTGGGGCAAGCCAGTTCAGTTCAGGCACCCTCTCCACTATTTCTAGTAGTCCAAGCTGGGGTCATCCCTGGGGATCCTGGGAACTTCCCTAGCACCCGATTTCTCTCTAGCCCCATGATGTCTCCCTCTATCATGGAGGGAGACATCACTACTACTTCCCCACTCCATCCGTGTTCCAGCTCAACCATCCTATTCCCTTAAGTTCTCATCCCCCATCCTCTACCCTCCATTGTCCACCACTCATGTCCAGTTTACTCATGGAGATCTCATCTGTTTCCCTTTCCCAGGGCGATCCATGCTTCCCTCTTCGGGTCTTCCTTGTTAGCTAGCTTCTCTGGAACTGTGGGTTGTAGCCTGATTATCCTTTGCTTTACATCTAGTATCCACTTATGAGTGAGTACATACCATGTTTGTCCTTCTGAGTCTGGGTTACCACACTCAGGATGATATTTTCTAGTTCCATTCATTTGCCTGCAAATTTCATATGGTCATTGTTTTTCTCTGCTGAGTAGTACTCCATTGTGTATATGTACCACATTTTCTTAATCCATTCTTCAGTTGAGGGGCATCTAGGTTGTTTCCATGTTCTGGCTATTACAAATAATGCTACTGTGAACATAGTTGAGCATGTGTCTTTGTGGTATGATTGAGCATTCCTTGGGTATATACCCAAGAGTGGTATATACCACTTGAGGTAGATTGATTCCCAATTTTCTGAGAAACCACTGTACTGGTTTCCACAGTGGTTGTACAAGTTTGCACTCCCACCAACAGTGAAGGAGTGTTCCCCTTGCTCCATATCTTCTCCAACATAAACTGTCTTCAGTGATTTTGATCTTAGCCATTCTGACAGGTGTAAGATGATATCTCAGAGTCCTTTTGATTTGCATTTCCCTGATGACTAAGGATGTTGAGCAATTCCTCAAATGTCTTTCAGCCATTTGAGATTCTTTTTTTGAGAATTCTCTGTTTAGCTCTGTAGCCCATTTTTTAATTGGATTGTTCAATATTTTGATGTCTAGTTTCTTGAGTTCTTTATATACTTTGGAGATCAGCCCTTTGTCAGATGTGGGGTTGGTGAAGATCCTTTCCCATTCTGTAGGCTGTCATTTTGTCTTATTGACTGTGTCCTTTGCCTTACAGAAGCTTCTCATTTTCAGGAGGTTCCATTTATCAATTGTTGCTCTCAGTGTCTGTACTATTGGTGTTATATTTAGGAAGTAGTCTCTTGTGCCAATGCATTCAAGAGTACTTCCTACTTTCTCTTCTATCAGGTTCAGTGTAACTGGTTTTATATTGAGGTCTCTGATCCACTTGGACTTGAGTTTTGTGCATGGTGACAGATATGGATCTATTTGCAATCTTCTACACGTTGATAACCAATTATGCCAGCACCATTTGTTGAAGATGCTTTCTTTTTTCCATTGTACAGTTTTGGCTTCTTTGTCAAAAATCAGGTGTTCATAGGTGTGTGGGTTAATGTCAGGGTCTTCAATTTGATTCCATTGGTCCACATGTTGGTTTTTATGCCAGTACGAAGCTGTTTTTATTACTATAGCTCTATAGTAGAGCTTGAGGTCAGGGATGGTGATACCTCCAGAGGTTGCTTTATTGTACAGGGTTCTTTTAGCTATCCTGGGTTTTTTGTTTTTCCAAATGAAGTTGAGTATTGTTCTTTCCAGGTCTGTGAAAAATTGTGTTGGGATTTTGTACATCTTAAAATAATATTCTACACTGATCCATAAATCCACTGGACCTACTAGCATGGGATGGGGACATAGAGCACCCTGGTCCCTTGCCAGGGTCTGCTTATTCTGTGGTGTCTGAGGATGCTGATCCTTGGGTGTTGTCTGCTGAGCTCTGGGCAACTTTATTTGTGATGGAGAGTGGCAGAGGGAGGCTACTGGTTGGTTCAAGTCTTTACTCCGAGAACCACATTCTTCTACTTGCCTGGGTGACATCATTGATACCTCTTTAGAGCCAGAAAATTATCTCCATTGGCTGTGGGTGCTGGGGAGGGACATAGGCTTCCCAGGACTTGTCATGACAGCCAGTGTGGCTTCTGTGATACGATTTAGCTCAAAAAGTCCTGGCCTACTGTTCCTCTGCTAATAAAGGGGTTCAGCCACCACCCATCACAGGACTAAGAGAATTCTGCATTGATGCCCTGGGTCAGGGCCTTGATTCTATCCAGTGAAGGACGGGGGTTTGGGAGTTCTTTACCTGCCACTGGCCACACAGCATTGAGCTCTTTGAGGTGATGTCTTTGGAGGATATCCTTGTTACCTGTGACAATCACATCAATGTAGTTCCATCTCCTTTATTAGCATCCTGTGCCAGCTTCTTTCTTCAGCTTCAATGGCTGAAGTTATAGGTCAGTTGGGCCCAGGCTTCTTGCTGGCAATCATCCTCTCTCCAGGGGCCAGCCCTCAACAGGCAGTTGCTCACACCAGACCCTGGCAGCAAGGGGATGGAGGGCAGAAGGAGCCCATTTTGATTCTGTACAGAACCCAGCAGAATCCGGTACTCACAACCACAGCTGTTTGGTGACAGTCAGAGGCCCCACAATGTTCTTTCTCCTAAGTAGTCCTCCTCTTCCAGGTCCTGGCCANCTCACCTCACCCCCATTTCTAAGGCAGCTGGGGACAGTGCCTTTATTTGAATATTTCTTGGAACCCCAAAGGCTTCATGATAGAAAACAAATTGCTAGTTGTTATCCTGCTGGGTTGCTTGGCTGCTATCAAAGGGATAGGGTATTTGCCCCAGGCCCCAGCCGATGTTCTGGAGCCTCTAAGCAAGGCCATGTCAGGCCCATCCCTGCACAGCAAACAGAGTTCCAGAAGCGCTGAGCTAGCCTTCTCCCTCCTTCCCCCAGCATCACCAGCAGCCAGGGATGTATTGTGACATTGCTAACACCCCACAGACAGCCACATGAAAACACTCATTAGCATGTTAGAGAGGTTTCATCTTGTCACGCTGTGAATCTGCTCTCTGCATCCCTACCCAGGCAAGTGGGTACTGGCTCAGGGATGTGCTGCAGGTTTGCCAGGGAACCAGGACTCATACCCTTGCTCATGATAGGGGCCAGAGCTTGGGGGGGGGGTCTGTCTGTCCAGAGCCACAAGAGTGCTAAGGGGCCTTTTGGAAGACACCCTGCCTAGCCAGGAGTTGTTAGAAGGGACAGAGGCACAAGAGGACAGAGTCTCACCAGACAGTCCTGCCACCAGCTCCAGCATGCATACTGTCCCAGAGATATGTGAGATGTGTCATCTGCAGGTCACAGGCCACGTACTGAGAAGCAAGGATTCAGAAGCCATCCTACTCTGGGGCCTGGAACATGGGGATAGGAACAAAAATATTCTGTAGAAATGACCAGGTCCATGTGTCTCCTGGCTGAGCCAGGGTCCAGTGGNTTTTAGAGATTCTGGATTTTCCTGCCCCACTGTGTAGACCCATCTAGGCTGAGCGTCCCAGAGAGTCTCCAAGGACGGGGATGAAGGGCTAGCCCCTGAGGAGCATCACAAGTCCTCCAGGNTCAACTTTCTCACTATGGATTGAACACTGAGATGATCCTTCTGCCTCTATTTCCATCTGACTCTGCCATGGGACCAATCAGCATGCCACATCCAACCACCAGCAATGGCCAAGCTCCCCACTGTCAGTCAGGNCTTAGGTCTTACTGAGTAGAGGAGAGGAGAAGGGCTATCCTTGGTTTGAGATAGGTCACCCCTGAAGGCTGGGTGGACACGTAGGAGGCCTGGATTCTGTGTGTGCCCTTGGCCAAATTCACCTAACTAAAGGNAAGTGTGAGGAGGAAGGGCTGCCTGCTGGGCAGAGTCCACATCCCAAGGCCTCTGCTGGCTGGGGATTGCTGATTGCTTAATTCTAGTTGTGTGACCAGGTGGGGGCCAAGGCCCCAGATCCACACCTGGGATCCTTATCACAGGCTCCTGGATGGCCAGTCCCTCACTCCCTCTTCCTCACAGTCCTTCACAGGTGCTGAGCCAGCCAGGAGCATCTGCAAGTCTGAAGCCCTGGTAGAGGAGGACCAGGGTCTGCCCTGCTCCCCTCACCCCAGACAAATGCGCTGCCTCCTGGCAGGAACAACAGATCTGTCTCCTGCTGAGCGCCACACACAAACCCATTTTCATCCAGGTTCTGAGATTCATCTCCTCTATCTCCTAAATTTATAGATGGCTGCTATGCATGCCCTCCAGAGAAGATGCGTTAGAGACGATAAAGACGGCGCCAGCTCCAGACAAATGCTGGCTTGTGATTTAAAGCAAAAATGTAGGCTTGTAGGCAGATATGCCAGGAAGGTGGTAGAGCCCCAGTGAAAGATGTTTTGGCCTATTGGATCCTCAGGGCTCCCCAGTTCACTGCCTGAATTCTTGGGTCCAGACTTTGGCCTCTTGTTACAGGTAGCTAAAGACCCAAGGGGAAGATTTTGAAAGACAAAGATGTGGAGCTGGGCTGTCTGGGGAGGCTCTAGGCCCCTGGAGTCTGTATCCAGCTTACAGGAACCTCTGTGTCTCAGCTTCCCTGGACAGTTGATCACGACTAAGGAAGAGAAACACCCTGTCCAGATGCCCAGCACTTGACACAGTCCTTCGCAGGACCTGGCATCTGAATGACTACTGCATTTCTGAGCTACCCTTTCTGGAATGCAAGCACCCAGCTCCTCCTTGAGATGCCCACAGAGAACACTATGTTTCCAACAGACTTTGGGATTTACCCACTCCCCCCCGCCATCCAGGCCACTCAGAACTCTGGANCACACCAAAGTCTCTGGAAGTGTCCTCTCTTCTTACTTCCTTCTGCGAAGCTGCTGATGCATAGAGCATTCCATGGACCACCTTGGTCACGGTACCCTGGCTATCTAGAGGAGGTCTCCCATAGAGAACAGGTACACCAGCTCCAACCAGCGTGCCTTGAGTAGAGACAGTAGGGCGGNAGGCAATGCCTCCTCTGTCCTGGACCACCTCACCTCCAATATGNCCCCTGCAGCCCTGGCCTCTCAGCCCTTTCTCAGCTCTTTAGTGTTTCACCGAGTTAAGGGAAAGTTGCCCTGAGTGCTGGGGAGNGGTCAGCTGAAACCAGGATAGTGCAGTGTGACAACATTTGAGGACAAGGGTCTCCCATTTACCTTGGGACATACAGAGGTTGTTCTGTACAGCACAGAGGGGCAAGCCTACATGCCATCTCCCCCAGAGGATTGAAGTGGCTCATCTTTCCCCACTCAGAACAAGCTGCTCATTGGCCTGCTTAAAATCGTACCCAGGCTTACAAGGNGCCTGGTCAGAGAGAGCACATGTCACTAGGGTGGCTCGTCTGCTTCTCCTAAATCTGCATCCCACCCACATGATATGGAAGTATGTGTTCCTGTTGGTATGATTTAGCATGCATGTATATGTGGTTTGTGTGTGCATGTGTAGGCTAGAAAATAACATCCAATGTCTTCCTCAACCGCTCTCCAGCCTATTTTTTTGAGACAGGGTCTCTCAGTGAACCTGAAGCTTATTGATTTGGCTAGACTGCTTGATCAATAGACCCCAGGGATACTTCCATCTCCTTNTTTCCACTTGGGAGTTACAGGGGTTACAGACATACACAGCTGTTGGGCAAAACCCTATGTCGTCTAGGAGGAAGGTCAGTCCAGAGATCAAGAGAGGGGCCCTAAAGTCAGAACTCACTCTTTAAAAAATGTCTGGGCTGGAGATGTGGCTCAGTTGGTAGACTGCTTGCCTAGCATTCAGGAAGCCCTGGGTTCCATCCCAGCACCCTATGCATTCCGTGGCTCGCATGTGGAGGTCAAAGGACAAGCCCAACCCAAAGGAGTTCTGAGGAATGAAGTCATGTTGCCAGGCTTGGCAGGAAGCATTGAGCCATCTCACTAGCTGCTGTCATGGAGTATGTAAAAAGTATTTTTATCTTACCACATGGTCATCTTAAGTAACATTACATAGATGCTCTTTGGCTTATGAGCCCATTTAGTAGNTGCCATACCTTCTGGCTGGGCAACTGTACACTGTAGTCTTTGTGGATTCCTGACCAGAGGGCTGCTGGGAGCTACTGCTGCCCAGCATTGCAAGTGAGGGTCATGCTGCCAGACACTGACCACAGGAAGGGTCAAAATGTCAACTTGGAAGCCTATCTTCTGAGTGTGTATGGCTTTTATGCCATTCTAAAGCTGAATAATCGTGCTGTTGAGCCCATGTGACATGGAGGAGGTCAGTACCACAGGCAGTGTCAGACTCTCATGGCCATATGTCCCATTCCTCCCTTCCTGTCCCCATGTTGACACATTTCCATCTTCCATATGTTGTAAACCCCACAAGGCATTATTAGGAGATTTGCTGCAAACAGACAGTTGCATTTTAAAGAGATCAAAGATGTAGATGAAAGTGTAAGTAACTGCGTATTCTCAGCTTTGGTCAGAAACCTTTAGCCCAGACCTGAATCTCCTCTTTGCTCCATTTTCCTCCCTCCTCTAGGATCTTCCTCAGCACACCTGCAATCATTCTTCCAATTATAAGTGGCTGCTGAGCTCAGTTCTTTACAGAAAATACGTCCTCTGCCAGGGCTCTCAGCTGTCAGTGGGATCTTTCTCACGCAGTGTTGGGGAGCTGGCCTTCCATGCTCTTCCATTTTGCCTGTTTCTAGCTCAAAGTCTGATGTCCTCATTTTTGTTCCTCTGTGTGCCCCAGCAGCTTGCAGCTTTTACAGTGGGCTGGTGGCAGCTTGTACAAGCTGTGCTCTGGTGTCATTTTCTCTGTTAATCCATCTGAGACCTTGTTGAGACTTTAAAATCTGTTGGGTTATAGTTTTCATCTGATATAGAGATTTTTCAGTTATTTCTTCAAATAGTTTTTTTTTCTCTGTTCCCTTCATTCTGAGACCCAAGGCCTGAGTGTTAGATGTTGGTGAGTTAGCTCACTTTCCTGGGCCTTTCTCTCTGCACTGTGTTTTGCATGATGGGTCTCAGTATGTCTCTGTGCTCAGTGATACTTATCTTTGTTTCTGTCCCATGTGACCAACCTTCTGTTGCTGTATTTTTGGTGACAGATACTGTGCTTCATATTTGGTCTTCTTTCCCTCTTATTAACTATTTTTTTCTCTGGTGGTGCTGGGAATTGAACCTAGGACCTTGTGCATGCTAGACAAGCTCTCTATCATGGAGCTACACACCCATCCCCTCTCCACCTTGCATTTCTCCTATTCCTATTCTGCACAGATTTTGGAACACCTGGTTACACATCAACAGTCATGTCTCCTGCTTCTCAATCAAGTTAAATGAGATCACTGGACCTTTGAAGTCTTTATTAATGTTTTTATCATTTACTTATTTATTGTGTTATATGTGTGTATGGGGGGAGGTGTANGTGTTCCACAGTGTATCTGTGTGGTGGTCACATGACAACTTTCAGGAGTCATTTCTCTCCTTGTACAATTTGGGTCCTGGGTATTGAACTCAGATTGCTAGAGTCTTTCTTGAAGCATTTTATGGTGGGTGTAGGGTGAATGGCATTCTTCACTCTAGGACTGGGGTGCCACCCTCTGCCCGATGCTAGCTGCCTGAGCCATGGAGACTTCTATTGTTCTCCACTGTGGGAGCTGGGTATTGTGTAACCCCTGATTCCCAGGATTCTGCCCTTGTCCTCACGCCTTTTGTACCACGTATGCTGATGTGTGGCCAGCTGAGCACCAGNGTACCTGCCAGTCTGACTGGNGCTTTGGAAAGTGTCCTTTATGTTCATTGTCCATCCTGACCATCCACCCACACTCATTAATTCATTCATTGCCTCTGGGNGTCTCCTCTGCTCCCCAACACTCACCACAGCATTGACTGGGGTGCAGTCGATAGTGTCCTGTCCTGTCACACCCAGTATGTGAACCATGAAAATCAGAAATCATTTCATCCAACCCTCATTCTAGGTCAGCAGTTCTTGACCTGTGGGTCAAGACTCCTTTGGGAGTCTCATATCAGATATCCTGTATACAAGCTATTTACACTATGGGTCATAACAGTAGCAAAATTACAGCTATGAAGTAGCAATGAAATAATTTTCTGGTTGGGGGTCACCACAACATGAGGAACTGTATTAAAGGGTTACAGCGTTAGGAAGGTTGAGAACTACTGCTCTAGATAGACAGGGACACTGAAGCCCAGCAAGAGGAAGGGATGTACCTGAGGTCTCATCATGAGTCTGCAGCAGACTCGAACTCAGTCCACACCTTCCCTCTTGGGAGCTACTCACCTTCCGAGGTGGACTCTGATCTGGCCCATCTTCCTGGCTTTGCAGAATTCCAAGGTTGGGCAGTTTGTGAACATCAGAGATTTGTCCTCTGCCACTTCTGAAGATTGGCAGGCCATGGTTAAAAGCAGCAGCAGGTCTTGTNTCTGGGAAGGGGATGCTCTCTGCTGCCAGGATGGGGGCTCATGGCCCNTTCTTCTGAATATTGTATCTTCACAGGGCAGAAATTGGAAAGGTGGAAAGNAATGAGGCCAGCAAATCTTTCACAGTAGTTCATTCTGTCACAAGGACAGAGACCTTGCAACACTTCCTAAATACACTTCCGAGTCAAGTGCTACATGATCTCAGGGGCATCTCTGCTAGGTAGGGGAACTGGTACAGACTGCCCGCATATCCTGCTGCCCAGGGACATAGCCCTTATCTCTGTGGGACTTGGGGCCCGTTGTGGGCAGGGACCCTAGGCCTGTCCCTTCACCAGAGTTGGCACTCATGTTTCATGGGATCCAGGGCAGCATCTGCTGAATTCTGTGGGATGGGAGACCAGCCTCTAGTTCTTGGAGTTGGAACAAGCTCCCACATAAATCTTAATGTCCTGGATGCTGACCTCATCAAATACATCCCANAATAGCTTCCTCACTCAAGGAGGCCAGTGGCCCACGATACTGCTGCAGGTCACCTCACAAAGACCACCTCATGGCTCTTATAGGGGTCAGGTATTGGTCTCTGTTCAGAAAGGAAAAAGTCAGGCTTGGGGACCAAGGGCTGGTGTCCTGTGTTGAATAAAGAGGGGACACATATGTCTGGGGTCCTGAGAGTCTCCCCCCAGCAACTAGTAGTTGTACCCTTCATGTACCTGTAGCCTGCCACTGCTGGAAAGGGCTCAGGAAAGACCCACAGTTGCAGTGATGTCCTTGTTCCTCATGGTCCTCTCAGGTCCTCTCTCATCAGAATTCTTCTGCCAAGTTCTGTTGCCCTGGAGGACTGAGGACCAGTTGCCCTGCACACATCCTATTTGTGTCTGGGCCACAAGGCAGAGTGGCCAGCCTGCTCACACACTCACTGGACACCAGTGCCCCAAGGTGTTGGCCTCTGGCCCCCAGTAACCTGCTCTTCATCCCCTGGTGGCNTCTAAGCTGTGTTCCAGACCCTCCAGTAAGCTAATGCCCATGCTAACCCCATTCCTAATTAAATTCTCTCTTCTGTAAAAAGACTCCAGCTGATTTCCTTTTGCTTCCATTGCTTGTTTTTTTAGTGCTCACATTTTTCTGAGGACTACTTGTTGAAAATGAACTGAAACTAGACCAATGAATGCACAGGCTCCCACTGAGAGCACCCAGTGGGAATCCTGCCCTGCAAGCTCCGGTGTCCCTATCTATGCAGTGGGGGAGTGATGGTGGTGGCTCTCAGGGTTGNTATGTTTGGGAGACACTGGACATAAGCTCCTCTAAGAGGCTGCACCTGGACCAGTGAGATGGAGCAGCGTCTGGTTGCCATGGCAATGCTGCCAGCATTCCCATCTTTTGCAGAAATGGGTCACACGCTTGCCTCCTCCACAGTTTTGAACTTCTGTAAAATAATGACGATGATATCCAAGTGCACGCTGGCTTGCTGCTGTGAACTCTTCCTCTTGGCCACTTTCTGAGCAGTGTGTCGCCATAATGAGCCACTGGTCAGAGGAAGGGGGGGCCTGAGGAAGGACAGTTTGTCGACTCAGGGTGCCAATTTATCTCTGTATTCCAAAGTCAGCCACAGTCTGTGATGAAAGATGAAATGGTTGCATACACAATCACAGGAAGNCCTCCTGGANGTCTGACTTTTGCCTCACTATGACACGTGATGAATAGGCCTATGGGCCTTCATGGTGAGACTCAGTCCAGGTCATCAAGGTCTCCACATATGCCAAGGGCCCAGACTAGTGAGGACACTACTATTCATTCACACCCTAAGATGGAATAACGAAGCATTTTCGAGGCCCGAGATGCACAGATGTAGCAGTCTTCATAAAAGAGGAGAGTAAGCCACTTTCCTGTGGCTTTGAAGATGCCAGAAAACTAGAAGAAGGGACACTGCAGTTTACTGGAGTCTGGAGTGGGGGCGGAATGGGGGACACACAGAGGACTTCTCTCAGCCTCCAATGCAGGGGANCTCAGCTGGTCAGCTCAGGGTGGAACCTGAGGAGGGAAGGACAGAGGCAGCACAGGACCCCTGGGTTCTGGTGGGTTGGCAACTAGCATATAGATGCCATTTCCCAGCCTCCCTTGCAGTAATGGGTAGGCAGGTGATTGGTACTGACCAGTGAGATAATCATGAATCTTGCCCTTGGGAACCACACCCCAAACCCAGCCCATCAGTAGCCTATACCTCCTTTTTGTCCCNTCCTGTGTCCTGCTGCTTGGAATTGGCATGTGATGGCTGGAGCTCCTGGCCACAGGATGACAGAATGGGTGTTGCAAGCTCTGAGCCTGGAAGCTGAGATGCCGGACTGTGCCTGGGCTGCACACAGAGCACTCTCTCATGGACAGTCTCTGTGGATATAATGTGGCACCTGAGGACTGAGGAGAGAACAGCTGAGNGTCTGGAGAGGAGATCTGAGCACAGGCTTGGCACTCAGGGCTGGGCATGGCTGGATGGGGAGGAAAGCTGGGAGAGAGGGAAGCAGGGTGGTGGGCAGATGGGGGTGGATCTGTCACCTGTGTCTGACACCCCTCTCTTCCTTGAACACCCATCCTTAGGCCAGAGCGTCACGTTGGGCTTTGCTTCTGCCTGCCATGTTCACGAAGGAGCACGAAGTGTCCTGTCCAGAATGGTTTGATGGTTCACATCTGTAGCCTACCTAGCACACAGGAGACCCAACATTCCAGCTAGCCTGACCCTGTCCCTGAGGAGACAGCCNGTGGCGGGGGCGGGTCATCTTCCTGCCAGACCCCAGGTCCAGCTCAGATCATAATAGCCTTACATTAAAAGTTAGTGTGCTCATGCAGGCCCTCCAAGGTGATGGGAGGAGCCCTCAGGGAAGACCATACTCTATGAGGCTGGCTGTGGTGAGGCAGCATCCAGGCACAGTGAGTCTGTGGTACCTTGGCCTCCTCCTCTCAAGCTTCTGACTGAAGTGCCTCATCCTCAGGAGTGGGTGACAGCCCAGGNTTGGCAAAGGAAGTGGTAAACAGAGAACCATGAAGAAGGGGAGAGNTGAGGGAAAGNTATAGGAATCAAGACTCCTTACCCTCGTGCCTAGAAGNGGTCTGGAAAGATTCACACTCCTCTGAGCCTCCAGGGGTCCTGTGCTGTTAGGAGGACAGAGGACCCTGCCTGGCATGTAAGCTGAGGAGGGAAGACTGCGGTGCCTCCTCCAACTGTGTTTCTTGTCAGGATGTGACCCACATGCCCCAGACTTGGGCTCCTTGGGGGATGGGATGGGCCTGGGTCACTCTTACACCCACCCTGTAAAGCTTGGTTCCAGAACAGGTGTTACTAGGCAGTGTGTGTTCCAGTTCCAGTGTGTGCTCAGACGGGGCTTGGACCTTAGTTTTCCTCCCCTGCCTGCCCCAGATCCTTGAATTCATTTCNTTCATTGGCAAGGCCACTCCACAGCATCCAGATTCTAAGAAAGGAGTCTAGAGGAGGATGGCTATCAAACTGGGCCACTGACAGCAGGGCAAACCACCTCTTGGGTTCTGTTACTTCCTTGGTGGCTGCAGGGGTCCTCCTGGTCCTCTGGAGTATGAGGGGGGCCCTCTTGTCCCTGGACTCCCCAAGATAGCTCTGTGGACCAGGTTCTATCCACGTGCTCCTCTGACTCACGGGCTCTGAGCCCTGGGAGCATCACAGAGGTTTTTTTCCACTGCCGCCTCCTACAGAGGCCTCTCCCTCTTGGTAACTTAATTAGCTCTCTGTTTCCTAAACAGGGGAAGCGTGACTCAGCACTATTGCACCATCTATATTTGTCACTTGCCCCCACCCCAGGTGTCTTGTAGCCCAATCCTCGGGGAAATTAGATCATGAGGTTAGGAAGGGTTTTGAATGTGGCTATAGCCTTGTCCAGGCCACATCTAGGATGTTCTATGTGGCTCCCCATGGGGCCTGTCACAGATGGCCTGAGGCCCCTCCCTACCCGTCTCTCCTCCTGCCTCCAATGGTAACCTCCATCTACACAGTTGGTGGAAGTTTAAAANACAAACAAAACAAAACAAAACAAAAACAAGGTCACCATNGTCCCATCGATTCCCCTTGGGCACCAGAGCTGAATGGTCCCATGGAGCTGCTCNCTGCTGAGTGTCAAGGGCAACTGTCCCTCTTTCCTCCCAGGAGCAGAGAGTGACTGGGCCCTGTGGTCACACCCCACATTTCAGATGGCCTGNATCTGAGCATCGACTCCCGTACACTTCTCTGATCTCNTCCTTTCCTCTGTGGTTCTCTGTTTACCACTTCTCTTCCTGTGCCAGGCCTGGGCTGCCCCCAACCCTTGAGATTGGGATAGGCACACTGAGTGATGCGCAGAAGGGCCCTAGGAACCCTGCTTGCATCCCAGCTGTGCCTTGCTGAGCTCCTGGATTCATCAGGGAAGCAGGTGGTGTCCAGGGTGACCAGGCCCCAGGTTGTTAAAGGGCCAGACCTTTCTCTTAGAAGCCCTTGGCAGTAAAATGCACATCTTCTTCCTTCATCTGGAGGGGAACATGGCTCTGTTGAGACCAAGTCACTCTTCAGGAGGAACCCAATACAGGTGTATGAGCTGGTGTGTGTGTGTGTGTGTGTGTGTGTGTGTGTGTGTGTGTG
>LZPO01010359.1:1495946-1514368 GCA_001675575.1 Neotoma lepida | reverse complement strand
CTAAAGAAAACCCTCCTTAGCACTTCCTCCGCAGTGGAAGCTAGTGACTGGTTTCTGCGTTTCTTGGGTCCAGTGCGTAACAGGATAACATCAATTTCTAAGTATTTTTAACTGGTCTCTTCTTCCATACACTGGCAAATCAGACACAGGGCATAACACTTTCTGAAAACACTGATTACGATGCATCAGGGGAGTGGGCTCCAGAAGCTGAATATNCAACCACATGTTAGGGAGGCTGCTTGGGACATGGGCCACTCTGCAAAGGAGAGCTATGTGACTCAAAGCCCAGAGAGCCTCATGGGAAGGAGCCCCATTTCCACAGGGACTGCTCCTCCCCTCNGCACTGTGACCTTCCCATCTGAAGTGCCCTTGTTTTCTGTCCCTTCCAAGGTCTGATGGTTTAGACCAAATTCAGCCAACCTGGGCTGATGCTGTCCCTGGGAAGTGACTGCAGAGACAGCTCTGGCTCTCATGTCCTCAGTGGTTCTTTCCAACTAGACTCAAGGATGCCCAGCTGAAGGTGGAGGGCAGAGTAGAANGGGTCAGACTTGCAAGNCTTTATTTGGAGGACACAAGTGTCATCATGCACTATTAACCTTCCTCATATGAGCCCATGTACCAGCTGAGCTGCCTTTGAGGCAAGACAGCCGGTTAGTAAATAGAGGGGACCGGTGGAAGAAAAGCCACCCCCGCCTTCACTCTTCTGTCTCTCAATAGCTGACCTGAGAACTTTGACATAACTGACCAGAACACCTGCAAAAGAGAAACACACACTCCTTTTTCTAAGTAACTTCACAAGCCAGACTGTTAAAACAGCTCGTGAACCATGCCTCAAGTTCAACCCCACCAGGACCTGTGCATGAGCAAGNATTCCTTTGATCCATGTTTTATCTCTCATCGCCCTTCTCCAGCTGCAAAGTGGACCTCTAAAAAGCCTACTCTTCAGGGAATGAACTCTGTGGATAAGGAAAAGGAATATGTTGGCATATCCTAACATCCAAACTTAGTTATAGATCTAGTAGTTTCCAAGTCTCCAAATCANATCTGTGGCCACTGCCCAGGCAGACTGGGGTGTCCTTCTGACATCTGTGCTTGATTCTGAGTGCATCTCATCTTTCTGCTTTGCCAATTAACTTGCTAACTTTGCATCTGTCTCACTCTGTCATTCTCTCCTGGGGTGGATGTCAAGGGCCTGAGTTGCCTGTGTAGAGGTCCCCGAAGCTTTGCAGGGCTCCTTGAACTGTCCTGCACATCATCAAGTTGTATCCCCATTGCTAGTCTCACCATTTTCCAATGAGAAAACTGAGGCCAGGGAAGTCTGCTTAACTGTACTAAGTTCAGTTGCTTTTCAGTGAGGAGGGCAGCCAGGGTAGGGNTGCCAGGGCCTCTGTCCAGCATCTTAACAGTGCAGCCGAGGTGTTAGGTGATGCTATTTCAGGGTCTTTCTTAGTAACGAGACTTTAGTTAGCTCTTCTCTCTGGCTTGGCAAGTATTTGACAAATGTCCTCCTGAAACTGCTAACATCAAGGAATTCAGCCTTGGAAAAGATGTTCTAAAGGGAGCTGTTAGTGAAGGGGTGGAGAGAGCCTCGGTGGGAGGCTAGGAGGAAGTGGCAGGATGCCAGCCNCCCCAGGAACGTCCCAGTAAGTACTCCCACTGAGAAAGGATTAGAAGGGATGTCTAAGCTGCCAGTAGACAGAGCTGTAGGCACCAGCATATCTGCATAATCTAAAGCAGTCTGGATATAATTCCACCCTCTGTTCCAAGGATCATCTGCTGGCTTTGATGCTGTTTAGATGAAGGGAAAAGGCCTTGAAGCACAGAGCTAAGTGAGGGTTTGAACAATATGCCACCCCTCTGAACATGAACCTCCTGGGGGTGGTGGGAGCACGATACAAGCCTCCTTGCTGATGTCTTGTGTAAGCTAGACTGGACTTCTGAGGTGGGGGACCAGTAAGGGAGCAGAAAGAGAGGGTGGGTGGTACATGACTTTGTCAGGATGTCCCAGTGCAAGTAGACTGTGAGCCTTAGAATCCAGACATGGAGTCTTTGGAACTCTGGGGGTCTGGAGGTGTGGTAGGGTGGTAGGCTTATGTAGTCTATGCACAGATGGGAAATACTTTCAGGATCTTCCTGCTGCTAATGCTGGTGAAAAGGGCCTGGCCTCTGTTGGGGGCTCAGCAGCTGTGGAAAACACACAAGTGACTCACTGCTGAGGGAGGTTTCTTAGCACAGCACCTATACACAGTTGATGCTTGATCGGTAGAGAGAGGAAGGCCCATGCAAAGGTATTCCAAGCTAATTTTGTTCTAACAGCTTACACAGAGGCAGTGGGGGCAGCTGGCTCAGCACAGCCCCTCAGCACACACTAATGAGAGACTCTGCAGCTTCCTGAGGCCTCCTCATTGGTCCCACACAATTCTCCCCTCTGCTTCACCCCATCCCTCTCACAGAACCCTCCACAGGGACCTGCTCTAAAGCCGACATCAATTTCTCTCTTTGTGTGTGGGTGGGTATGTGCGTGTGGTGAGTTATTGGTCTCCCGTGTGTATGTGATCAAAAGTGAACGGGAGATTGGAAAAGCAAAACAAAACAAACACTGCTGGGGTTGATCAATGGTAGGACGAGTCGACNTGTCACTTAGCAGGCTGGATACATGGGCCACTGTGGGGAGCACGTGGTTCTGAATGACTGGAGCCCAAAGTGCCCAGAGCAGCACCCAATACTGTGTGTCTGCTCCCAGTCAGCATCCTGCCCTTTCCTTGCTGTCAGCCCTCACAAAGGCCCCTCCACCTTCTAGCCACAATGTCTGCTACCAGAATTTCCTCTCCTGGAAGGCAGTCATGAAGCAAAAAATAGAGACCTAATTGTCAAAGCACTCATGGGTATCCTGACAGCTTTCTTGAACCTACAATCTTGCTATGCCTTGCATCCTAGAGGCCAAGGCACACATATATGTGATTTCAGAAGGCCCCAGACTTGGGCTCCTCTCTTTGCTTGGCTATCCAGTGTGGTATTGATGGTGGTTTTCCTGCTCTGTACTGTGGGGAGAGGTCCTTTGTGGGTGGCATCAGGAGCCTCAGTCCAGAATCTCACAGGTTCAATGATACCACGGACCAGCCTCTAAGGACCATAGTCAGGACATGGCCCATTTGCATGAGTGGTATTAACATTTTCTCAGAAGCCTGGAGGGAGACTTTGGTGCTGGAAACCATACAGAGAGCATGGTGTGTGGGGAGGAGGAAGGAGCACAGGTGTATCATTCTCTGCAATCCAGAGCTGTTAACTAGACATGACATGGTTGGGACAGAGCCTGGCATACTGGCCTGGGCTTCCTAAACATCTCCTGTCTTGGCCCTGTCTTTCTCCCCATAATGCCATTGTCATCCACATCCATAGTGAGGGGGTGTTNCTAACCAAACTTCAAACAGAGGTAGGTTTTTCTGATGGGCTGTGGGTACTAGCACAACCTAAGTGTCCTAGTTAGCATTAATTGTCTACATTAATTGTCAACTTGACCCAACCTAGAATCAACAGAATAAAGAGTCTCAGTTGGGTAATTGTCTTTGTTAGGTTGATCTATAGGCATGCCGGGAAGGGACTGTCTTGATTGCCTTAACTGATAGGAGGGCTCGTCCCATTGTGGGCAGCACTAGCCCCTGTGCAGGTGGTCCTGAGCTATGTTNGAA
Organism: Neotoma lepida; assembly: GCA_001675575.1. Classification (NCBI taxonomy): domain Eukaryota; kingdom Metazoa; phylum Chordata; class Mammalia; order Rodentia; family Cricetidae; genus Neotoma; species Neotoma lepida. Next base: position 1,510,679 of record LZPO01010359.1, on the reverse strand, counting down.
GGCTAGCTGAACTTAAGCTATCAATTAGCATCCGCCATGGTTCCTGCTGTAGTTTCCTGGCTCTGGGTGAGTTCCTTAGACAGAGGCAATGCTTTGAGGAGCAGCAAACAGGTCTACCCCTAAGGTTCCTGCTTGAGTTCCTGTCCTGACTTCCCCTAATGAATGCGACCTGAAAGTGTAATTAAAAAATCAACCCTTTCCTCCCCAAGTTGCTTTTGTAAAGTATTTTATCACTTCGNCAGAAAACAAACTAGAATAGTGAGAAACTATGTTACCATCACAGTCCAGCAAACAGTGTGAAAACAACTTATTCCCACATATCCCTGACCCTGTTGTATCTTAGGGGCAGCCCAGCCAGCCCTCCAGAGCTGGCTGAGGACTTAGGGGCACTGGTCTCTAAAGCTGACACATCTACAGGGTCTTTTGCCCACCCTGGTTGCCTCTTGTTTCCAGGAATACAGTCTTGCTCTGGAGAGATGTGGGTCTCTTGCTCTGCCTGCCATGGAGATGTGATAAGGCTTACAGGACCTCGGATTTCAGGCTCCTTTCTCTGGGCCCAGGGAGGCGCTTCCAGTTCTCTGCTTCTGCCCACTACGCTGCAAATCTCTGAAAAGAAGAGCCTTGNGGAGAAGTGTCTAGATCCCCGGGAGGCCCATCCTGGCTGCAGTGATTAGCACTGTACCGCATCAAAGGACCCTGATTCACAGAAGCACAGCTTCCCTTCCTGAAGTCCCTGACTGCTCCTTACAGGCCTCCTCCATCAAGGGGGCCTCCCAGCCTCTGCCTCCCAATGCCCAGTTCCTAAAGGAGCTGAGACACAGCCCAGTCCCCAGGAAGGAGAAGTGGGCAAAAATGGGCGGTTGGCTCGTTTTTCTTTTCTGAGGTTTGCCCAGGGGGAAAACACCCAGGAAAAAGGAACTCGGCCTCTTCTCAAAATCAAAAAGGAACACAGAGCTTCTAGCAGCCATGAAAGGAATGGCAAATGAGTACAAATCAGCTGTCATTAAAACAAGAAAGGCCTAATAGATTCTATGCCCTGAAGCAGAGGCAAGTGATGGGAACCGCCCAGAGCGGTCAGCACATAGGAGATACCCGAGTACCTACTCAGCCACTGGGGAGAGCCACTGTTGCTTCCATGACTGTCACCACCATCCTCAAATGGACAGCCTCCCCATCCCACTATCTGTCATTTGTGTTCGGATAGGGGCCTCCACCAGCTTTACTGGGAAGAAGCCCTTNGGAGACTCTAGCTCTACCAGTCCATAGCCCCTGAAGCTGTCTGCTTGGGAGGTAGACACTAGGGTGAGGGACAGAGACCAGGCCTTTTAAGTCCTTTAAGAACTCCAGGGACACTTACCCTGTTATCACCTTCTGGGGCCAGTGGGTCTGTCATCCAGGACCCGAACCTTGAGCCAGAGGTCTTGACAGTCACCGGGTCACTTATGCCTGTCAGCTTCCCGCAGGCTGGAACAGAGTGCACATGGGTTAGAACCAACAGACGACTGACAGCCTTGGACCCCTCCCCCAATGGCACAGCTGGGCTGGGGCGGGGAGGGCTTCATCCTTTTCCCCTCCAGCTATGGAGTCCCAGGCTTTGGCCCAAAGGAGCCACCTCTTCCTCTAGAGAGAGCAATTGAGCAAGGCATAGCATGACTCCTTGGNAGCAAGAGGCCAGGGCAGCCCCAGTAACAAGTGAGGGTTGGCCATAGCCGGCCTCAGTCTTCTCTGGGAAATGGGCAGAAGAGCTCAGTTCTCTCTGGCTGCTAGAGTAAAGCACTGAGCCAGCCTGGCAGGCAGCAGGAGGGAGTTTAGGCTCCATGGGAGACACTGGATCCAGGCAGGACTCACCTCCCCAAACAGAAAGACAATCTAGCAGCCCATAACAGCACCCACACTGTGGGAGCGCCTTCCCTGTGCATGTGTCTGTCTTGGAAGCAGTGCCCTGATGGAGGCAGACGGAGGCTTTGCTGCCGTCCTGCTATGTGTGTGTGTGTGTGGGGGGATATCTGTGGGCTTTCCCTGCTCTCAAGAGGAGCAGCCCCTGGCAGGATGGCTGGAATTTGAGCATCATGTCCTTTGGGATCTTGATTATGACCTCTGCAGCCCTCTCACCTCACAGATGGCCAGAGATGGCCGTAAAGCCACAACTTGGTCAGTCAGGAGTGGCCAAGGCTGCGATCCAGGATTCCTGCCTTAGCCTGCAGCTTATCTCGCCAGCTCTTAACCTCCAGATCAAGCCTGATGTGCAGGACTCCCTTCCACCCCACTAGGTCAGGCTTGAGTGTGACCCCCCCTCAAGTCTATAAGATGTCCCCCAAGGGCCACATTAGCATACATACACAGTGTCTGCAAAGTTCAGAGAAGATCCAGTTGCTTAGGCGAGATTGTGAGAGACTTAGCCTGAGACCACAGGGAAGCAGGGATAATCCTACATCGAGCAGGGCAGGGCAAGCCAAGGGGAGGGTGCAGCCCGTCATGTTCCCACACTCAGCACCATCTCCCCAAGCCTGGAATGAGGTGAGTATGTCCACAGTGGCACTGTACAAGACTGGCAAGATGAGAGCCAGCAGAGAGGGGACCTTGGACAGAAGGAGGCTCAGCAGGATTGAGAGGTCACTGTATGCAGAAGAAAGACACTCCAGGCCTGGATTCCCACCAATGCCCCAGCACTGACATTCCTGCCCAGACTGTGCCCACTCTCCTGTCCCCTCCCCAAAGGCACCTCGCCTTCCAGGAGGTACTTGGGTGCAAGGGTCTGAGAGGCCCATTGCTGAGCACAAAGCATGCCCACTTGGCTTCTGTACCCAAGCCCTGGGTTTGGAGGAGACACCAAGAAAGGGAAAGGGAAAAAAGGACATTGGGGAAAGCCAAGGTTGATCAGTGTCGGCAGGAGCTGGAGGCGAGGATCCTGATGGGTTTGTAGAAAAACTTCCTTGCCATGAGTGCTGGAACCAACTTCACACACACACACACACACACACACACACACACACACACACACACACACACAAATTCACATACGTTTGCACATCTGCATGCTTCTCAGGTTTGAATGAGTTCATTGGGGGCTGCCTGTAGAGAGGCTGGGCAGGGGAAGCCAGATGCTCAAGCTGGGCTCCACCCCTCACTCCCACTTTTTCTTCCTTTGCTCCTATTGACTTGGGGGTGGGTGTTGGGTTGCCAGGAGACAGAGGATCCCTCCAAAATGGGTGGGAGTGCAAAGAAGCCAACAGAAGCCAACCCCTTCGCAAGTCCTTTTCCCAGACTTCATTCTGCCTCCAGACCAGCATCCACAGTGCCACTGGTCCCTGTAATTTCTCANAGAAGGTCTCCCACCAATCCTGGAGATATGATCTATGAGNGGCCTGGAGGTTAAGGTCCAAAGAGATCAGCATGCACAGGTGTCATGGCTGGAGATCCATGTGGAAGACATCCTTACCACCCAATGGCACACTGCGCTTGAGGCCAACACATTACTCAGCCACACACTAGAGTTTTCTGAGGCGCCAACTCACACTAGATCTGTCCCAAACCCATTGGAGGTCCCTTCTTGGTTGGACAGCTTCTCCTGAAGAAGCCTGACATTTTCCTGTGTGTCACCTGAACATGACAGAGTTTCAGGTGAATGCCCAGCCCAGCTTGGATGCCTAGCCCTGGTCCTAGCCTTTCCTGCCTCCATGGCCAGGCCTATTCTATTCCCACTCTAGAACAGCATCCCAACTTCCCACCAAGCTTCTAGGGCTGGGCCCAGACACATGCCTAGACGCTAAAGATGTCGTCATCCCATCCATCTCAGTGACTTCAGCTGAACCCCACATTTCCTGGGGTGGCCAACAAAAGTACCTGGGGCAAAAGGTCTCCTCCNCTCACCCTACTTCCCCATAAACAAACGAAGGATGTAGCTCTCAAAAGAGCCTCTTGACTACATCAGTTCACCAGCTGAGAAGTGCTGGGGTCTGTAGAGTGAGCCTCTGGGGAGTGAAGCCCACCCTTCATGTTATCCGTGTTTGCTTCAGTTACCACTAAGCAGGCACTATATTACCAGTGCTACCAGNAGAGCAAAGCAGCATGGGTGAACAACTCAGGCCTTCCAGAATACACCTGGATTGTTCNATCAGTGAGCTCGGATGGGGAATGTACAGAAAACAGGACTTTGCTCTCAGCTAGGTCAGGGGCAGCTTTGAACAATCCTACCACACTCTACCCAACTGTCTCCCCCACCCTCCCTTTTTTTTCTACTATCTCAGAAAGTGACAGGAAGTCTATGTCTGAGTTTTACAGGAAGGCTGCCCAGCAGGTCCAGCCTGCCAGCCACACCCAGCCTTCCTCTGGTGTGTTTCCCTGGTGTGCAGTCTCCAGGGCAGTCAACCTTTCAGTGCTTCAGTGCTGGCTGAGGAGAGTAAGGAGGCATGGCCAAAGTGTCTCCGGCTCTCTAAGCAGCTGGGGCGGGCACAGCTCCCAGAGCCCATGGGGCTGGAGGCTGCCTGCCCTCCTTAAGTCACAGAGTTATTTTTAGTTCTCTGTCCACACTAGTTCTGCCAAGACCTCGAGAACTGACAGGCTCTAAAAGAGTCCAAGGCAGAGGCTTGGCAGTATCTTGGCACACCCAGTTCTAGAAAGTACCCCTCTCCAGTCACACACTCAGGATACGTGTGGGGGGTGATAGAAAGCTCTGAGGCCTCAGGAAGAAGCCTGTGGGAAGGATGATGCCCAGTTGGGAGGGGTCTTGGAATGGAGATGCCTGGTCAAGCTGGAAGTTAGACAAGCCATGTGCCTTATGCACTTTTTGGGAGGATGCCAGACTGAGAAACCTGGACCATCTCAAAGGTCAAGTCAGGATGAGAATCTCTGGGAGGCAGAGCTGGGTAAGAAGGTCTGTGGCCTCAAACAAGCTTTGGCCATGGCCTCCGTTCTCAGAGAAGAGCTATGTGGAAAGAAGTCTGCAAACTGGGAACAGGGTCCAAGATGCAGACGAAAGAGCCCTAAGGCAGAGCCAGGTTTGGACCCAGAACCCACAGCAGGCCTGTGAACATTATTGGAGTCATCCTTCCCCTCTTGCCCTGGCCAGGAAAGGCCAGGCCTCTAGTGGACCACTTTTTAGAAGAAATGAAGGAGGCAGGTCTGGTCTAGTAGGTGTTATAGGCTGCCGGACTCTGGAGCTCTCTTCCCTTAGACTTCCCCTGTTAAATCACCCCGAACTATCTCCTCTGTGAGTGATCACACCACTAGCCCCTCAGCCCCTGCTAGTGAAGGCCAGCCACAACCAGGTGACTCTGGCATCTCAAGTCTTAGGAANGTGTCTTTTGACTTTCCTTGAAGAGTACATAGAGCTCACAGCACAGCATGGCATCCAGTGTACTCCACCAGGGCAGGAGCCTGCAATTAGAAGCCTGCTAGTGTAGACACTAGGGTGGATAGCTCACTTGGCTGGCAGGTAACTTGTAAGCGGGAGGCACAAGGTTTACTAAGACATGACCTCAGTAGAGCAAAAAACACACTTCCCCCCTCCTTTGGTTGGCNCTAGATGTCTGGGGACTTCCACTTGCAGAAAGAAACAAAACAAAAACTCTACCAAGGAGCCCTTGGCATCAGTGCCAGGATGGTATGACAGGGATACCACTTCAGCCAGCTAGTCCTCAATGGCAATGGGGACCAAGGAAGCTTGCAGCATCAGTACAGCCTAAGTCTGGGGAGCNGTTGCATTGAGCAGCCTGTGCTGGGGCCCAGGTTCTAGCCTTACTCAGGTTAGCTGCTGGGATCTGACCTTGCAGCATCCTCTTAGGGGACACCAGGGATCCGGGCAGTACTGCCTCTCTCCTGCTGGGGGACAAGAGTAGTTCCAGGGGATTGCACTTTCCAGAGAAGGCCCAAGACATGTTATGCCTAAGCTCGATGCTCAGTCCAGAAGGAAGATATTTCAAATTCTAGGTACTGGCTGGGACACTTGGAAAAGCATGCTACCCCATCAAAATGAATGAGAAACAACTGTAACTCTGGTCCTTGAATTGTGTTTCCTGCGCATGTGCAGGCCAGGAAATTTAGGACAGTTCTGATAAGAGACTTTGAGAGATGCATGGAGCCCTTACCTTCCTCTCTCCCCATGAACATAACCAAGCACCTGCAGAGGCAGACATACCAAGAAGCCTGGGGCTTGAGGGCTTAAGGAGTAACACTCAGCTACTGAGCTTCCACATGTGCAGAGCCCCACCCACGGGGCCAGCAGTGAGTGCTGTCCACAGACAGAAACCACATCCTGAGCATTGCCATCCTGTCAGTGGGCTGCTGTGGAGGCTGGGGGATGATGCCTCTCTGTAACACTGAAGCAAAGACTGAATTAAACAGCCACAAGATATTTAGTCCTTATGCTTCTGGGCTGAATGAAAGTCTGGGACAGATGCTAAACTTATCTATAGACCTATCAGTCAACCATCTGCCACCTATTTCTATCAGCTTCTTATCTATCCATCTATCACCCAGCCATTGACCAGTCTATCCATCTATCATCAGCTATGTCTCCTGTCCCTCCATCCTTCCACTTATTATCTCTCCCCACCCCCATTTGCCTGCCTACCCACCTGCTTGCTGATCTATCATACCCCCAGCTCCTCTGAGCCGGGCAGTGCAAAGCTGGTGAGGTGAACAATATATGCAAATTCTCATAGTGACCCTAGGGCCCAAGGACTCTCTGTACCTTTGTGTTGCAAAGCAGGAAACACTGCAATGGAGGATGGCAGAAACCTGGAAGAGGCACCTGCTATTGAGTGGCTTGCTACTTTTGCTATTTTATAGCTCGGCACCTCAGGGCTGTCCAGACTGAGGCTCAGAGCCCACTGTCCCAACCCCAGCTGCTGTTTCTCTTCAAGTACATGCTTACTGAAGCCCCTCTTAGGAAAGAAACACACGCTCAGGTCACCTCGCTGGTGCACCCCAGGGTGGGACTATCTGGCCTCATTATTCTCTCTTCATTCCCGAATCACATGTGTCTTAACAGCCCAAGGGCAGCCACGTGAAGGCCCCAAGATCCTAGCCATAAGGTAAATTCACGCAGCTGCTAAAAATAGGCTGACGACAGATGGGAAGTCTGGCTTGGCTGGGATAACCTGGAGAGCCGTGTGGGCTGCCCCCCTCTCCCAAAGGCCCACTGGCTTGGCGGCCTTGGTAATGTCCCACCACAGTCTCCATTCAGATTCTCTTCGTTTCTCCTAGGCATGACACCCCNCCTAGTTACCTGGCGGGGTAAAATACATTTGTGGGGAGACAAACAAACCCAGCCTCTGGGCCCTTCAGAGACCAGGAAGACCTCTAAGTGCTTGGCTGGGAGGGCTGGGAGAGAGGCCATGGTGGACAGCCAAGGGAAGACTGGAGGGCACCCATAGCCCATTCCTCAGCCCAGCACTCTATGCACTCCTAGAATGCATGTGTAGCGGAGGGGGCTGTCATCCAGTCCCATTCATAGGCTGACTAAGGCTACCACCCCCTAGCGGAGGGGGCTGTCATCCAGTCCCATTCATAGGCTGACTAAGGCTACCACCCCCTGTCACAATGGGTCATGGGTTTCACGAGGCACAGAAGCNGGAATATAAATGGGAGACAATTCCCTGGTGGCCCTGTGAGTGTCTCTTCAAAACAATTAGTTCCCAGTGCTCACCATTGTTTCCTAGATCATCAGGCCTGGGAGCCTAAAACTTTACACTTTTGTTGGGGGCAAGCCAGGAGCAGCTGCTGGGAATCACCTGGAAGCCAGGAGACCACCTGTCTAGTGGATATGCCCATTCATCTGCCACCTAGAACCAGGAATTTGCACTCATGTGTTGGTCTGTGCAGGTGCACATGTGTATGTATGAGCTTCTGTGGAGGCCAGAAGACAACTTCAGGTATCATTTCTCAGAAGTCATCCACCTTCATAGTGTCCCTCACCATCTTACTTCCCAAGTAAGCCACGTTGGCTGGCCAGCAAGCCCTGAGACCCACCTGTCTCCCTTCCCTTGTGCTAGGATTATTTTTACATGAGTTCTGGGTATTGAACTCATATCCTTGTGCTTGTTTTGGAAGTACTTAACCAATAGAACTATTTGTTTGGCTCATGCCAAGGCTTTTGAAAGGTACTTGTTTTGGGGATGTTTTAAATTTGTAAGGCATGGATNAAGGGAGATGGAGTCAGAGCATCAATTGGAGCCCCGAAAAAACTCTTTGTGGAGGCAAAATCACCCTAACAATACATGGTATAAAAACAAATGAGTTGGTCAGGCTCTGTGGATGGATGCTGAGGCTGGGGTCAGGACATGAAACGTACCATTTAAAAATGGCCCCAAATATCCAACATGTGCAGTTTGGCCAAAGGCACTGACTGGGTAACAGCCAGGCATGAGAACCCAGATGCCCTCCCACCTTAAGACTGTCAGGGAACATGATTCCAAGAGGGAAGNCACCTTGCTCACCAGTCCATTCCACCCAGGCCGCTGAAGGCCCCCACTTGTTCTGTCCAAAACCTGCTGCCACTATACGCCATCTTTTTAGTTCCAACTAAACCTGATGCATGTCTCAAGCCCTCTTCTCAGCCTGGATGGAGATGTGTTTCCAGCCCTTTTAAAGTTATCCTAAAAACACATGCATGGACCACACACATGCATATAAAGCACTCACACCTGTGCACATACACGCACCCATCCGACAGTATGTGGCATCTAAAATCATCTTTTTCTTTTCTTTCTTTTTTTTTCTTTTTTACAAATGTGGGCTTCACTGGGGTCTAGAACTGGCTTTGGCATGGAGCTTGCACATGGGTGATGCCCTGGGGTGGGTGTTGCCTACACTCCTTGATGCTCTTTCTGGGTGGCCCTACCCAGAAGCCCTGATGCAGCCATCACCTGCTGAGGCCAGGCAGGCACTGTGGCTTCAGCACCACTCCCTACACCTGCGTGTGTGGCAGAGTCGGGCCAGGCAGTGCCACACCCGCAGGCTGCTGGGCCTACCTAGTTTTTGCATGCATGCACGGAGCCTTTCTTCAAGATTGGACACTCTGCTCTGAAGTTCATCGTAGTCATAGGCGCCAATTTCCTCTTGCAGCTCGTTAAGCACTGACGTCAGATTCTGGACCTCCTCCTTAAACTGCAATACCAATTTGGCATCGGCCTTGTACTCTTCCAACACAGGAATCAAAGGCCTAAGTTCATCCATTTTCGCTTTTATTGCCTGCAAGGTTAAAATAAGCTGGTTCAGTGCGATGCATGCAAGAACTTGAAATACCCTGCCTTGGCCTGGCTTCTCCCTATGAGAGGGAAGGTGTGCACACTCCCATTTTAGTCATCCATCAGTTATCTGGTCCCAGTGAGTCAGGATAGCGTATTAAACAGTCCTCAGAACACCAAAATATTTGGGAAAGCTCTTTATTTATCAGTCGAGAATGCAACATCTTAAGGTTACATGCTTTAGGTCACATACACAAAGTTTGTGGTTCTTTTTTTTTCAAAAAGTGCATTGACAAGGGTTCAAACTATTGATGGGATGCATCTAGAGTCGCATGCAAAAGGAGGATCCTGGTTGGATTCAAGGTTCCTTAGTGAAATGGTGCTAAGGATTGGAAAAGAATCGTAAAAATGCATGGTGCAAAAAGCTNTCTGGCTCTCTCATGGTTACATGGGGGGACTGCTTCTTCAGTCACTGGCGCATTGAAAAAACTCTTAAGTTAGCCCTGCAAGCAAGAAAATGAAACACCGTTGAAAAGCTAGCTCACTAGCCTGCCTCAAACAGCCATTAAAAGACACAGATTTGCACGGTCACTTAAGAAAAATCACACTTTAACGATAGCAAAACAAGTTACTCAAATGGTAAAGGGTCTCCCTCACGGTTTCTCCTGGAATTCCTTCATGCAGTGACTACAGTGTAAAAGGCAATGGCTTGCTTTTGCTGTCCCAGAGTCTCAGAGTCCCCAGCTTTGGAACTCAGAGGGTGCTCTGTGGATGACACTCTCCAAGAGGAGCTACCCCATGTCGCTGAAGACACCTCTGTCTTCACAGTCTGCTGAGCACAGGAGGGCAGATGCTGGCCAGGAGAGACACAAACTCTTTTTGGTCTGTAAGGTCAAGAATCTCTCTCCAAGGTTAAGTCACGATGGTACATCAGAAAAAGGGGCACAGTGTCCCCTGCTTGGGACAAGAATCACTGGCTTATTTTGCCTCAGCGGGATTTGTCTGCTATTATTTTATGTATATTATAGATTTATAACTTCATTAGCTTGCCATTTTGCCTACCTAATGTACTGCTTTTAAAAGGAGAATTAGTTCCTGCTTCACGTAGGGAGTGCATCAAAGGATAACATTAGCATAAAAGAAAGAGAGGACAGACAAGGGCTCAGCAGTTTCCAGCCAAGCGGCTGTGTAATTTGACCTGTTCATTTACATCTGGGCCTGATTCCTAATTAACATGCATGAACACCTTAATTAAGGTGGCAGATAATTCCCAGCCTAGNCCTAGCGGAGAGTCATGTATATATACATACTTGGACATATGTATATATAATTTCAGGTCAAAAGAACTGAGGTTTTAACGGCCAGGGTCACCTGGAGACGCAGAACACTTAACGCAGCTGCATCTACAGTGTGCCTTGTCACAGCTAAATTAGGTCAGAAGTGAAAAACTGCCCTGAGTGATCTGGGCCCAGAAATGGCTCTAATCAATTAAGCTAATCCTCGGCTAATGTGATTTACCTGCGGCAGCTGTGGAATGCTGAGGGCCTCTAATGATACCCTGCCCAGCTATTATGCCTCAGCCAGAGGAGCAGGGGGCCTGGGACCCCTGTTTCCTACTGGCTGATGAAGGAAGGAGAGAGGGGCCAGTGTGCAATGACGGGGCTGATCAAGCCCCAATCCCTCCAGTGNCCAGAGTGGGTGGCCTCTCTCCTCCCAGACTGTCACAGCTTTGCAAGGCAGAGAACAATCCTCATTGTGTTCCTCCAGGTCCCCAATCACTACCTCTGTGGGGAAAGGGAAGCAGGAAGGGGAATAAAATCTGACTTGGAGGAGGAGGAAGAAGAGGAGGAGGAGGAAGGGAGGANGGGTGAAGAGAAGTGAGTAATAAAGGAAAAGGAGGAGGAGGAAGGGGAGGAGGGGGAGAGAAGGCGTAGAGGAGGAAAGGGAAGAGAGAGGAGGGGAGGGAAGAGGGAGGAGAGAGGAGGAAGGGGAGAGGAGTGAAGCCCCAGGAGGGACACACATACCTTGAACTGCCTGGCCAGATGTTGCTTATGGCTCTCCTCCACCTGCTTGAACTTGGACTCCAGTCCTTTCATTTGGTTCTCCATCTTCTCCACGTACTGCAGGTCTCTCTGAGTCCGCCTGTCCAAGACTTCTATGGATTGAGACATGTTTTGCACCTGTCAAAAGGGTAACAGGTTCAAGGCAAGAGCTGCAGCAGATGTCAGGCAGTTTCATTTGTCTGTTCATCAGCCAGGCTGACCTTTCCCACAGCACCACCTCGGGAGGCAGAAGTGGCCCAAGCATGATTTACCAGTTAATCACCAGCATCAGATCGTTAGGACCAAGAACTCCCCAAACACGGCAGATTGGCTGGGTAAACGTTCCCTCTACCCTCTTCTAGCAGAACTCTGACAGTAGGGTACATAGATCAGGGCAGGGCTGGGGGCCATTTCTCTCTGTGTTTAAGGGTGGGGCCTGTTTCCGTTCCATGTTGGGGAATGACTGACATCGTTAGGCTAGCGCACACAGCAAGAGATGAATCCAGAACGACGCCGACGCCAGGCCTGCCTAGGGTATAAATTCCCTTTCCCCTGAAGTCTCCTGGAGTGTCCTTGCTGACAGTGTTGGTGTTATAAGAGTGGAATGAAGGGCTAGAGAGCCGCTCTAGGCTCTGTGCCGAGCCTCTTCCCCACCGCACGTGCCATCCATCACACCCCACAATATCATAGGCAGATGACTGCTNGGCAAACANGCACATTCAGAACACAGAGTCAGGAATCAATCACCCAGCAAATGAAGAATCGCTGTTTTACATCCTTACGGGCATTGTTGAATGGAGTGTAGCCTCAAGATGGGACTCTATTATTCAGCACGATTCCAGAGAGCGTCAAAGAAAAACAGTTNTGGGGCGGCCACCTGCCAGCACATTTCATTTTCAGGAAACTGGCTATGGCTGATGTGAGAATGTATGCTCACCAGGGGCGAGGGGGGCAGGGAGCCAAGGTGCTGAGGAGGCTGCTGAGGATGCCGCAGTGGGTTGGGTCATTTTCTCAGAATCTAATCCAATTACTAGCAAGGAAGGTGCGTCCTGAATGACAGGTCTTGCTGCTGAATTTTTTTTTTCTTTCTGAATTTGAGAAAAACTCCTTTCTAGAAACAAAGTCCTCGGGATAAAGGCTTGGCTTCCCTGCTCATGGTCAGAGCAGTGATGGCAAGGTTCTCACCTCCCACCACAAACCCTTCAGACCAGTAAGTGGANTAAAATGGGAAGAGCGGCAAGATGCCTTCTCACTGGCCAAAGGCCGATATTGCCCATCTCAGCACTTAAAACCATATGGGATTTTAGGACTTGAAAGCAATACACAAGTTCACCTTCACATTTCAGTTTATAGCACAGTGTGCATGGGGCTGACTGCTCCCTTCGCTAAGGGGAATCGACCTGCTCTTCCTAGANGGCCTCTCTCGCCACTCGCCGCCCCTCTGAATGGCTGCAATGCTTCTTCTGGGAAAAGATGTCAAGTTTGCTCTTGTCCATCCTTCAAGGCCCAGCCCAAATGCCACTGCCTCCAAGGAGGCTTCCTGGATGAGCTCAGACGAAGGACACTGAACTACTTGGGAACAATACCACCTTATTGGAGGGTNAGGGGGGCCTCATTCACACCTGAACCCAGAGTAAGGACAGCCAGTGCAGGAAACCTGTGCAGCCTGCCTGGCCCAGAGGAAGGACAACATGGGTACTTCTTCAGAAAGCCTTTCTTCCTAGTCTCCTCCTTGGAGATATGACACCGACAACAAGAACAGGGCTCAGATATCAACCAGTCAAATAGTGGGTGGGGCTTGGGGTGGGAAGGGCTCAGTCCAACACAAGCTTTCAGTAAGAGACCACACAGTGTGGGTAGGAGATTCTTGTCCTCTCTACCAAGGACCAATGCTTCTAATGAATTTTAAAATGTAAAGATTAGCCTTTACATTAAAAAAAATCTTAAAGATGCCAAATAACTTGGTTGCTTTAAGATGAACCAACAGACATCTGACCCCACTTTCTGGCCAACCACTCAGCTAAGTCTCCCATAACAAAACATGGGTGACAACCATATTAACNCTCTGGTAATGCCTGCTTCCACACACCTCTTCTAGTTCCTGGAGCATCCCCAGAAGCCAACCAGCATGTTCAAGGTCACAAGGTCACAGGATGCGCTTAGCCACTGTGGCAGCAGGTGCCATGAAGTGGGGGAGAGGACATGCACCACAGCCACACACCTGTCCCCATCTGGGAATGACTAGTTGCTAATGTTTATTGCCCACATAGGCATTGGCCTGAGGCAGCTATGTTATTTATCTCATTTGATCTTCATAAAACCCTGGGGGGGGGTGGGCAAACCGTTGTGAGTCCCACATGCTAACACAGATATGCCAGCTCAGGAGTTAAGAAACTTGGTCCCATCACACAGCCAGCTCAAGGTCTGGGACTCCAAAGCCTCTGCTCTCAGACTCAGACCGTGTTCTTTGGAGGACAAAGCCCCATCCTTATGGCTGCCTCAGCCCCTCCTCTGGCATCAGATCCTGGAGGAACTGTCCAGGCATGCTGATACCCAGTCCTCAGCAAGGACTCAAGCTGGGTCCCAGGACCTGACCTGCTGTGCCACCAGGTGGGTCTAACACAGAGCCAGATGGTAGCAANACAGAACCAGCTCCAGGGTGCTCAGCTACGGCCAGCTGCAGGGGACCCAAGGAATCCAGGGCCTTCTCTATTGCTGTTCAAGATGGCAGGTGCTGTCTGTGCCAGGCTTGGCCCCNCCCCACCGGCAGAGAAAAAGCCAAGTAGAAGAGACAGGAGGCGTGTTGACCAGGCCCAGCCCTAGAGCACAAAGGNGGAGCAGGCTTGTCTCAGCAACGCTGGCAGGCGCAGTAAATGAAGGGCCTCTCTCCCAGCCAGTGCTCAGGCCCTCCCAAAATAGAGTCTACGCGGCATGAAATGGCGCTTTAAATTTTTAAGCAGCAAAACTGTGGCCTGCATAGGCAGAAAGGAAAGCTGTGCGGCCTCATTCTCGGGGGCCCCTAGAGCTTTCTGGAACCATTTCCCAGCTCTGCCCTTCTCCCGAGGCCCCTTGGCTTGGGCCTCAGGCCCCTCCGAGCCCCGCCCCTTTGCTACAGTTCTGAATAATTAAAGGCTCAATTAGGCTCCTGTCTAGTTTGGTGTAAATAAATGTCCGTGGGATCTGTTAAATGTATTTTACTTGAACTCTTTTCAAATGATTTACTCTGGTGGCTAAAGGTGGCAAAACAGGCCAAGAAACCAACACACACTCTACCCCTTTAGGGTGAGCCAGCTCCAGAGGCACCAGGACGGCGTCATCCCAGTCCCCAGGCTGCTTCCTGCCTCAGCAGCCGAGTCCAGGAAAAAGAACTATTCTGCCCAAGGAGGTGGGAGTCCCGCAGTCATCTCAGCTCCAGCTGCAGAGGCCAGGTCCTGGCAGGGATTAAGCTGGGCTCCAAAGTCATCCTGCCTCCCCCAGCTGGAGGGAACACAGGTGATGTCTGT
>LZPO01010359.1:1464207-1480308 GCA_001675575.1 Neotoma lepida | reverse complement strand
TGTGTAGTATGTGTATGTATGTGTGTGTGTGCGGTGTATGTGTAGTATGTGATGTATGTGTGTTGTGTCTGTGTGTGTGTGTGTGTGTGTTGTGTCTGTGTGTGTGTGTTCATTCATCCATCCATACACCATGCCCAGCCAGCACCCTCTTCCAGGCTTTCCCAGAGGGGCCAAAGAAGCTCCTTTCCCAGAGTTCCACAAAGACCCTCTCTAGGGGTAACTGTCCAGGAAGCTCCAAGCAAAAGGCACAGCAGGCGAGTGAGACAACAAAGCCCACTGTCAGGTCAAGTTTGAACTGTGTGACCTGGACAGAGCCAACCAAGCAAGCAAGGGCTTCCAGGTGAACAAGGGAAGCCTGTTCCAGAGTCTTCCTCCTGCTCTCTGGTCTCTCCTCTCTCCTTTGTTCCCTCTTTTATTCTGAGAGACGGATAGATCGTCCAGGCATCAGGGATTGGGACCGAAAGGTAGGCTGTCATTCACNTNCTGGACTTCCGAATGTCAAGGGTGGGGGGCTCAACTCAGATCAAGGCACAGTGGCACCGCACAAAGGGCATTTTAATGTCACCCCTGACCAAAAGCTGGCAGGCTCTTTCCTGTGAGCACGAGCACCCTAGTAGCAAAACAGCTTCCCAGCTGGGAGCTCACAGCCTCCCAAGCTGCAATTTTAAAATGGAGAATACCCTCCCAGACACACACTCCGGTCGCTACATTGTTCTGGACAGATGAGCGCTGGGCATCTCCAGCCGTCCCACATGCACACAGCACATCTCATGCTTCTAGCCAGCCGCGTGTGGTCACAGCCCCCAAATCCTCCACAACCAGCCAACAACGCACCCCAGCGCCTTGCAGCTGCCCTTCCAGGGCTTGGTGGCACCATGCCTACCGTGCAGAGGGTAGCGTTGTTCCCAAAGGGACAGACGGGCCACCGAGGGGGGTGTGTTGGGAGGCAGGAGTTAAGTATCTCGGCAAGAATGCCTGGGGGCTTGGCTGTCGCCTCTGTCTTCTCTGACAGATGATAAACCCAGGAAATGAAGCCCCCAGTTTGCCCTCTGAACTTCTCAGCAGGAGTGGGGAGGTGGTCTTGGGAGAGGGGCTGCTGTGCCTCGCAGAGCTAGCGTTGCGGAAACCCGTCTAGATCAGCCCGCACCCCTCCCTCAAGCCCCGGCCGGATGGCACTCGGGTCCCCTCCTCAGCCCCAGCCCCAGAGACAGCTCCCCGACTTTGCCCGGCTCTCGGTGGCCCTGGCAGAGGAAAATGGCGTTGGTCACACGTACTTGGGTGAGTTCGGTGCCCATCACCAGGAGGACCAGGAGGCTGAGGAGCTTCCGGGCCGGTTGCATGTCTTGCGGCCACTCCGACGTCCTGGCGTGCGGGGCCTGGGTGCTGGCGGCTGGTGGCTGCAGGGACGTGGACGCGCTCCTGGCTGGGGCTGGGGCTGGGGCTCCGGCCGCGGCTCGGGCTCCGGCGGCGCCTGCTCAGCAGCCGGGGCGGGCGGCGCGCGGGCTGTGCTGCGCCGAGCTCCGGCTCTGCATATTTATGGTCCCGGTTCCGGAGCGACTGCCTCTCGGGCAGGGCTGGGCCGGCGGGGCGGGGGCTGCGCCTGCTTCTCCCCGCGCGCCAGGCGGGTCCCCGCGCGCCCGGGCTCGGCGGAGAGGCGCGCCCTGCGGAGCTCGGCGGCGCGCCCGGGCTGCAGAGATGCCAAAAGTTTGCTCGGTGAGGGGCGCGGGCGGGGGCGGCGCCGAGGGACCGGCGCGCCTAGCTCTCTCGGGGAAGGGAGGAGAGAGGGCGGCGACCGGCGGGGAGGCAGGCTGGGACAGGATGTGACATCAAAAAGGCGGGGGAAATTGAACTGGGCCAGACAACTCCATCCCGGCGGCCTTAGGCCAAGGGGAGCTCTGGAGACCCGTGNTGGGGACTCAGTCAGGGACCACTGAGNGGTGAGAGGATGATGAGGGGAGGTGTCGGGGATGNNTGGAGTGGCATCCTCAGAGGCCNGGCCCATAAGCTGCACAAGTCCCTCCCAGGTGACCCTTAAGGAGCAGGGTGGCAAGGATATTTCCAGAAACAGTGAGGAGTCANGTCNCCNAAGACCAGGAGAGGCCTTTCCTTGACCCTGTAGGGTGGTCAGGTAGGGGCTGAAGTGTGAGTAGGGAGAGGTGCTGTGTTCCATACCCAGGTGGGGACTGGGATGGAGGTCTGATCTTGTGTTGGTGTGTTGTGGCACCCACATACATGCTGTGNGGGTCTGTCCTTGTTGTCACTCTTTCTTTACCCTAGATACCTTGTTAGAGCCATAGGNCAGGAAAGGAGTACCCAAGAGAGTCCATGGCNGGGGCTTCTAGACCCNTCTGGGCCCAACCTGTCCTTGTCCCTTCTCTTGGCCCTAGAGTCCCCCAGCTAGGGAAGAAATACCCTGTTCTCATATTCTTGTACCCAAAACTGTAGACTGTAGGGAGCTTGTCTTGGGGCCAGGCTTGTCTTCCGCTTAAATTGTATACTTTGGGGGAGGAGTCCCCAAGGACCTCTGTTTGCTGAGAAGCTCAGGCAGCTGAAGGCTTTGGAGGCATCTCAGCTGATTTGTTCCCATGGTTTTGTTTTAAGTCTTCAGAAAATGAACTCTATAAAGAAAATCCCCAATAGCAAATAGCAGAGCGGTGAGGGGATGTGGCCCCAGGCTTTCATGTCACAGGCGAGGACATAGGGGCTCTAGTATGGGACCTACCCAGATAGTTCCAAGCAAGGTGGGGTGTCAGTTCCTGTGTGGGCATCAGGAGGGGCTTTGCCAGGGCCACTTCAAGCTCTTGAGAGCAGACTCTAGCAGGGAAGCAGGCCTGGTCTGTGCTTTGGATCATGAGTAGGCCACAAGATGGCCCCTTTTAGGTCCAGTGGCACAAGAATAGTGTCATTTGATATTNGACCTCCAGTGGNGGTGGNGGGATGAGGTTCATTCCCATGGTAACATCTGACAAATGCTCTTNCTTTTCACTGTTGAACAATGTTTCACTGGGCGTGGCTCTGAGGGTGGACCTTGCTTCTCTATCTGTCTGCTTGTTCCGGGATTATTCACATGTTTGGGTGTTTCCCTTCTTGGCTATTGCAGAAAACTGCTGTGAAGCAGGTAAACACCNGTCTCAGGTGCTGCTTTTAATTCCTAGAAATGGAGTGGCTGGGCCAGATGGTTGTATAATTTAAAAAGTAAAAATGGGCTGAGGAGATGGTTCAGTTGGCAAAGTACTGGCTGCAGGAGCCTGAGGGCCTGAGTCTGGATCCCCAGCACACTTGTAAGAAGCTGGGCAAGCCCGTATTCCAGTGCCAGGGAGGCAGAGGCAGTGGGATCCCTCAGCTTGATGGTCAGCCAATCCAGCCAGTCCATGAGAGATCGGGTACAGTGAGAGATGGGGAGTGAGTGACAGAGATGCCTGATGGTGACCTCAGGCCTACACACACACACACACACACACACACACACACTCATGGGTCGGAAGAGAGATTAGGCATTACCAAGGCTGAAAGGAAGGGAGTAAGGAGTGGTTACTGAGAACAAAGTCATCTTTGGAGTCATGAGAAAGGTTTTGAAGATGGAGTCAATGGCTGAACAGAGTGGTGACATTCATTCATGTTGCTAAATCCTACACTTCAAATGTTATATATTGGTTANATTCTTACCCCAATAAGAATAGAATAATGTCATAGACTCAGAACCTTTGACTCACACACTTCAGATTTATTAATTTATTTTTATTTGTGTGTGTGTGTGTGTGTGTGTGTGTGTGTGTGTGTGTGTGCACCATGTATGAGAGTCCCCGCAGAAGCCAGAAGAGGGCATTGGTTCCGCTGGGGCTGGAGTTATAGGTGGTTGTGATCCTCCTGATGTGGGCCCTTAAAACCAAGCTCAGGTCTTCAGGAAGAGCAGCAAGCACTCTAAATGGAAGAATTGTGTAGAATGGGTGTTAACGTTGATAAAACTGGTTTTTAAAAATTACCTACACAATCTAGGGATGTAGCTCAATGATAGAGCAGGCATAGGGCCATGGTTCCATCCCCAGTAACACACACACACACACACACACACACACACAGAGAGAGAGAGAGAGAGAGAGAGAGAGAGACTTCCACATAGTTTTATTGCATGATTTAAAAAAATATATAATACAATAAGGTTACTGTCAAGAAAGCCCACCCCCGGAACCACTGAGGTACAACTTGGTTTTTANATATCCATTCTTTCATGCACACAAACAGAAGACAAACAAATGATTGGGAGTTTGTGGTCTTTACAGNCACAAGGCCTAGGTTCTGACCCAGCCCTGCCTCTCAGGAGCAGCTGTGATCCTGGCTGGTCATCTCTGGGTGCCCCACCCATCCTTGCTAGTGGAGTGGGCAATCAGTTCCCCATTGTGTCCACCCAATGGAGCAAGGACACTAGTGAGAGTCAAACACCCAGCCCTGCCTGGCACTCAGGGATGTCTGGAAACGGGGAGAGAGTGAGGTTGCCCCTTTTATGTTCTGCCTGGAAACTCGGCATCCCTCAGCACAATGGTGTGAAATTTGCCTATGACTTGTACACACTCTCCTGCATATCTTACTTCCTTGCTTATTTTAGTCAATGTTTTCAGCTTTATTTATTCTAATTTTTAAGATTTGTTTGTATTATTTTTAATTACNTGTCTGTGGAGGTGAGCGCAGGTATCCATGGAGGTCAGAAGAGGGTGTCAGATCTCCTAGAGCTGGAGTTACGGGTGGTTGTGAGCCACCTGACGTGGGTGCTGGAAACGTAACTCCAGGCCCCTGAAAGAGCAGCAATAGCTCTTAACAGCTGAATTTCTTTGGGCCTCTATTTCAATTTTTGAAATTTTGTCGTTTTAATTGATGCATAGTACTTGTATTTTCTCCCACATACTGCCAGTCAATCACTTCCACATTGTTGCTAATACTCAGTGCCTAACTGTGTATAAACAGTTATTATAATGTATCATTTAGCCCACTTCTGAAACCTCCCATTCCTGGGGGTTGTTTTCCATCTATGGACTTGGGGACCTACAGACACCAAGGCCAACAGTATTACACTGTAGCTGAATATAAAGCAAGGAGAGAATAAAGA
This sequence comes from Neotoma lepida, assembly GCA_001675575.1. Lineage (NCBI taxonomy): Eukaryota > Metazoa > Chordata > Mammalia > Rodentia > Cricetidae > Neotoma > Neotoma lepida. Next base: position 1,475,207 of record LZPO01010359.1, on the reverse strand, counting down.
AGAGCCAAAGCCACTGGCTTCCCTGAGTTCATCACTGTGGGGAAAGACATCTCTGGAGATCGCCCCTGGATGGGGGCCTGTGCATTCCCACCCCACATCCTCACTTGGACTCTGTAAGTCCTGTGTTGAAGGTTAGCAGCTCGTGTGCTCAGTTTCTCCTCCCTGTGGTCCTCAGTGCTCCACGCCTGGCCCTTCTCAGAGCTTGTGCTGTCAAGGTTGAAGCCTATGCTGGCTGGCCCTACTTCTGTGTTAGGGTGGATGCAGTGGTCACCCCTCCTGTCCCACTGCCCCACTGGCTTCTTTTAGACCCACCCTGTCTCAAGGTGGCCCACTCCTCCAGGCTGCTAAGCCTCATGCAACTCTCCAGACACAAGGCTTTCCTGCCTAGGTTAGCTTCCCCATGCCAGCCTTGAATCTGAGCTGTCTCAGTCACGACTCAGTGGGTGCCCAGCCACCAGGGCTACCCTGCACCAGGGCCAGCTTGGTCCTCCCCATTTCCTAGCTCCCTAACTACCTCACCCGCTGTCTTCCTGATGGACCAGCCAGCTCGCCTGGTGTGCCTCCTCAGGACACCAGCAAATCGATATACTTTGTACTCCTTTAAGCTAGGCTTCCTGCTACCACTGAGCCTCATTATAATGTGACAGAGTGTTGCCAAGGTAACGGCACTAACTCCCTGTCCTCTCCGCATTTCCTAGCAAATGGGGCCTGAAACCCTCCCAGCTGTCCAGTTTCGATGGGCTTTGCTACCAGAACTAAGACCAGAGCCTTCGGATGGCCAGCTTCCCATTGTCGTGGTGCAATTGAGCTAGGTACCCCTTGCAGCCTGCTATTCCCAGGTCTCTTCTCTGCTTCCTCTGACCAAGCTTGTTAAGTTGGGTCTCATGAATGACATTTGTTCATTGGAAATGTACTGTTTGACAGGCACCGTGCCCAGGGCAGGCTGGAGAAAGGGTCAATGGCAGATGGGCTCATACCAAGGACAACAGACTTGGGCATTATGACCAGCTGTTTCTATCTGGAAGCCATTGGGGAATGATGGGGTGTCTGCTTTCACCCCTNTGTGTCCTGTGCTATTTCTGCAGGATTGACAGCTATGGTCATGAAGACCCAACCCATCACCCCAATTATTTGCAATTCTTAGCCCATGATCTGGGCTGGTCATGAAGCAGTAACCCACACGCTCCTATTGAACCCTTGGCTTGAGGAAGGTCTGGGATATTTCAATCTTCTGGATGATTCTTGCCCTACCCAGCACCATGACACGGTAACTCCTGCCTAATCATTACCTTTCTTGTCCTCCTGGCCACACTGGCTGTGTTAAGCCCAGTTTCTTGTCCCCCATCCCCTGCTCCCAGATAGCAAGTCAGGNACTATGAACTCTGTTCCCACTTTGCTGTCCTGGCCTCCCAGCTCAAGGGGTCCCAGGTGCTCTAGAAATTGTTCAATTTTCCTTCCCATTCAAGTTCACTCCCTCCAACCCCAACTCTGTTCTTAACTGGGAGCTCTCTGGAGAGGCCAACGCCTCGCTCCGTCTCCACTCTGTGACCACAAGCCGGGCCTTCCTCCACTTCATTCTGTAGATAGGTGAGCTCTGGCCCAGGAGACCAGCCTCTCATCTCCACCTGTTCATTTCGATCTGCACCAACACATAGCTGTTTGTCCACCTTCAGCAAAGCGCCCCCCGCCCTGCCTCCCGGCCCAGGCATCAGCCATGCTCCCCTCTTAGACGTCTGTGCAGAGCTGCGGGTCATCGCTGACTGAGTCAGTTGCTGCTTTCCCAGCCTCCTCGGTGGCAAGTCTTGCTCCTCAGGACTGCTGCAGACAGGTTTACCAGCAATGTCTACAATCTAGCAATGGCTTTATGGGCAGTGTCTTCACAGTGGCCACCACCCACTCCGTGGGGCCATGACTACCCCTGGACTGGGCACAGCTTCCCTTTCTAGGTTGGGCACAGCTGCCCTTTCTATGCCCTCAGGCCCTCTTAGCCCTCCTCAGCTCTTTGTGGTCTCACCAACCTGCCATCATTAAAGATTGAGGTGACCCTGAGTTCAGTGCTCCCTGCTGGGTCCTCCCACCTCCTCTCAGTACTCACATCCTTTCATGCCTGAACAGTCTCTCCCCTGAGTGACAGACTCANGCCTGCCTGNGGCCNGCAGCTCCCTTGGACTGAATAACTCCCATGTTTGCAGGCCCGTCCACTCCAACCAGCTCAGCTCTGCCCTGCTGGTTCCCATTCCCAATGACAGCAAGTTTGCTCTTCTGTTGCTGTAACTAGGAACACAGGAGCTCAGCAATCAGAGCCCCAGGGTCTCTCAGTCCTCACAACCGGCCAAGCTGCAGATCCTGTGGGTCGACCACCCAGCCACCAGTGTTCACCGCCAAAGCCACCTACTTTCTGGTCTTCATATTTTCCAATCTTTTTTTTATTAATATTTTCTGCTTGTTTATATTTTGTGTTTTTGTTTTTCTTTTTATTTATCTAGACAGGATTTCTCTGTGTAGCCCGAGCTGTTTTGGAACTCTCTATGTACTCCAGGCTGGACTCCAACTCAGAGATCTGCCTGCCTCTACCACCTAAATTCTGGGATTAAGGTATGTGCCTTTGCTCCTGGCATGCATATATATATATATATATATATATATTTATTTCATTTTCTCATCTTATAGTCACCTTTGTCATTTGCCAGGAACCTTTGGTTTCAGAAACTCAGTAGTTTTCTTCACACCTCAGCTTAGATGTCTTCTTGTTGGGAAGCTCTCTATACTGGTGAGGTACTGGAGTGCATTGTTCTGATGAAGGCCAGGGCTTGGGTGCTGGGGTTGAGCTGGGGAGGGAAGGGAAACCAGCTAGTTTACATGCATTGGNTATATAATTTATTTCATTTTCTCATCTTATAGTCACCTTTGTCACTTGCCAGGAACCTTTGGTTTCAGAAACTCAGTAGTTTTCTTCACACCTCAGCTTAGATGTCTTCTTGTTGGGAAGCTCTCTATACTGGTGAGGTTTTGTCACTGTAACACAAGTAGCTTGGGTCAGTGATAAGGGGGAACCTCAATTGGGAAATTACTCCATGAGTTCAGCCTGTAGGAAGTCTGCGGCATTTTCTTGTCTGATGATTGATGTGGGAGGGCCCAGCCCACTGTGTGTCCCAGGTGGTCTTGGGTTGTATAAGAAAACAGAACAAAACAAAAAAGCAAAAAACCTGATCAAATTAGTAAGTAGTGTCCCTCTACTTCAGTTCCTGTCTCTTGGTTCCTGCCTTGGCTTCCCACAGTGATCAACTGTGGTCAGGATGTGTAAGTGAAATAAACCCTTTCCTCTCTAGGTTGCTTTTGGTCATGGTGTTTATCACAGCAACAGAAAGCTAACCAGGACACTTGCCCTAACCCCCAAGGCCATCACGGCCACCCTTGGGCCCTCTTCATTTTCTGCTTAGCTCTTCTTACTGCCTGATGTGCAGCACATGTGTTCTCCTCTACTCCAACTGCCTGAAGGCCAAGTGACCAGGCCTGCATGCTAGAGGGCATTTTGTGCCCTGCAGCTGTGGGGTAGAAGACTTGGCATAACAGACATTTATTTATTCCTTCCCAAGTCTGAGGGCCACAAGTCCAAGACCAAAACATGGGTAAGGCTGTGCTCCCTCCAGAGGCATGTTCTTCCTGCCTCCTGCACTGCCTGGTGCCTCGTGCTTGTGGCCACATCACTCCAGACTTCAAGGTCAGCCTATCCCTCTGCCAGGCCACCTAGATAGGCCTCTGCATGTCAAATGGCCTCTGCCTCTCCCTCTCAATCACATTTGCATTTCCATTTAGGGCCCATTTCCCACACAGAGGATCAGCTGGGGTGGCTTTGCAGGGAAAAGGGAAAGCAAGAGTAGAGACACAGACATAGAGACACAGAGAGACATAGAGAGAGATAGACAGAGACACAAAGATAGAAAGAGAGAGACACACAGAGGCTGACAGTGGAGAAACAGAGACAAAACCACAGATAGAGACAGAGAGACAGAGAGAGGCACAATGGGGGCAGGAAGGCAGTGTGAGGTGAAACTGGATGGATATGGGGCCAGAGTGCATGACCTGTGAATTCTGTTCTTATGAGAATATAGACTTGGGGCGATCAAGTAGGAAGGAAGAGGTCTATCTGGCTTTAACTTGGGGACTCTGCCTCTCAGTAGAGAGTGGGAAGTACAAGTGGGGTCCCATGAGGGTAGGACATCATCTTGAGGACACCAAGTTGCTTCATGTGAAGCATGACCATTCTTGGGGACCAGTAGAGCTACAGAAGGTACTGGAGTGCATTGTTCTGATGAAGGCCAGGGCTTGGGTGCTGGGGTTGAGCTGGGGAGGGAAGGGAAACCAGCTAGTTTACATGCATTGGTCTGAGGCTCCGGGTGGGCAATGGGAAGAGACAGCAAGAGAAAGAAGGCAGGGAGGAGGTCAAAGTCACTTCCACATGCCATGGCTTTAGAGTCAGAAAGGAGGCTCTGAGCAGATTTGCCTGCGGGATGTTGGATGGGGAAGCTGCAGCCCAGATGGGCTCAGCACCCAGGGAACTCAATGGGCTCCCTTTGCAAGGGCATCCACCAAGACCAGGGAGCTCCATAGGACAGGCAATGCAGACCAGCTGTGAGCCACTCGTCCCCTGAGAAGAGACGGGATGGGCGTCTCAGAGGGATGTTCATGGACCCCACCAAATCCAGGGCTATAGGGCAGCCCAGACTAGAAGAAGTGGCTCAGGGCGCACTTAACACTGTCACTAGACACGCTCAATGGGCTCCTGGAGCTGGCTTCATGCCCAACAGGCTTGGCAGAAGGCTTAAGATCCCCAGCCGCAGCTCAGAACCCCATTACTCAGTCAGAGGCCTCTACTTCTCCACATCAAATCAGAACCTGACACTGTGATGTCATCTTTGGAGTGAGTCTTCACTCAGTGGCCCTGTTTCCTGCCTGGGAGCACAGACACTCGGCAGAAAACAGACAGGTTCTCGGTGGTTCCCACAGTAGGTCTGCAGGTATCAGGTTCTTCTGGGTGAGGGGAGCAGGAAGAAGATGAGGGTGTGCTGATCCTGTCATGGATCACAGCCTCAGNGCTCTGTGTGCATTTGGCGCATNTGCGGGACACATATCCTCACTTCTCTATCTGAGCACCCCTCCCTTCACCTTCTCCAGCTGAGGAAGCAGAAGCTCAGAAGTGTGAAGTCTCTGCCTCAGGTTGTGGCAGAGTCTGGTTCTGCAGGCTTCCAGGATGCACATTCTTCCCAGCACCCCACTGCTTCTCTTTGATTTGGCCATTCCTCTACCAGGGCTGGACAGCTGGACGCCGCTTCTGAATTCCACTCTTGCAGCTGTGAGTTATCAGGGTCCAGGAAGAGTGAGGAGCAAGCTGTCCTCCTGAACATCAGCTTGTGAGGTGCTCAGAGCTAAGCCTGTGCTGCACTGTTTACTTCCTCCTTCACCATCTGAGCTAGGCACTCATGTGGAAACTGAGGCAGACATGAGGGGAAGTGCTGGCTCAAGGTTACAGGGCTAGGAAGTAGCAGANGCTGCCCTAACCCCAGGTCCCATAGAATCCAGCCTGGGCAGGCTCCTCACTTTAGCTCCTTCACTTTCATGGGGATCTTACCTCAAAGCTACAATGGTACATCTGCAGATAGGGTATTTTAATGAATCCGGAGCCTCATCTACTGCCTTCCTGGGGCATCAAGTTAAGAACAAAGGCTAAAAGGCTATTTGTTCACAGGCTATTAAATATGCTAGTGATGGTCATTGGTGTAGAAAAGGGCAAAAGGAGATAAAATCTAGCCATTCCCACTGTCTTTATTGCTTGCATTCTATGTTCCATCAGAATTAAATCTTGGGGCAGTGGGGAGAGAGGGGAGAGAGGGGGGAGGTAGGGAGAGGTAGAGAGAGGGGAGAGTCAGAGACACAGGGAGCAGAGAGAGTGGAGAGACAGAGCAGAGAAAGGAAAGATGGGAAAGATGAGAGGGGGGATGAGGGAGAGAGGGAGGGAGGTAGAGAGAGAAAGAAGAGAGAGCAGAGGGAAGAATCAGTAAAGGGATGAAAGAGAGGAGAAAGATGGAGAGAGACAGATCAAGAAAGGAGACAGATAGAGGAGAGGGGGGAAGGAGAAAGATAGAGACAAGAAAGACAAATGGGAAAGAGAGGAGAGAGACAGGAAAGAGTGGAAGAAGAGGGAGAGAGAGAGAAAGAAGGGGAGAGAGGAGAGCTGAGGGAGAGAGGAGAGAGAGGTTCTGTACCAAACCCACTTCCGGGAGCAAGCTCACAGGATGTCTTGGTGTGGCCAGTGGACAGGAANGAAGCTGCCCACTGGCTGACATTCACATTCATTTCTAGGTTTCTGAGCTTGAGAAGTGACAGCTATACGAAAGCACCAAGCAAGGACCCTCTGGTGGGCTTTGGCTCCCCGCTGACCAGCCAGAACCAGTACCACATTTACTTCCAATGCTCAGAGGGCACAGGTTCATGAGAAGTGAGGACAGGTGTGACAGACAGCAAAGGTCTCTGCCTCCTTGGCCGTGTGGTGACAGCATCTCTTGCCATGGAAAGGGCTGTGGTAATATGCTGGGACCAGATTGGCTTTGCACTACCATATAACCATGCACAGAAGAACCCCCTGCCCCAGTCCTCCAGGTAAGGGCTTGGATGGCTATACTGGATCTGGGACTATTTATCTGCCATTGTCACCAGCCTCTCAGACTCCCTTCACCAAAGCCTTCCCAGGTGCCCACCCTGGTCAGGAGGAGAAAGAGTAAGAGCTAGAATCCAGGGGTGGTCAGTCTGCTGGGGTCCACCCTTGTCTCCATACCTCAGGTTTCATCTTCCAGCTATATCTCCTTGCGCCTCTTTGAGGGGGTCTGGGATCGTCACGGGCATCCTGCTGTTAACTGGAGTTTTAGGGTCGGAGCCCAGGCTAGCAAGATACACTTAGTCATTTATGCTCAACAGCCCGGCTAAAGAGACAAAGTAAAAGGCAAGAAGCAGATGGGGTTTATTCAACATGGTCACATTGGAAGACAGATAAAGAGGTCCAGTGACCCCCCAAGTCCATCTCCAGGGTTCTGACACAAGGTTCAGGTTTAAATAGAGGGTAAGAAGTATGTATAACTCAGCAATTCTGGTCAAGGTGTGGTTCCCCCATCACTGACCAGCCATTGTTTCAGCTCCTGTCTCTCCTGCAAAGTTGTCCCAACTGTGATGATTCTCTTCCTGGGAGACAAGATGCCTTGCTGTAACTGACACCAAGCTTCAGCCTTATCCTTTTCCCAGCATGAGATTCTTGGAGAAATTCCAACTCTTCGGGGCCTGCTGTTTCCACAGCCTAACATCTGAATGTCATTTCTGACGGGGCAATCATGCTGCAGGGAGCAGCAGACAGAGCGAGCACAAGTATCCACAAAGGACTCCATCTCCCTGTCTGAATGCCTCCTTTTTGGCTGAAATCAGGCTTGTTTCCTATGTGATCCGTGTTTCCTAGATGTTCTTCCTCCCTGTGGGGCTGAGGCAAGCCCCTTATCTCCCTAAACTGGCCCCNGGACTATTGCACCCGTGGCACGTCTGTTACTTCGGTTGGGTCAGTTGGAGCCACCTTGGGCCTTAGCCTGGCTTTCCCAGCAGTCTCCTGCCCTCCTCCTTGGTTCATTCTTGTCCTATGACAGTGCTGTTGGGCATTTATTGTTTTCTTTGTGNTTTTTGTGCAGTATCCAAATATCTTTACCATTTTCTAATTGAGTGTTTTTGGGAGATAGGGAGGAGTCATCTTGTTACAGGGAGCCTACANAGATGACCACTCAGACACAGTTTCTAGCCAATTGAAAGTCTTTGTTCCAGCCAGCTGGGACTACACTCAGATATTTGAGAACCCAAATGTAGCCTCCAAGCTTTTAGATCAAGAAGTTATTAAAGACAAAAACCACATCCTGGTACCTCACTCAGCAGTTGCAAGGGGAGGTTTGCACAAGCAGGCAGTTTAACAGAAGCTAAAATAATCGGTTAGCTGGGGCATCTTGGCCTCAGGTCCTAGAATAGAGTTGGGTAATTTCCCACAGAGTCTCCATCAAGGAGATTAAATTCTAGTTAAACCCGAAATGGCCTCAGTAATAATACAAGACAGAAAAGAACCTCTGCACTGTCTTGCCCTTTGTTTTAGGGGGTCATAATCTTAGTGATTTGTAAAATTTCTTTACATATTTTGGGTAGACAAGTCTTTTGTCAAATACAGATTTTGAATATTCTTCCCACTCTGTCCTTTGCTTTGTTTTAAATTAATTAATTGTGTCTGTATACGTCTGTGTGTGCCCCAGCATGTGTGGTCAGAGGACAACTTTTGGGAATCCCTTCTCTCTTTCTTCTAGGTAGATTCCAGAGATCAGACTCAGGTTGCTTGGATTGGTGGTAAGCACCTTTGCCCACTGAGCCCTCTCACCATTCCTGATTTTGTTTTCTTAGTGATATTTCCAAAGTCCAAAGGTTTTAACTTTCCACCCAGTCCATGTATCCATTTCTTTTTTTATTGTTATTTTTATTTGTTTTATTAAAAAGATTTTCCACTCCTTTTACATACCAACCTCAGATCCCCCTCTCCTCCCTCCTCCCGCCCTGCCAGCTCTCCCCTTCAACCCACCCCCCATTCCCACTTCCTCCAAGACAAGGTCTCCAGGGAGAGTCTCCAGAGCTTGGCACACTCAGCCGAGGCAGGACAAGACCCTCCTCCCTGCACCAAGACTGCACCAGGTGTCCCACCACAGGCACTGGGCTCCCAAAAGTCAGCTCCTGCACCAGGGATAGATCCCAATCCCACCGCCTGGAGGCCCTCAAACACTTCAAGCCAAACAACTGTCTCAAGCCTCCAGAGGGCCCAGTCCAGCACCATGGGGGGCTCCACAGATATTGCTCCACAGTTCATGCATTTCCACCAGCCTGACTGGCTTCATGATCTCAATGTCCCTTGTTCATAGAATCTCTCCTCTCTCTCATCAGCTGGACTCCTGGAGCTCTGCCTGGTGCCTGGCTGTGAATCTCTGCATCTGCTTCCATCTGTCTCTGGATGAGGGCTCATGGGAGCTTCTCAGCCATGGGTCCATAGTTCATGCATCTCCACTAGTTTGGCTGGCTATCTCTGTACACCTTCCCATCATGATCTCTTAGTGCCTTGCTCATAGAGGGCCCCCTGTCTCCCATCGATTGGGCTCCTGGAGCTCTGCCTGGTGCCCACATCTGTCTCCATCAGTCACTGGATGAGGGCTCCATGGTGGCAGTTAGGGTATTCATCCATGTGATCACGAGAGTAGGCCAGTTCAGGCACCCTATCAATTATTTCCAGTGATCTAAGGTGGGTTCATCCTTGTGGACTCTCCGGGACTTCCCTAGCACTTTGTTTCTCCCTGTTCCTATGATTTCCCCATTTATCATGTTATCTCCTTCCTTGCTCTCTTTCTCTGTCCCTGTCCCTGTTCCCTTACACTAGGGACCTCCCACTCCCTTATACTCTCATCCTCCATCCCTTGCCCCCCATTTCCTCCCCCTCACTCCTAGTCAGCCCATGTAGATCTCATCCATTTCTCCCTCGCTAGGCAATCCATGCATCCCTCTTAGGTTCCTCCCTGTAGCTGTGGGTTGCAGTCTGGTTATCCTTTGCTTTACATCTAATAGATGCCCCTCAACTGAAGAATGGATCAAGAAAATGTGGTACATATACACAATGGAGTACTACTCAGCAGAGAAAAACAATGACATCATGAAATTTGCAGGCAAATGGATGGAACTAGAAAATACCATGCTGAGTGAGGTAACCTAGACCCAGAAGGTCAAACATGGTATGTACTCAGTCATAAGTGGATACTAGATGTAAAGCAATGTATCCATTTCTATTTTGAGAGTTGTGCTTTGTGAACAAAATAGGACATTGTTGCCCCAAAGATGGGCAGATTTTTCTCCTGAGCTTTTGTGGTTCTGGTCTCTGCCTATGAGGTAGGTAGGGGTTGGTGCTGATGAATCAGCCTGCCTCCATCTTGGGCTTGGAAACCATCTTATAAACCTGTTTATGATGAAGTCTCTGCTTTTCAAGGATCAAGCTCTGCGCTTCCTGTAACCTTAACTACAAATGATTCTGTGCCGCCTGTTTCAGGAAACAGCAACCATGCCTTTTGTCAGGAGGTTGTTATGACCACCTTGTTATGTTTATGTTCTGCTTCTGTAACCACACTTATTTGCCTGCCAAATGCTCCATGTGGAAACACCCTACTCCTGAGCTATAAAAACCTTATCTTCCCTATGTTCACAGCGGATCTCTTGAGCCCCACCTTAGAGGGAGACAGCCTATGCACATGAATAAAGCTGGTTTTAGTTTGGCCATGATTTGGGTCGGTGGCCTTTCTCCTCGCATCTGTGGGATTAACAATGCCTACTCCCTCTCACATCCTCTCCTACTGGCTCGGTAACATTGTCCAAGTGGCCTTCCTCCCACTTTGAGACATCGCTGTGCCCATGGAACATCTGTTTAACTCCATCTGTAGGGGAGCCACTGGACTCTGTTAGGCATCATAGGTTTATATGGGGTAGCCTTTTGCAAAGGCCTTTGTGTGTGTGCTCATTCCTGTATACGTGCATGAGTGTGGGTCCACACATGCCATTGTGCAGGTATAGAGGTTAGAGGACAGCCTTGTGTTGGCCCCACCNCCCACTTTANTGAGGCAGGGTCAAATTTCCAAGGAGTCTCTCATCTTCACCTCCCATCACACAATAGGAACACAGGAATCATAGGGCTGTGCTACTGCATCCAGGTTTACGTGGGGCCTGGGGATTTGAACTCAGATCTTGGAGCTTGTGAGCCAGTGTTTTATTCACTAAGTCAACCCCCAGCCTTTTTATTATTATTATTGAGACAGGTTATCACCATGTAGCCCTAGCCAGGCTGGAACTTTCTAAGTAGTCCAGACTATCCTTGAATTTACAGGAATCCTGCCTCCTGCCTTAGC
>LZPO01010359.1:1432668-1446546 GCA_001675575.1 Neotoma lepida | reverse complement strand
CTTCTTCTTCTTCTTCTTCTTCTTCTTCTTCTTCTTCTTCTTCTTCTTCTTCTTCTTCTTCTTCTTCTTCTTCTTCTTCTTCTTCTTCTTCTGTTATTTCATTTTGCTTGTGGTGCCGAGGATAGAGCCCAGAGCCTTGCCAATGCTAGGCAAGTACTGTAGCCCTGAGCTACATTACCCAGCCCCGAATTTTCTGAGGCAATCTGGCTTCTAACTTGTGACCCTCCTGCCTCCACCACCCAATTATCTACTACCTGGGATTACGGATGTGGCTGGTTTTTCCTCTTTGAAAGAATTCTAAGACACCAGGTCCTTCTTGCTTTGTGTCCCACACCAAACAGGTGCCAGGCAAAATGTGGAGAAAAGGCAGGATAGGTGTGGACGGTAAGAAAGTGCCCTGCAGAAATCCGGGAAGATCTGAGTGTGGTGTGCACTGCCCATCTTGTTTTGATTGGAAAGCCAACGGGAGGAAGAAAAGTGATTCTGTGGGTGGCCACAGTTATCCTTTCCCAGGAAGAGGGGCGGGCAGTCCAGGGCTAAGGACTCAGAAGCTCAGGAGAGGATGACAGGCTCCTGGGAGAAAATGTTTTTAAAAAGACAGAGGTCACTAGTTTAAGAGGTGACTGAGCCCTGACCACAGTCATGCTTAGGATAGAGACCATTTCTGTCCTATGACGAGGGTCCTGTCTAGCTCCGTTCTGCTCATGCTATGGTCCCACATCACATGGGCTGCCTCCAGGCTCTGCCCCCAGAAATGTGGTAAAGACAGTATCCNCTCAAATGCCAGGTGAGAAAGGACCAAGTGGCAGGAACATTTGGGGGATGGTATCCACAGACTCCAAAGGAGATGTGGGTAAATGGAGGGAAATGAGGGCTTGGGACCCAAGGGCCCAACAAGATGGACTTTGGATAAACTCAAAGCTGAATGTTAAGAGAGTAGTAAGAATTTTTAATTTTTTCCACTTAATTGTGTGTGTGTGTGTGTGTGTGTGTGTGTGTGTGTGTGTGTACCCATGCCACAATGCACATATGGAAGTCAGAAGACAATTTGTCAGATTCAGTTGCCTCCTTCACTAGCTGTGTTCTGGAGATTAACTCAGGTTGTCAAGCTTGGTGGAAGGTGTCTCTATCCACTGGTCCATGCGGATGGCTTAATATTATTGTTTAAATGAAACATTTTAGAAAAAAAGTAGCTTAAAAGTGCTCCTGGTAGTAAACAAAGAGATGATGTGGGTGTAGAAATGACAGGAGTAGTAGTTCAGTCTGTGCAGTGCCCTCAAACACAAGAGCTCATAGCCAGCTGAAGAAAGTCATGGCAGTTATGGGGTCAGGGGTGGGGGCATCCAAGCATTGTTCCAGAAATGGGTGAGGACAAGGGAGGCAGCAAGCATTGTGTCATCTCCCCCAGAGACCGTACTACCATGAGAAGGTGTTTCTACGATCCTCTAGCCAAGGAATGCCCAGGAGAAGGGTGGCCCCAGCACTCTGCTCAAGCAAACCAAGCTTCCCATGGTTGTCCATTCATCAGGAGGAAGAGGATGGAGTTTGTAATGAATAAACCAACCTGATACCACTTCAACTGCCTGCCCCTCCTCCTGGGAAAGGATAACTGTGGCTGCCCACAGAATTACTTTTCTTCCTCCCGTTGGCTTTCCACTGAAAGTCCAATCAAAACAAGGTGGGCAGTGCACACCACACTCAGATCTTCCTGGATTTCTGCACGGCACTTTCTTACCGTCCACACCTATCCTACCTTTTCTCCACATTTTACCTGGCACCTGTTTGGTGTGGGACACAAAGCATGAAGGACCTGGTATCTTAGAGGTGGAGGTTCTTCCTCCACTGAGATCTAAAGCTTGTACTTCAGCATCCNGCTCCACCTAAAGAGCCAGAGATCTTCTCTGGCAGGGAGCTCAGCCTTGCTTAGTCCCAGAGCTCATGTTGGGACCCACGACAGGATGCAGAGTGTAGTGTGAGGCTGTAGCCAATAGTCAGGGCTGCTGGTGACCAACTGGCTTGCTTGAGAAGAGCCTGGTAACCAGATCATGAAGTGTGAAGGAAGACTGTGTATGTTCCATAGGAAAGGAGCAGGGAGTTCAGGAATACTGTGTGTATACATATACACATGTGTATGTGGACATATGCTTACACTGCACCTGTGCGTGTATGTGTGTGTGTGTGTGTGTGTGTATGAATGAGCAAATGGCTGCATTCATCATTGCACTTGGGTATGCAAGTGTGTGTGTGTGTGTGTGTGTGTGTGTGTGAGCAGATGTCTGCATTCATCACTGTGTGTGCCCCTGTGCATGCATGAGCACATGACTGTGCACATCTGGAAGAAAGGATGAAGGATGTTCTACCCTTCTTGCCACCCTGAAGTCTTTGCCTCTGGATGGAGCTGACAGTGCAGCATTTGTCTCCAAGCTGGAATCAGCTTTGGACTGTTCTGGTCCCTTCTTTCCTGAGGAGGTCAGTTGAACAAGCTCCATAGTAATGTGGAATACACACGCAGAGTGCAGAGGAGCCTCTTCCCCATAAACTCGTGCAGAGTGTGTGCAAGCTGAGCACTGTGCTTTCTGGAAGTCATTCACACACACACACGCACACAGGCATGCACGTACACACACACACACACGCATACACACACGCACACACACACATGCATGTACACACACATACCATATGGAGATGGAAATAGGTATGTGTATAGCTTTGGGTAGAGCCTTCTGTAGGGACAGACAACAGCCCACCTTCTACCTGCCTCGGGCCTTGAAAATAAACTTGTCTGAGCAGAGCCGGAGGGAGGGAAATACTGATTAATTCTAGGCAGCCTGTGTGACTGGTTAAAGCCAAGCCAGAGAAGGTACATGCAAATCAAGATGGGCTGATGCATGATCAGCAAGAGCTGCCTCCCACATTCCTTCCTGTCAGTCTCTTCTCTGTCCTTTATGCTGAGGAGTCAGCCAGGCCTCTGGGGAACAGCGAGGTCCACCTGCCTCTGCCCCTGGCCTCTGGCATTGGCATCCCTGTTACAGCCTTGCTTGGTTGCTCAGAATCGGGGCGGAACGTGCTACCCTTTCCTGCCAGATGGAGCCTCTGCTCCCTCTGCACCTCTTTCCCAGGGCTCTGTTCCCGGGAACTATACTCCCAGATCCCAGCCACTGGCTAGCCCATCCCTTTGGCCTGAGCATAGCTCATGGGTGGCTGCTAGAGCACTCCAAGAGAGCCTGTAGACAGCCCTGCACACACAGTATTCATTAATTTATTCATTCCCAGATACACTTATNTCAAAGACACAACTGAGACATGAAATGTCCCTTTTGGCCAGAAGCTGAATATTGGCAAGCTTGAGATAACTGGCCTAGGGGTACACCAGACACTCACTAGCTATGTGACAGACACCCATTCCTTCATCCTTGCATGGGACCAGTTGCAAAATGAGAAGGTATTATTTTCTTATTTTCAGAAGAAAAGACAAAGAGAGATAGTGTGCGAAGTGCTGGCNTAGGCATTAGGCTTGCTCTTACCAATCAAAAGCAGAAAGCAAATGCCACAAGGAGGCAGAAAACTGGAGTCCCACGCACAGCTGGTGGGATGTAAAATGGCACAGCCACTGCGGAAAGCCTCAAAATTTGAATAGAGAGTGGAGCTATGATCTGGCAGTTGCTTGTTTGGGCACATGCCCAAAATCGAAAGTGAGGCCACAAAGAGATTTGCACACCTATGGCCACAGCATTATTCATAATAGCTAAACCATAGAGACAACACTTACGTCNGTTGTCCAGTGATGGGAAAAATAAAATGCAGTCTTCTACATGGTGGGATATTTCTCAGCCTTAATAGGAAAGGACATTTGGATACAGGCTGGATCTTGGATGAAACTGGCAGACATTATACAAATGAAATAGTTGCCACAGCATAGGTATTATGTAACTACACTTATAGGAGGCACTGGAGTCACCAGATGTAGAGAAAGGGAGTAAAATGCCAGGTGTCAGGGGCTGCGGAGTCAGTGTTTCGTGGGGAAAGACCTTTAGGAAGCCGAGAAGCTGGGAAGTGGAGAGCAAGGACTGCTGGACAGCTGGGAGTGTCCTCAACACTGCAGGATCGTGCATTTGGACGTGTTAGGGTGGGAAATTGGATGCTAAAATTTGCTAACATAGAGTCCTAAGGGGAAGCTGCCTGGGAAGGGGTGGTCTCTGGGATCCTGACTATTCCCAGAAGAGAACAAGGAGAGAAATCTTTGAGGTGCCTGTGAGCGTGGGTGAACCCAGGTGCTCATAGGAGTAGCTGCAGGGTGCAGGGCCGGAAGAGTCAAGTTGGATGATATTGGGGATTGTCTGCCTCTAGACCTCTGTCCTCTCTGTGTAAATGAGGGTGATTGCCAACAACATGCCACCGAGGGAGNNTTAACATGAGAAAGGAGGTTATACAGACCAGCAGGTGTGGAGGGAACTGGGGTACCTGCCACAGGCCATAGGGAAAACACCTTGCATTGTTCTCCAAAACCACGTGGAAAAGACAATTCCTTCTTNTTGTCACCAAGTAAAGATGTTGATGTGCTAGTCACTCAGTCTCAAGGGGTCTATCCTTTCTGATGCTCAGATGCCATCCCAGCTGTTGNCATGTGTTGCTCTNACCTACCTTGTCAGTTCATTCAGCATCCCCTTGTCCAAACCATGGCTTATGCCACACTCGGTACTTTGGGGCTCACAGACTGGGTAGGAGGGTTGAAATGGAACAGTGTGAACAGTGGGTAGGTCAGCTTGGGCACTATTCACAAGGCCAAGCCTGGCACAAGGCTTTCCCNGGCTGGTAGAAGGGGNACCTGGTTCCCATCATTCCCTCCCAGCATAGGCCCAGTGATCTTGGGACCTCTGTTCTCAGCAGAAAGGTTATTGCTTTATTCCTGCTCAACATATAAAAGTCCCCTGTAGGAGGGACAGTCTCTTCTCCCAGTCACTTACAGACCCAGTTGCCAATCTGCAGTGGTGTACAGACAAGGCTGTTTATTCCCTGTCTCTACCTCTGAGTTGCCTGAATCGTTCCTGCTCTGGCCTCGGCAAGCGCCTTCAGCTANCGCTGGAGCCCTGCGGCCTGCCCCCAGCACTGAGAGGTTTNGTTTGGTTTGGTTTGGCTTTTGAGCATTTCACAGCTTTATGTTGTTAAGCTCCNAGATCCAGCCCCAAGTGCATTTGTAGTTTGCAGTTATGGCTACTTCTCAGCCTTTTGTCCACAGTGAGGAGATACATGAATGCTAACCTATGTNTACAAATGCCCANNGACACTGCCTCATGTGGCCNCTGGGTCAGTGTTAAGGTGTTGCCTGCACACACTCCTGTCTCCAAGACTGTGCTGCACCTCTGTGGTTGTGCACAGGTTCCAAACTCAGGGAACCCATATGAAACCTACCAGTGCCCCAGCTGCAAGGGTACCCAGCTCCTTCCTTTTATGTTCCCCAGAGAAACAGAGACAGTAGGGTGTGTGTGCGTGTGTGTGCGTGTGTGTGTGTACATATGTGCAGTGTATACAAAAGTTCCCCAGTTACAATGTTCAACTTTACTGATAATGCAGAAACCCTACACATCAGGGGAGGCCACACTTTGAATTCTGACTCTGTCTTTTCCATGTCTATTGACATATGGGATGCTGGCAGTGGCAGTGAGAACAGCTTGCCATCAGCCCCATGGCCTTGAGGGAAGCATCTCCAACTGCACAGTGTGCAGCTGAGCAAGGATTCTGGGTAAGGACATCGACTATATTTTTGACTGGCATCATCATTTGACACCCACTGGATGTCAAGGAAAACCCCTGGAAATGCTGTCAGCAAGCTGGAGAGCCAGTGCCACCCAGTTTACAAGTGCAGCCTNCAGACTGGGGTGAGTGACACAGGTTCTGACCTAATAGCCATAACCTGTAATGCAGGGTTGCATTTGGCTGGAAGCCAAAGACGGTGGTGGCTCAAGAGAGATCTGCTNTCCTTGGCCCTTTTTTGCTCTCTGGGCCTTTGGTGGGTCAGAAGAGACTTAGCCTTGTTGGGAAGGATGACNTTCTGTCCTCAGTCACTGAACCACATGATGCTTCATCCCCCAAACTCCTCCCAGACATGCCCAGACATCCTNTNGTCCCCTCTGTTGATTGACCAATGAAGTATGCCAGTGCAAGCAGCTTCAATCCATGTCTCTTCTGGGTCTTCCAGCAATGGTTGTTTGAAGGAAAGCTACAGGTGCCCACATGCCCTCTCCANAACCATGAAACTTTCCTGAGCATTTTGGGACCNCCTTGCTGGGTGTGTTACCCAAGAAGGGGGNCACATCTTTGGTACTGCATTGGTACAATGTGAATTAGAGAGGNATAGTCCAGGGCCCTCAAGTTATCAGGAATCCTGGAGAAGAATGTTCCTTNCCATCATTTAAATTAAAAGGCAAAGCTGGTGACTGGGAAGTGAGGCTGGCCTGCAGGATCNGTAGTTTGTCACGAAGCATGGATTTGCATTTCAAGAAGGTGGCCACCGGCCTGCCCTCTCTTAAGTGAGGGGTATGGCAGGCAGATGGCAGTGGAACTAGCCAGGAGAGCTCCAAGTGGACAGTTCCTTCTGAAACATGGNAGTGAGGCTCACGCCATGACTGGCAGAGTGGCTGGAAAGTCAGCTGCAGTAGGAGAGAGGGATATGACNGGGCTCTCTGGACTGAAGAGGCCATTCCACAGGCTTCAGGTGGGACAGTGCAAGACCTGGTCCTCAGAGGATGTCAGGNATGTCTAGACACGGCTCACCTGGTTAGNGAAGTAATAGATAACCATGAAAAGATAGAAGACAGGCATGACCTAATGAAGTAAGAGGGGCTGAGAGGGTGGCTCAGAGGGTAAGAGCATTAACTGCTCAAGCATGAGGACCTGAGTTTGGATCCCCAGCACCCATGTCAAAAGCCCCAGTGCTTGTACATGCCTGTGACCCCAGGATTGTGGAGGATGGGAGCAGGCATATCACTGGGCTTTGCTGCCAGCCTAGCTCCAGGTTCAGTGAGAGGATGCATCATGAAGGCAGAGAGTGAAGAAGCAGAACCCCCCTCTACCAACACACACCCAAACACACACAAATGTATACATAGGTCTACACACATGCACACACACACACACACACACATACAGACACAGGCATGCACGCACAAGCACACACACATGCACGCATATGCACACACACACACACACACACACACACACACACACACAGTGATCTCACCAGAACAATTCATAGCCAGGCATAGAGGGTACACACTGTGCTGGGCAGGCATCCCATTGGGCCAACATGCCTAACTCCTTTGATCCTCCCAGGAACTGAATGTGGGTTCCTTGACCTTCTGAACCCCACTTTGCAGCAGAGATTCAGACAGAGGTGAGCTGGCCTGCCCTGAGTGCATCAGTCAGCTGGGCAGGGGATGGAGACAGGCTCACAGCCTGGGCCTGTGGCCATGTGCCTTTCTCTGCTGTCTCTGGGTCTCTGCTGCAGTGGCTCAGTGACGGGCCTTCTCTCTGCAGGACTGGTTCCACAAACCGAGGGATCATTGCTCATCACTTAAGGACNCTGTTTGATTCTGACGTCACAGCCTGTCATCCTGTATTGAGCCTGGCTGGACACTTGGATGACAGTGCAGGCATATGGCCATTAGCATAGGCAGGTGCACTTAGCTGACCTCTGAGCCTCAGCAAGGCAGAGTAAACTGGNGGGAAGCTGAGTGTCTGCTGCTCTGACTCTGGATTTCTCTTCTTCCAGATTTCTGGAATCTGAAAGTGGAGAGCTGTTTTCTGAGATGCTTTTAGCTCTGACCAGGAGGTCACCCCAACAGAATTGAGGTTCCCAGGTACTGGCTCACTCTGGCTGATGTTCTCACCTCATCCCGTGAACTGCACCTGCTTCCTTGCAACACTCTGGAGTCTGGTTGCAGCTCATGGGAACGAGAAGAGGAGGACCCAGCAGGGGAGGGAGGAGGCCCAGGGAGGCCAAAGGAGGCTGGATGTGGGTCCCATGAATGGCAGAAATTGGATCTGCATCCCTGATTAGATGGAGATTTAGATGGCCCCCAAACCAGAGTCAGGCACCGGGTTAGCTGGCTTCAATGGTGAAGTACTTGCCTTGCAAACACAAAGACCTCAGTTTAATCCCAAGAAACCATGAAAAAGAGGTGGGGAGGGAATGCTCCCTTGTAATCATAGGACTGGGAAGACAGAGACAGGAGGATGCCTGGGACTTGCTGGGTAGCCTGACTAGCTTAATTGGTGAGTTCCATGACAATGAGAGACCCCATCTCAAAAAGACAAGGTGGACAGTGTCCAAGGTGGACAGCTGTGGCTCTGCTCTCTTGGTTGCATTACAGCCCAAGCATAACTGCCTGGTATGTAGTAGCTGCTCAGTTAACACACACTGAGAGAAAGACACTAAGTGTCACTTGAGAAGCAGGCAGTGGAAGCCTCCAGAAGGTTGTCCTCTGGTCTCCATGTGCACCCACAGGGTCATGACCTCTCTGCCTCTGAGTTTGTGTACCTCTTCCTGACTGTATGAGCTCAAATGCTGCCTGTCTAGGAGGAAATGAGATGAAAGATGCAAGAGGGCTGCTGTAAGCTATAAAGCACCGAACAAAAGCGAGTTAATGTTATCGTTGCTATAATTATTGTTATTCTGAGTGCACAAAGATGANGGATGGCTGGCCGTGAGAGTCCAGCCCGCCAAGAAAATCTCTATATTTCAGCTAGAAAAGGCTTTGAAATCCGAGGAGAAAAGAGGCTTATTGCCCAAGGCATTGGGTTATCGTTGTGAGCGAGTGAACTGGGACAAGGCCTGACCCACAGAAGGCGTCGTCTGCGTCCCTCTATCTCCTTCTACTTTCCGAATTCAGGGCTTAAGAGATGAANGCACAGAAGCTGACTGAAAAGANGCTTTTGCAAGTTCTGGCCCAGCAGGCAGCTGTAAATCACCATTCCCCAAGCAGACCCAGCTTAAGAGGGGGATGTGAATTAGATAGAATTCAGTGCCCTGCCAAGCCCAGGACTCGGAACCGCTCATCAGNGGTCCAGCTGAGGTCAGCTTGAAGGTCCCTGTGGCTGATGGTNTCTTGAGCCAAGGTCAAAAGGGCCTGTAGGGCTGGAAGAGCAGCCTGGCCATCGTGCATTCTGAGCTAGAGTTCATCTGAGATCATAGGCAGTCAAAGGGAAGTTGTGGCTCTGCTCTCCTGGCTGCACTACAGCCCAAGAATACTGCCTGGTATGTAGTAGCTGCTCAGTTAACACACACTGAGAGAAAGACACTAAGTGTCACTTGAGAAGCAGGCAGTGGAGGCCTCAAGAAGACACCTGGAGCCATAAGAAATTCCTTTGTCCCACAGTAACTATTAATAAATGTCACCCCCCCCTTCAAGGATCCAAGGGTGGAGAGCCTGTGATTTGTGAGTATTCAATCACTCACAGCTCTCATCCTGAAAGGTGCGGGCCTGGCTTTGCCTGTCCCTCTACCTATGTTCATNGGCAGTTGTTGATCTGCTCAGCCTTCAAGGGATGTGGGAAGCATCAATGGAACCCATGGTAAAAGGATAAGTCCAGTCGTACTGGCCCTGGGCAGATGCAAGGGCAGATGGACAGACACCTGCCCAGCCTCTGTGAGCCACCAGGAATTCACACAGTCCCTCTGTTCCTTACTCCATCCAGCCCATGGACTGTTGGAAAACAGNACANTCAAACACAGAGCATGGGGTGGAGGCACTCTTGGCATGGGCCCAGTCAGAGCTGGTCAGGGGACAGCTCCCTCACACCCANTGATACCNGGCTGTTTNAGGCTTGTTTCCAGAGCCAACCTCCTAACTTAGGACCGGTGACCACAACTTCTTTATGTCCCGGATGTCANCAGTAGGCAGGCTCAGCTGAGGTTTCTGTTTCCAAGGAAGGGGTGGGGCCTGCATGGGAGGGGGCAGAACTAACAGGAGCCTAAGACCTAATGAACCAAGCAGAGTGCACCAGGGACCTTTGGCAGAATTGGCCACTCAGCTTTTCCAGCCTCCTGGTAGTTTCACCAGGGACTGCCAGCCAAACTGTCCAGACTGGGACTTGACACAGCACAGGTCTTTTCGGACAGTACCAGAGGGCTGGAGGAAGATGGGCAGATCTGCACTCCTCCCAGGGCTCATGGGAGTCTCCTGCCCTCTCTCAGTTTTGTGGCCTCACACGGTTCATNCTGTGGCCGTGCCACTATGGTCCTAGGTGCTAACTTATTGTCATGTGACCCCCTCTTCTCACTGTGTCAAGCCTTCCTCAGTCTCCCTTTTAAAGGTCTTGTGATGACCTTGGCCCTGCCAGGTGGTCCAGGGTCAAGTCCATGAACATGTGGAGCTCACATATGTTGAGACCCTTCCTTCATAGATGGCTTCCTCCACGTCTCCAGGCTCATCGTTCTCCTGACCACAGTCTGAGGAGCAACTGTGGTGAGGAGGCTAGTGATAGCAGCCCCGAGAAGACCCAGTACAGCAATATCATAGGTAACGAGGGTATGATCCTCTGCAGCCATTTTTCTGTTTAATTGATTTGAAATGGATTTGGCNGGAAGGGCCATCCCAGGTAATAAATAGATTTAATAACACCTCCCATGGGTGGGAGTTTTCCAGGCCTGCATGCATCTGTTATCTTATTAGTTTTTCACAAAGGGGTGGCTGTAGCCGTTGTCCCAGTGATGGATGAGGACACTGACATGTGGGTGGCCGACACAGAGGGGGATGAGGATATGTTTTCTAACCTGCCAATGGCACTCTCTGCCAGTACCCAGGAAGCTGTCTGGCAGGCTGCTTTCTTCCCTGGGTACTGCTTCCCTCATCCCACACTGTACCCTGTTAGCTGCTCACACTGAGTTGCACAGCTTAAGTGAGGCCAGGCAGGCATTACCCGGACCACCTGTAGGGGGCGTAGCACTAGATCTCTAGCTAATAGGGCCAGCACTTACCTTTATCCTATCTCTCTTTTGCTCCCAGTGTGGGGGGCTCAAGACCTGGACAACAACTCTTTTGGGGACATCTCTCCAACATCCTTGGTGGATCAGAGGCAAGGGCAGTGGCTGGTGGAGTCATCATCTTAGATTAAAGGTGACTGCCTCCCTTGCCCCTCTCCCACCTTCCCAAGCTCCCCTTCTCCCACCTGCTTTCTCAACCAAGCACCATGCACTTGGGCCAGGACGATGCCACAGAGGTCCATGTCTTCTGATCTCCAGTCGGCTTACTCCTGGGTAGGCAGGCTACCTGACCACATCACCTCTCTGGTCTATTTATGCAAAGACATGCACTTTACTTGTCTAGTGCAACAGAGGGACACTAATGGACTTTTGACAGGCCAGGGCTGATGGGGTCACACCACCCAGAGGTTGTGAGTAACCCCCAGCCATTGGCTGGAAAGCACAACTCAGGAAGAGGTCACTTTAAATGTCATTTCCAGCCTCTCCCCCGACAGCCAGTTTAGAAAGATGGAGAAGAATTAAGGTGCCATGAGGAGGGAAGGAAGGGAGCCTCTCACCCTGGAGTCTGGCTGAAGTCTTTTGCCAGCTGAGTGTCAAGAGTCCCAGCACAGTTGACATTTGCTGTGACATTGTCTGTGAAGACAGGACTCACTCCTTGTAGAAAGAGACCAAGGATCTTACAAGCGAGAGCAGGAACTTTCACAGTAAGAGATGTGTCCTACACCCTGTGCAGCCCTTTGCCCCGTGGTTGTACCTTAGCAGGTTGGAATCCTAGCCAAGGCACTGGAGGAGCAATCTTTCCATCTCATTTACCAAAACAGAGCAAAAAAGACAGTATCTTAGCAACCCTTTGAACAAAGGATCCAGAAGTCACAAAATCATACCGATGGATCCTGGCTAAGCCACTTCAGCGCGATAATTCTCCCAAGCAGCCCACGCCCACACTTGTGTGTATAGCATCCCTCGTCCAAGCGCCTCTCTTTCTGTTAACTCCTGTGCTTAAATCTGTATGAAACCANTTCTTCATAAATGTTAATGCTACTTCATATTGACTTAGCCTGGAATTCCTTTCTGAAGTACAGTTAACAACCCTCCCTGGCTTTATCTGAGTAGAGGGCTCCGAGAACTCCTCAGGCTGTTTAGAGCCGTGTCTCCACCCTGGCTTTATCTGAGTAGAGGCCTCCTCAGGCTGTTTTGAGCCGCGTCTCCAGCTCCTGCTCCCACTCACATTGACACACATAGGGTAACTTGACCCCCTGCAAGGGGCTTCCCCTTTCAGTCTTAGCCCCGAGATTATGTTGAGTTCCCACATCTCTTTTGATAGTTCATTTCCTATAGACCTATAGGACTACATTGGTGTGAGCCCATTCTCCAAATCGCTTGAAAGGCCCTAGCTAGAGGGCCCAGTTTGATAGTGACCCTGTCCTGAGGAGATGCAGTCATGGGTGAGGCTGGCAACTTCTCTGAGCCCTGTTTGCACGTCTCCACCTGTCTCTTATACACATCTAGATGTGTATAAGAGACCTTATCTGAGTAGAGGCCTCCTCAGGCTGTTTTGAGCCGCGTCTCCAGCTCCTGCTCCCACTCACATTGACACACATAGGGTAACTTGACCCCCATGCAAGGGGCTTCCCCTTTCAGTCTTAGCCCCGAGATTATGTTGAGTTCCCACATCTCTTTTGATAGTTCATTTCCTATAGACCTATAGGACTACATTGGTGTGAGCCCATTCTCCAAATCGCTTGAAAGGCCCTAGCTAGAGGGCCCAGTTTGATAGTGACCTGTCCTGAGGAGATGCAGTCATGGGTGAGGCTGGCAACTTCTCTGAGCCCTGTTTGCACGTCTCCACAGGTTAAGATCAAATTTCAGTAGGGCATGGCACCTACCATTCACTGGGGTGGAACGACCCATGTGGATGGTAGCCACTACGTCCTATATGGTTTCATGTGCACTGTGCTGTACTGTCTTCACTGGCCCTCCATGTGAGAAGAGGTGCCGGCTTCCGGTGCTGGGAGAGTGGGAAGAGCACATCAGCAACGGTAAAGCCTGTCCTTGGCACTCTATACAATAGGCTTCTTTTTAAAACTTCTTGAGGGTTGGGGAGATGGCTCAGTGGGTAAACATTTGCTGCACAAGCATGAGGACCTGAGTTCGAATCCCCAGAACCCATGTAAAAACTAGGTGTGGCTGTGAGCAATTGTAACCCCAGAATGGGGACAGGGGAGGGGGTTGTTGCTCAGACTCACTGCTCAGCCAGTCTAGCCAAAACCTGAGGATCTCCAAGGCCTGTGAAAGACACTAACTGGAGAGGATTAGATGGACAATGGAGGAGCAGGACACCTGACACTCTCCTCTGCACACATAATCACACATATGGGTGCACATGCCATCATAACACACACACACACACACACACACACACACACATGCTGATCTGAAATGCAGCTTTCTTATCTTGAGGAGCTGACAGTCTGACTCTCTTATCTCTGTGTGCATGCACACACAGGTGGACATGTTGTGTGGCTGGCTGTCTCCCCCACCTGCATAAAAATGCAGATTTATCAAGATATACTCACATGTCATCCAATTGCCCATTAAAGCATGCGCTTCAACAGCTTTTAGTTCATTAATGGATAAGCGCAGCCGTCACTGTCGGCAATCTTAGAAAGTCTTCATCACCTCACAGGCAATCCGTCCCCATTACTACTGCTCCCACCCGGCCTCTGCAGGCTCAGCAGGAGTGGGATCCCAGTGCATGACCCGTGTGTCTGCTGTGGCATATGTCAGCACTTTCCTTCTTAGAGCAGAATATTGTTTTACCCCTGTTTGCTACATGCTTGTCTAATTCTCCATCCATGGGGGCAATTTCATGTGTGTGTGTGTATGTGTGTGTG
>LZPO01010359.1:1410136-1426173 GCA_001675575.1 Neotoma lepida | reverse complement strand
TACCCACCTGCCTTTCTACCCTTCCACCCATCCATCCACCCATCCATCCATCCATCCTTCCACCCATCTATCCACCCTCACATACATTCTTCCACCCATCTTTCTACCCACCCATCCATTTATCCATTCATCTGTCCATCCATACAGGCATCCACCACTCACACATCCATCCATCTATCCATCCATCCACCCACTCATCCATCTACTCATATATCTATCCATCTATTCACCTTCCCATATACCTATCCATCCACCCACCCACCCACTCATCTATCAACTCCTCTATCTATTCATATGTCCATTCTCCTAACCATCTATCCATCCACCAGCATATTCACTCCTACCCATCCATCTGCCCACCCATCCNTCTCCCCATCCATCCACCTACCCACACATCCAAGCACTCATCCCTCTAGCCATCTACCTCTCTGTTTGCCATATGCTTATTCATCCACCCATCCAGCCATTCATCTACAGACAAAANCATCCATTCTCTNATGCATNTAACCACATAGCCAGCCAGAGAGCAAACATCTACCCACAACCAGGTAGGCTCTGGGCCAGGCATAATTTGTGGCAAGACAGGAATAAACAAGCTGGGGTGGTGGTGGGGGAAGCCTTTGGAGCAGCAGAATTCATCCCAACAGTGGCCCAACCAACAAATATCTTGAGCAAGTGAGGTAACNTCAATGAGTATNCAGCCTAGTGCAGAGGGTTCAAGCTAGTAGAGTGGGGCCATCCCTGAAAACANTACCAAGTGTCTTAGTCAGGGTTTCTATTGCAACGATGAAACACTATGACCAAATAGCAAGTTGGGGAGGAAAGGGTTTATTTGGCTCACACTTCCATATCTCTATTCATCATTGGAGGAATTCAGGACAGGAACTCAAAAAGGGCAGGAACCCAGAGACAGTAGCTGATGCAGAGGCCATGGAGGGAAGCTGCTTACTGTCTTGCACCCCATGGTTTTACTCAGTATGCTTTCTTATAGAACGAAGGACTGCCAACCCAGATATGGCACCACTCATAATGAGCTGGCCCTCCTTCATCACTGTCTCTTATACACATCTAGATGTGTATAAGAGACAGGCTTTGGCGCCTTTCCTGGAACTCACTTAGTAGCCCAGGCTGGCCTCAAACTCATAGAGATCCTCCTGCCTCTGCCTCCCAAGTGCTGGGATTAAAGGCGTGCACCACCACTGCCTGGCATGTACAGCCCAATCTTATGGAGGCATTTTCTTAATTGAGGTTCTTCTAGCTTGTGTCAAGTTCACATAAAGCTGTCCAAGGCTACATACTAAAGATAGAAATGCTAAGGTGAAAGGGAAAATGGAAAAGATGTCCCAGCAGTGGGAGACNCAGATGCATGAAGAGTGAAAATCCTGCTTGGACATCCAGTTCCATCCTCCAGGCACTTCAAGGCTGCTTTTGCCCCAGACACCAAGTCAGGACCAGGCTCTCCCACCTCAGCGTTGTTGACAGTTTGGGGGCTGGATGATTCTGTTTAGTGTACAACATTGGACTTCGGCCTAACAGATACCAACAGAAGCTGTGATAACCAAAAATCTCTAGATGTTGGGGATGTCTCTCCCAGCTGAGAGCCCTCATGTTGGAGGCTTCAAGGTTACTGATGAAAATAAATACAGCTCTTCTGAGAGGTTCTGGGAGGCTTCTTAGGAACTTAGAAATACTGAAGTGAGTGGGAACACAATTTAAAAAACTATGTGTTCCAACATACTCCTGATTTTAACAGGATTACCACACTGAAATTTCACTAAGCCATAAGCCAGTGTTTTCAAAATATGTAACTATTCCACAAAGCGTTAACAATGTGAATAGATTACTACTCTTAAATATATATCAATAATATATATAACACATGTATGTACAGTCAATAGCATATTGAATTTTTTTCACTCTGTTTATCTAGCATAATTTGCAGTTGGTCCATATTTGATTAAATACCATCATCTTTTATGTAGGAGTTACATAAGTAAATAGAAAAATCATTTACAGTCTGATGCTCCATGAAAAATTAATCTCAGGTCTGTCTCGCACCTCACACTGGGACTTGGTAGGGACGTGTGGTTAATTGGATATGGGGAGCATGGAGGTGGCATCTGAGCTGAGCCGTGAGCTTCATTTCTTAGTTATTTGGAAGGTTCAGACATTTTCTACAAATGTATGAGTAAGAACTAGAGTCAGTGGTTATTCCATCAAATNCATCTTCCAGAAGTTTCTAGGTAGCAAATTATTTGCCACACTGNGGTTAGGACTCTTCCCATGGGAGATTAACTTCTTTGGTTTGACATGGCTGATGTTTGGTGGTAGGTACTAGGCACCAATCATGGATCAATCCAGGGGCTCCTGTCTACACTCAGTCTCAATCCTGGGCGGAGGGCAAGGGACCAGTTCTCGNGCCCACGGGACCTTCAGCTCTGGTGGCCCAGGTGTGTACCTCTAATATGTGGGACCTTCTTCTCTGGAATGGTGCATCCCAATCCTGCCCACAGTTCCCACAAGTGGTGCCCAGAGCCATGTGACGGAGGGACCACACCAAGGGTTGGAGAGCATGGTGAAGACCTGAAAGAGTGGGTTGCCTCTCTAGGAGAGAAGTCAGAGTAGGAGAATACCACTGCNTCCAGACCCATGTTCTGAGCTATNGGCAGTTTAGGGGCAGTTACCAACACACCCATCTCTCCCCTGGAGTGTCCTTGAACTGTTGTGAGGATGCCAGCCACTGGGTGACCCCCACAGTAGACATGATTTGATCTGTGCCGGTTTTAGAAGCCAGAAGTCTAAATGGAGGTGCAACAGGGCTGGCTCCCTCCAGAGGCCCCAAGGGAAGGCCCTTTCTGTGGCTGCAGCCTTCAGGGCACCAGATGCTCCTGAATTTATAGTTGCATCAGGTCAATCTCAACCTTTCTTTCCTATCCATGTCTCTCACCCGTGGCTCTACTATCAGGACACATGCTGTTGGATTTAGGTAATCCATTTGCTCTCATCTTGAAANTTTTAATCATAAAGACCTTGCTTTCCCAAATAAGGCCGTGCTCAAGAGTTTCAAGGGACACTTCTCACAGAACCCAACTCTGTACTGAATATTCCATCTGGTTCAGGGGGCGGATACTGCCAGCCCCCAAACCCCAGTTTTTCCTTTGTCATCCCTCCCCATCTCCTTATACTNCTTCCCTGATACACATCCTTCTGGCTCTGGTGGCCATTCCTCCTTCGGTTCTGAGAAGACTTAGCACTACCTGTGTTCANCACGTAGCTCCTTGTTGTTCTCTCGACTTTGGACACTGATGACCAAACGTCCCCAGAGGAATCATCTCCAAGAATGTGGAACAATCTGTTGTAGATTGGTCACCAAGGCCATGCCTTGTTCTCCTCCCTCTCTTGGGTGTGTCTTCAGTCTCCCTCTGTGCCTGTTCAGAAGTTGTGATTAATGTCTTCAGGGAAGATCCACCATGCCCTGTGAGGGACACTGTCTGTGCCTTTCTTTCCTATATGGTAGTGTTAAAAGCTCCACCTACAGCCATGAAGGTGGCCAAACACAGGATAGGAAAACAGGGGACACCCTCCACTCTGAGAAGAGTCCCAACCAGGAAGACTCAGTTTCATCCTTGAAGGAGTGGAAGACAGACAGGTCCAACATTGGTGATATGCACTTCAACTCTGACTGCAATTNGGAAGAACAAAGTACCCCACAGACACTCAGCAATAAATTCAAGAGACAGAAGAGAAATCCAGACTCTTTCACAGAATTGGTGTCAGCCCAAACAAAAGGCAAAATGTCTGACACACCAACTGAATGAAAATCAGTTATCTCTATATCCTAAAGAGTGCATGTTGGGTTATAATTTTCCTCGGGTGGAGGAGAGTTTTACAGACTGTCTGATATCGTCCCTGTCTGTGGTGGTTTGAAAGAAAATGGCTGCCATAGGCTCACAGNGAGTGGCACTATTGGGCCTTATTGAAGGAAGTGTCACTGGGGGTGGGCTTTGGGGCTTCAGAAGCTCAAACTAGGCCTCATGACATTCTCTCTTCATAGCAATAAAACCTTGACTAAGACAGAAGTTGGTACCAGGAACTGAGATATTGCTGTGGTAGATTTGACCATGTTTTGGGGAGTTTGGATTAGAAAAGCTTTAAGCGAGGCTTAGTAGGCCATACTAGTAGGAGCATGAAAGACAGTGGTATTGAGGGTAATTTGAGAAGAATGTTAGTATGTGGACTAGACACCATTCTTGTGATATTTTGGAGAAGAATGTGGTTGCTTTCTGCCTTTTATTCCAACTAGCATCAGGTTTTGCCTTAATCTGTTTATACTTCCTGGTGTCCCTTTTCTCCATAAACTGTCCATTTTGTGTTTTTCCTTGCTCAGCTTGCTAGTTGGAATAAAGGGAAGACAGCATTCAGCTAAGCTTCCAACCTGTGAAAAAGAATTAAAGAAAAGTTTAGGACTGGGCATGGTGGCACACACCTTTAATTCCTGCATCCTGGGGACAGAGGTAGGTGGATCTCTGAGTTTGAGGCCAACCTGGTCTATGGATTGAGTTCAAGGACAGTCAAACTTAGACAGTGAAGGAAACCATCAAAAACAGAAAGCCGGTGAAAATGTATTTGGACAAAGGGACCATGTTCCAGCCCCAGCAAGCAGTGGAGTTTGGCAGTTTGGCCACATGGTTCTGGCTTTAGAGTCAAGGANAGAAGAAAGAGGTTATGGAATCTCCCTCTCCAAGTAAGGAAAGCCAATGAGGCCAGGCATATGTCAGGGGTGTCCCTGTATGAAGGCCTAGAGAAGCCATTGTGTGAAGCCATGAAAGTAAAGGCTGGATCGGCTTGAAGACTCCAAGATGTTGGAGATGCCAGAACCATGGGATACCTGTCGAGGAGATCTGCTAACAGGAAGTGGAACCAGCCCAAGAGAAAGAAGTGTGTTGCAGTCAACAAAGCTGAAAGGAGTTGGANATCTGAAGAGAACTTTGACATCAGACATGGAGATGCAGTTTGGAGTTTGCCCAGCTGGTTTTTTGTCTTGTTTTGGTCCAGTATTTCCTCACTGTCCTCCTTTTCCTCCTTTTGTAATAGTAATGTATATCCTGTGGCACTATATGTTGGAAGTACGTGATCTCCCTTTTGATTTTTATTTTATAGAGGATTACAGTTAAGAGATTGCCACGAGTCTCAGAAGAGACTTTGAACTTTAAAAAAAAATAATGCCTTCTTTTTAAAAAAATTTTTTCTTATTTTTATTTCATGTCCCACTTTGTGTTTTGCCTGCATGGATGTCTGTCTGATCCCCTGAAACTGGAGAGGCTATTATGAGCTACCATATAAGTGCTAGGAATTGAACCCAGGTCCTCTGGATGAGCAGCCAGTGCTTTTAACCACTGAGCCATCTCTCTAGCCCCAAATTTTGGACTTTTAAACAGGGTTGAGACTAATAGACTATGGGGACTTTTGAAGTTGGACTGAATGCTTTTTGCATTATGATATGGCTACAAGCCTGTGAGTGCCAAGGAGTAGAGTGTGATGGTTTGAATGAGAATGGTCACCAAAGGCTCATGGAGAGTGGCACTATTAGGGGGGGTGTGGCCCTGATGGAGCAAGTGCATCACTGTGGGTCTGCTTTGGGTATGCAGAAGTCCTAGCCAGGCCCAATGTCACTATCTCTTCCTGCTGCCTGCTGATCTGGATGTAGAACTCTCAGCTACCTCTCCAGTATCATGTCTGCCTGCATGCCACCACGCTTCCCGCCAAGACGATAACGGACTAAACCTCTGAACGGTAAGTCAACTCCAGTTAAATATTTTCTTTTGTAAGAGTTGCCATGGTCATGGTGTCTCTTCACAGCAAGAGAACCCTAACTAAGACCCTACCCCAAATTCTCCATCCTCCTGGAGCTTGAAACTCTCTCCCCCTCTCTGATACACAAGCTCAGATGAACACAGAGCACCTAGGCATCCCTTTAGGGAGGACAGGCCCGGTGCCTCCTGCTAACTTGTGATCTGGTAAATGTGAGTCTATCCAGGCACCTCTGGGATTAGAAATAGGCCACTCACATTTTGTTTCCTACAATAGTGACTCCTTTACTCCAGCCTGGTCCCTAGCTACTTCTCCTAAGAACTATTCTGGCTTCTGGGCTTGCGTTCGGCATGAATCATTTTCTTCCCGAAACCTGGCTCCAGTTACGTCATCCCCCACTTTTTAAATTTGATCACGGGGTAAGGAATGTGACTCATTTGGTAGGATGCTTACCTGGCATGTGTGAAGCCCTGGGTTCAATCCCTAGCACTGAATGAACCAGGTGTGGTGAATGCACCTGCAGTCCTAGGGTCTGGAAGGTACAAGCGGAAGATGAGAAGTTCAAGGCCATTCTCAACCAGCCGGGGCTGCGTGAGGCAGTCTCAAAACAAAACAAAACAATTTGCTCATAATGAGAAGTCATTACAAACGATTTGCTAATAATGAGGGAGAAATACTCTTTGTAAAGGCTTAGTGAGCTTTAGGGACATTTCCCATCTTAAGTACCTGTAAGAGAGTTCTGTGAGGACCGAGCCAGGGTTTAGGGAAAGGGTGTTTGTGGCACCTGTTGTAACATGTCACCACAAATGTCACCAGCATTAGAGGTCTAAAGTCAGCAATCACTGGGCTGCCTTCTGCAGGATGCTCCAGGGAGACTCTGTTCCTATCTCAGCCTCAGCTTCCAGATGCTTCTGTCTCTTCCTCCATCTTCAAAGCTCACCATCCAAACTTGGCGGCCATCAGTGAATCACTCACCAATTCTGACCTCTGCCTCCCTCATATAAAGACCCCTGTGGTGACGCTGAGTAATAGAGGCAAATCTGCTAACCCCGGATCTTTAATTATATATCTATAATGTCCTTTCGGGTACTCACAAGGTTGGGATGCACAGGTCGTGGGGGCATGGACATTTTTACATCAGCCCAACACCGTTTTCCCCTCCAATTCCCCCCGTAATGAATTCCTGTTGCTTTAGGTATCATAAAGCTTATGCTGCAGAATAGAATACATGGGGTTTGTGCATTTTGCTTAGGTCTTAAAGCCCCTCAGCCAGAAGCCCAAGATCCTTTATCATCTCTCCCATGAGGTCCTCCCAGCTCTCCTCCTCTCAAGCTGAGGAGTTGTGACCCTGCTTCTCAGCCTTCCTCACCTGCGAGGTCCCCCAGCCTCAGCTACCCTCTCCCTTCCTGACCTAGAGGACTACAGACCCCCTACCCCTGGATCTCTCTTGACCTACTCTCAGTGTCCAGCTCATCTCCTGTTGGCTAAGCAGCCCACCTCCTTTTGCTCCTGACTCCTTGTCCTGTGTGGTAGGTATGGAACTGCAGTGGCTTCCATGTCCAGTGAGCTCACACCAACTCAGTCCCCTGTGTGAGCAGTCAGAGCATTTGAAGCAGGTTTCATCCCCAGTGTCTTCCAATGGCTGCAGCTGCACCCAGGAGGGCCATGTCCTCACATAGCCCANCCACACGTGCACTCACTGCCCATGTGCCCTCTGATGGCTGTCTCTTTAAGATGTCCCAGACTGGCTTCCTGACCTAGTCCTCACTTTCTGCTGAGATGTGTAAAGCGCTCTACTCCAGTCTCGCCTCAATCCCTCTGATTATTTCACTCCAGCCTGACTCTTCTACTGCTTTGGGAGCCATTCCTTCAATCATCTACTTGTCACTGTTTTAAAAATCCCACTCCTACATACTTCCCCCATCCCCAAATGCATCATTCACAGGGCCTGACTCCTAACAGGAACTCAGCAATCTTAACATGGGACTGTCACAACTCTTTGGGGTCAACAAGGACAGAAGCACAGGAATATGAAATATTGAATGCTAATGGGGAGGGGTCCTAAGAGATGGCTTTATCTTGGACAAAGCTACTGGGAGATGGGACCCTCAGAACCAGATCTTCCTGTGAAGGTGAACAAGCCCCACTGAGTCTAGGAGCCTGGTAAGGAGAGGCCCTGGGCAGTTTATTCTCTCCAGAGTGAGGAATGGCCAGAACATGCTAAACCCAATGGAACGCCTCTGAGCTGGCAGTGAATCATCTTAATTAGCACTGTGAGTAGGTTCAAGTGGATTCTGCAAATGTTAGCAGCTCCAATTATTCTGTCCCCAAAGTTACTGCAATGAGGTTACACAGCCAAGCCCCATGGGAACTCCTGTGGTGAGGGAGGGAGGGTGCCCAGAGCAATGTGCCCGCACCATACCCAATCAGTGAGGTTTGAGGATGGGGTGCCACACTGACAAGTGGGCCTTGCTCTGACAAAATCTGATCCTCAATTCAGGACCATACTTTCCTAGGCTTTGAGANAGTTGCCACACTGAGAACAGCCTGGGCCACGCAGCTTTGCCAACGTAGGCCTACCCAAGGTCTGTGGAAGGGTTGCTCCCTAGCAACCATGGGCCAGAACATTTGGTCATCACACAGAATTTGGTCTTTGTTAGGCCAAGTGTCCACACCGTCTCCCAGGCTCTGAAGACAAGACAGCCTGTGGCAACCTCCCAGTTGTGGACATTGTGTAGCCTAGACCTTGGTGTGTGACTTGGTCACACTTAGCCTGGAACAGACTCTATTTCTCCTATTGCTGGATGGCTGCGGCCCTTCAGAAACACAGGATGCAGAAGAAGATGAGCCACCTGTCTACTGTTGCAGCCAGAATCAGGACAGGGACAGCACCAGGGCTGTCCCTGAGGACCAGCTCTGTCTTCCACCATAACCTTATCCCCAACTGTGTGCTGGTTAGTCACCGCTCAGGTCTGGTCTAACCCAGGGCTCTTATTTTGTTCAACACCCACATTCTGCTCAGCCTGGTGCTGGCTCAGACATCCAATCCTGCTTGGCATTTGTAGTCTTGGGGTTCGTTTGTATTTATCCTTCCGTCAGCCTCTTTCTTAGGACCCTGTCCCCATGGGGCTAGGGAAACATCAGCAAACAAGTTAGTCCACAGAGACACTTGAGACCGTGTTTTGGCAACGAAGCAAAGCATTCTCTTGAGGTCAATGAGCATTTGTAAATGGAAGGAAGGAAAGAGGAAAGGAGAGATGGAAAGAGTGTGGGTACTTCTTTCAGACCCCATGGCATTCACCATAGCAGATGGCAACCTCATCTCTCTTTCTCCTTTGGTACCAAGGGCCTGCTAAGATCCTGAAAACACCTTTGTCCCCAAGCCATATTTCTAGTCTCTTGACAAATCCCTGTTAAGAACTGAGTTTTGAGGTTGACTGTCTAGCCTCCAATGGTGTCCTTGCTGTCCAGTAGACAAGTGACCTTGGTAAAGCTGGCATGTCTTGGGACCACTTTTCTTGAGTGTCAAAAGAAGATGGTACTTCACAGAATGGTTGAGAGAGGGAAGGAGTTTGGCCACACCTTCAGGATTTTGTCCAGGGACATCCAGGAAGCTCTGTGGAAGCCTCTTCCTTCACTTGCTCAGTTTCCCTTTCTCAACTATCAGCTCCTGTTCAGAATAAAGGGCTAGACACATATTCTGCTTTCACAGGGGATACAAGCAGAGCACACACTTCCCTGGCTGGGACCCACATACCAAAATGGTTATGTGAGGTCTTCTTTCCATCATAGATCACTACCATAAAACCTTCAGGTTTCGTGAGCTGCCTCAACTTGGGGTGTTCTGGGAACATCAATCCAAGAAATTAGAAAGACTCTCTGGGGTAGGTTTGAGTCAAGAAGATGCCAACCTACCTTTGGGAAGGGAGAGATGAGGCATAGGGAGATTATACTGGCATATGTACTTAAAAGACTTCCCCAAGCCAGACTAGGAGGACTTTAACAGAGATGGGAGCTTAACTCAAGATGGGGAATGATGTTGCCCCATTTTGGGCATGACATAGAGGGGTTCTTCCACAGCTAGACAATGAGAGGTCTTGGGGCCAACTATGACATGTGTAGGTAGNCCTGGGTGACAGGAATTTTTGGAGCAGCAGTCAGGTAGGGTCCTTGGTGGGCAAATGCAGTATCCAGACCTCCTTCTCACCCCTTTTTTTGATGTATAACTAAATGTCTGGATTAACAATGTTCTCTCCAAGAGGCAAAGATCATCTAANATAAACCGCAGGTATGAGAAGCCCTCTTTTGAGTTGTTGGTCAAGGGTTTCCAAGAGACTCCCCAAACNTACAGCCTATTGCTATTGCCCTTGGTCGCTTCCCAGAGGTAGAAGGTAATTCTCTATTGCTTGAGAACATCATGCACTTCAAACACATCTGGAACTGACATGAAGGCCTCCTCCCTGAGGATAGCTTTCATGGTACCAGAAGTGTCCAAAGGAAGGAGACAACTAACAGCCCTACAGTGATGATGCTTATGAACCACAATGACCAGCATGACATGGTAACCCTAAGGGTGCAATAGTGGCACACATACCTTGGCAGTAACCAACAGCTCTCTTAAAACTTGATCAACAAGAGGCAAATCATGCTTGGTACTGGAAACCTAGCCAAACACCCAGGGTTAGTGAAGTCATGGATCTTGGAGGAGAGCCTAAAACTTCAATCAGCAGCACTTTAAAAATAGCACAATCCTTAACTACACTNTAAATATTTATCTTTATACANATAAATATNTATCTTTATATTTATAAGTGTTGTCCTCACCCCTCATCCAGGGAACTTCTCTTTGCAANAGAGACCATTAGAAAACCACAGCCCANTTGTGGAGCCCAGTCCCAATAGCTCCATCTACAAGCCAACTCCTATAGCTAAGGCTCAGGAAACATTGTGGAAGGGGAGGTGGAAAGATTAAGAGGTGGTGGATCGGGGAGTTTTCTATGAGTTTGTGTTTCCTAGTAATGTCAGAAGCTATGCCTGTAAAGTCTCACCAACATGGCTGCCTAAGCAGGAGCTAAACAAGACAATAACAGTAGTCATGCCGAAGGAGATGGGAGAAAGCCCCAAGACCTCAACACTACACAAAGAGCTACAGGCAGCTAAGGAGTGCTGAGGGCAAGAGAAATAGCTCCCTGGTGAAGAGCACACCAATTGTTTATCCAATACCTAACAGCCAGCCCTGAAAACAAACATGTCAGTAACATTATACAGACTGAGAATATTGTACATATATATTTAGGAACACACACACACACCAACAACAATTAAGGAAAAGAGGCCATGAATTTGAAACAGAGCAAGGAGGGGGTATAAAGGAGAGTTTGGAGGAAGGAAAGAGAAGGGGGAAATGATGTAATTATATTATAATCTCAAAGAAATAATTTGTAAAAATTGAAAATGTTTCAGGGATTAAATACAAAACTGTAGAGAAAGATCTCCCTTTACTACGGAAAGAAACGAAGCTGGTATGCCCTGAGTGTTTAGCCAGGGCTAACTGCTGTACAGGGCGTACCAGGTGTGTGCTGTTGGTATGGGTCCATATATGAGGTAANTGAGGGAAATCAAAGGTGTGTCTTGAAGTCTGGAGGTCTGGGTCTTGCAGCCAGAGGCCCCAGTGGCTCTGGGGTCCAGGGCAGTGAAGGNCCTGCCTCCTTCTCGGTGCTGATGCTAAGACTTCAGGCTGGTGACTGACCTCCATGATTGAGTTCCTCCATCCATTGAATGGGAGCATCCTTTGTGTCTACATATGGGCTCCCGAGAGACTTGGATACAGTCACAGTCTTGTCTGGCATGGAGTGAGAGCTCCNGAATGTTGGCTGCTCTGGGTCTGGTGTGGTCCTGCCGATGTGAAGAGGAGCCTGCAGCCGTCTGGTAGAAATCTCTTTAGGACACTCACGTGTAGCCCACTGTGTTCATTGCANGAAGCCCTTTAATGAGGCCCGTCCCAGCTCTTTATCATCACCGTCCCTGTTAGATGAAGGAGCTTGGTCCTTGGCTGGGCCCTCTAGCTAATTCTGATGTTCCCCTCTGTTCCTCTGCAGAGCAGACTTTGGGGACTCTGTCCTAGGGAGGGCTTTTCTGATTGTCTGGACACAAAGTCTGTGGCTTTAGCTCTCGAAGCTGCAGGGAGCACACGAGTGATGTGCCTCTCACTGTCCAAGTAACCCAGTCATCGCCTTTAACTTTGTACAAAGGGGATTTGCAGCTTTCGTGGTAAATTAATTTCAAGATTTAACGCTTAGTTAAATAGACTCAGAAAGCCCTGGTAGCGAATTTTTATGTTCGGTGAAGAAACCAACATTGGATGTCAGGAAGGGTATTCACTCCTCTTCAACCATGCACAAAACTGTGGGCTAAACCTGTCTCTTATACACATCTAGATGTGTATAAGAGACAGCCTCTTCAACCATGCACAAAACTGTGGGCTAAATAAACCTTTTCTCCATTTACAAAGCTAATTGCCTCAGGCATTTCACTACAGTGCCTGAAAGTTGACAAATGAATGGGATAATTAATATAATTAAGATGGTCTCTTCTTTTCTGGAAGCCATATCTTAATGGCCTGCAGAGTCCTTTTGACATGTGAGCATAATCTCAGATCATAGGGACTGGGACAGGGAATCCTTGGGGGCTGGTTTCAACTCACCAGGNCACTGGTTATTTCCAGTATTAGCCAACAGTACTAGGATGATAAAGACTGCTGGGTCCAGTCTCTGGACTTNGCATGATGCTGACAGCAGGTGCTGACCAGCTTTCCATATGGCCAGAGGGTCAGAGCCACAGATGTCAAGAGCGTTTTACAGCAGTATTCCCAGCCCAGGGCAGGTGCTGTGCCCTAGATCTAAAGAGAAGCTCCTCTCCAGCCCTCATCCATTCAGGCCTCTGAGCCAGCACTAGGCTCTTAGAATGGAAGAGCCATGAGTCTGTCCCAGATGTCACCTGGAGCCTGGCCTCTTGCCTGTGGATAGTTGTGGAGAGGTTTACCAAGCTGGAGAGTCCTCATCCAGGGACAGGCAGTGGGTGTCCTGACCACTATGGTTCCAGGGACAGGAAGCCAGTCACACATGTAAGAGTGTTGTGGAGTTGAATTGTACCCACAAAGTATACATGAAATCCTAACCTGGTGGCTATGAGTGGCAAATGTGACCTTATTTGGGAAAAGGGCCTCTCTGATGTCACAGGTTATGGTAAGGGCGTATAAGGAGAGAGATGTGGAGACACATGGACGTGTTATGTAGGAAGATAGGTAAGATGGAGCNGAGACTGGGGGTGTAGCTGAAGCAAGGCCAGTGTGTGTGGAGAGCAATGCAAACACTTGGTCAGGCCTGGGTGACTCCAGAGCCACTCTGACTTGGGGTTTCTGGCTACCCACACCATGACATGAAGTGTCTGCTGTGTTGAATCCCCGGTCTTCATTATTTGTATGGCAGCCCCAGAAAGTGAAAAGTGTCTGGGGCAGCAAACGGCTGACCTGACCGCTCCTAGCCCAGCAGCCNGGCCTCCCCACTGCCAGTTCCATCCCCTTAACTTTAAAAAGAGCAACCTTCAGCAACTTCTAATCCTCACTGTCCAGCCTCCTCAGCCTCCAACACTCAACTTCCAATCTTCCACCTTCTATCCCTAACCACCAACCTCTATCTTGTAACCTCCACCAACCATCAACTTCCTGGAACCCTTAACCTCTAACCTTTAACCTCCAGTCTCCAACTTCTCCAGTCATGGGCCTCCAACCTTAACCTTCAGTCTTGAATCTCCAGGGGTCTTAAAGATACTTCTTTTACTTAAAACATTTTATTAAAATGTTTTTAAAAGCTGGGCATGGTGGTGCACGCCTTTAACCCTAGCACTCAGGAGGCAGAGATAGACAGATCTCTGTGAGTTTGAAGCCAGCCTAATCTACAAAGCAAGTTTGAGACCATCCTGGTCTACAGAGTAAGTTCCAAGACAGCCAGGGCTACATAGAGAAACCCTGTCTTGAAAAACCAACATATATGGAAGAAATTGGGGCTGGAGAGATGGCCCAGTGGTTAGAATACTGGAGGACCCAGGTTGGAGGCCCAGCATCTACATAGTGCCTCACGGACATCTGCAACTCTAGTTCCAGTGGATCTGATCCCCTCTTCTGACCTTCTTGGGCACCAGGCACACATATGGTACACATGCATACAGGTAAGTAAAACCCCTAAAAAAATAGGCAGACAATTTGGAATTGATGTCATTAAAAGAGAACAGATCTCTGAGGGTATTTCCAGAAAGGTTTAGCTGAGCAGGTAAAACTGACCCTTAATGTATGTGGTACCATCCCTTGGGCTGGAGTCTCAGACTGAATAAAAGAGAGACAGTGAACCAAGCAGCAGCATTCGTCCTCTGACTCTTTGCCACCCCACACTCCTGCTGCTACTCCTCCACCATCATGGATGTACCTTAAACCATGAGCNAGAACAAACCCTTCCTTTCTTAAGTTGTTTTTGTCAGGGTCTTGTCAAAACTGTGAGAAAGGTAACCAAGACAGTGAGGAATGTATCCAAGCTCAGCCAGGATT
Organism: Neotoma lepida; assembly: GCA_001675575.1. Lineage (NCBI taxonomy): Eukaryota > Metazoa > Chordata > Mammalia > Rodentia > Cricetidae > Neotoma > Neotoma lepida. The sequence goes on along the minus strand of LZPO01010359.1, from coordinate 1,411,763 downwards.
CAGGTGCAAGGCCAGGGGTCAGCACTGCAGAGGGACAGGATCCTGGCACAGGCTGTTCGCTCCTTCCCTTTTCTGTATCAAGACCTTCTTCCATCAGCACCCTCTTCTGTAGGTGCTGAGTACCCCATCCCTGGGCCAGGCCAGGTGGAGGTGGAGGTGACCCTAGGAAGGCTTAATTGGGCCAGGCTCCTCTGAGCCTCCTCCTCAGCCAGACCCTGACCTTGGCCATCCATCGTCTTGTCCTGCTGTGACTCTTCCACTTCTGGTTTCTGGTCCCAGCCTCATTCCTAGCCCTTGGACATCCCAAACTGTGGCCCACCTTTAGCAAGAGTCCCTCTAAGGCAGGCTAGTGAGACTTTGCCTCCAGTGTCTAATCCATCAGTAGCTTTCCCTCCCTCCCTCTGCTCTCACCCCAAACCCCTATTACTTTTCTGCATTGGAGTGGAGCTCAGTCCTACCACACTCCCCTCTTCTGCTGCAGGAGCTTGAACAAAATTACTCTTACTATTTTTACCAAAAATCCAATGCAACTCTTTCCCCTTACTCTGCTGAGGTTATATATCTTGGACGGTGACTTGCAGGCCAGAAGATGAGCGGTTTTAAGCACTTTGCAAAATTGCTGTAGCCTATGCTCTTACTGTCCATTCTTCCTGTGGCCTTCTTCTAGCCTGGCTCCTGGGCACTCTGGAGTCATGAGATTCTGAGGCCAGCCCTCCCCTCCTCTGNATCATCACCCCCACACACCAGCCTGCTCCCTCTGGCCCTCCAGCAGGCTTCAGAAGGAACCACCTCCACTTCTGTAATTATAGCCTCCACCATGCCCTGGATTGCTGTGGTCTGCTATTTTTACTTTCAAACCAAGAGAGGTTTTTGTCTTGTTTCTACCTCAGGTGCAAGGACACATGCTGGGCAGATGTCACTCCTCAGATCTGAGGTCATCCTCAGAGGCTGCCCCACTTCCCCAGGCAGATATGCCCAGGATGAGGCTGTCAGGAGTTGGCAGCCTGGAGGGCCTTTGCCTGAAAGCTGTGTGTTTAGATGGGAATGGCAGCATCTTTGTTTTAATCTGTTATGGTCATAATTTCTGATGGGTATTGATGACCCTGAACCCATGACTTTGTGCACCGGGATGTCACAGATATCTGTCTCTCTAGTTACATGTGGCAGATGTATTCCAATACGTTGTTGTTGGAAGCTACAATGTACTCCCAAAAGATTTCAGCCTCCCTGCTGCTGCAGAGCTGGTAAAAGAGTGTCTCAGGGTCATTGATGTCACCATTCTAGGCACCATTTAATCACAGTGGTTTAGTTCAAGTGGCTTATGTTAGACCAGAGGCTGCTGATGTTACCCCCATCTGCAGCCCTCTGTCTNCATCCTCAAGGTTGATTCTGGGGTTCCCACTGATAATCCCACCCTGTCTGTAAACAGACTTCCCAGGTGCCTGGATGTCAGGGAATGACAGACACCATTCTTTATTCCCCAAGGAAATTCATAGACCAGGTGACCAGACTTGGGGTTATTAGAGGGTAGCACTCTCCACCCAGATACTGGGACATCACAACCAGATATTCTCTTCCACCTTTTCCCCCGTGTCTCATTCCTTCCTTGGAATCCCCTCCCTTCTCT
>LZPO01010359.1:1368344-1400458 GCA_001675575.1 Neotoma lepida | reverse complement strand
TTACACTGGGCCTTACGCCCGGGCCTTATGAGGCCCAACAAGGCCATATCTTGTTTTTCTGTCTGCTTAGTGACTGCACCCAAAACTACTGATATTTTAACTACTGTCTGCACCCCATGTCCTGCAGTCAGCACTATGCTGCCTAGATCACAGCCTGGCAGGATTTCTGTTCTGCTGGCACTGGCTCGGTTGCATTTGTGGCCNCTAAATGTTGTTNTTATCTAAATTGTTCTGACTCAGGACTCANATGTTGGGGTTTCACCTGCTANATCAGAGAGGCCGAGAAGCAANCANCTGANCTTCCTTTTCGGTTGGAGACCCAGCAAGAGAGAGAGCCTCTCCACACAGTCCCAAACCAAAAAGACCATGAATCTCTAAGTCCCTCCCTACTCCTTCCTGTGTCTCTCTATCCATATTGTTGGGTCCTCCTACTCTCTATGGCTGATTCTTGTCAAGTAGTCACNGGCTCCACTCCCNACTCAAGGTTAATTTTATTAACGCAGTCTTGGTGTTTCACAGTGCCATCAAATTCCTTGCAACAATATCTANTCCAACAAAGCCATACCTCCTAATAGTGCCACTCNCTTTGNGGGCCATTTTCTTTCAAACCACCACAGCCTCCATACTGCTGGATTCTCTCCTACTTTTGACAGGAGCTAAACATATGCTAGCCTGAAGGTACCTCTCACCAGCTCTCTTCCAATGAGAGAAATAGACCTTGGAAAGCGGTTCCAAATAGGCTTTAGCCACTGGCCACTAGGTATCAGTTCAACCCATCATGTGCCTATAAGCAGCATCAATGGACCAGGAAGTTCCCTCAGAAGCAGGAGGCTTCTGGGTGCGTCAGTCCTGTTCCATCTTACAGGGTATTTTGTACTAGCATCCATTTCTGTTCTACAGCTTTGGAAATGGATTTTGCATCCAGTGAGGAAGGAGAAGCTGGAGTGTGGAGAAGGGTAGCCANCACCACCCAGCAGTGGCCTCTGGACTTGGTCATCTCATGCATTTTCTCTCCACTCATAATAGGAACTTCCTGATTGAGCCAGGCACCCTTCATGTCACTCTTGCTTCTGAGGACTCTCTGGTCTGAAACAGAATAGTTGGAGCCAGCAAGATGGCTCAGAGGCTAAAATCACTTGATGCCAACTACTCTGACCACCTGAGTTGGATACCTGGGATCCACACAGCCGGAGAAGAAAACCGACTCCTGCAAGTTGTACTGTGACCTCCACACTTGTGCTGTGGCATGATTCCCACCCCTAACACACACTCTCTCTCCTTCCATCCTCCATCCTCCCCTCTAAACATAAAAAATAATTTAAAACAGAATAGCCACAGAGCCACCATCTGCCAACCCCTACCTGTAATTGTGAATGCTCTGGGTTTACATTGCTGAACACTGTCGATGCTATGGTGCTATGTCACAGCCAATCTTGATCTGTCCTCAGTCCTCTCCTNTAGACATTGACTCCTGGAGGGTGGCCTTCATCNGATCAGTTCAGACCCAGCAGGTGCGGAGTGGCATATGAGCGAGTGAGCCGGGCCCAGGGAATGCAGCANTGAGTAGAACTGGAGCCTCTGGATTCGCATACTGGAGTCTGTGCCCCAGTACCTTAGAAGGTGACTTTTAGAGACAGGGTGAGGTGGCAGCTAGCATGACATTCCAGTATCCTTACAGAAAGGGGACAGTTGGAGCAGATGGCTGTAGGAAGGCCCTNTAATATGGACNCAGGAAGANACGGCATCTGTACACCTAGGAAAGAAGATGAGACAATAAAAACTGATGGCTTGAGGCTCCAGGCAGTCTGACCGCTTCACTGTGGTGGCTGGGCCGCCATGAGAGGGTTCAGTGGGTTGGACCTATGGTTATATTCCTGTGGAGCTAGGAAACTCTGAGGGTCCCAAGAGGTTCCTACTAACGTCCAGTACCCTCTGGCTGCAGCTGCCTTCCCCAGGTGACCCCAGCCTGTGTATTTTGCTGTCTCTCCAGTACCCTCCAGAGATTCCTATGTCCTTCCTGAGTTCCCACTGTGCTGCCCTCATTAGCTGCTCTGGGTCCCATTTTTAGGCGTTTTATTCCCACTTGCTGACACGGCAGCATGCCTCATCTCATTGTATCTGTCAAGCCCTGGAAACCCGTCATTCCCCATTGGGAATGCGTCCCCCAGTGGGAAGAGCAGCAGAAACTTACTCATTTTTATCCCAGGCAATGGGGGGGAGGGGAGCCAGAAATCATGCCCCCATGACAAACCACAGGAAAACAAGATGCCAGCAAGGCAATGGTGTCTGTACATGTTGGGTACATGTGAGTGGGGCATGAACAATTTCACTCCCAGTGCCATCTGGCTCTGGGGCCTTATTGTTGGACACAACAGTATTGTCACACTTGGGAGTNTCAGAGACTAGGTTGAATCTGGTAACAGCCACTTTCTGAGTGATCAAGGGAAGTGACTTAACCCCTCTGGGCCTCAGTTTCCCCGTCTGAGACTATATGTACCTCAGATGCTGAAAGGCCAGCAGGGTGCTAGCTGATTGACATCGCCATGTGCTGGTGGTAGCTCCTCGGCATGAGCCTACAACACAGAAGAAGGGTGAGGGTGGGGATGGAATGGTCTGTGTGGAGCTCCAGGCCCAGGGCAGCCTTCCAACTTCANGCTATTCCACAGTGCCAGTGAGAGTCCTTAGTCTCATGGCCCCACAGCCTAGATGCAGGNGACTGTAACAGCTTCCCAGAGATGGGGCACACCAGGCATGGGTGTGCAAGTGTGCAGGAGACACCTGTTTCCTGGCATATACCATCAGCTTACACTGACAGTCACCTGTGTCTGGGCATGCCCGAATGGTTTCTTTACGAGAAAGCATTTGCTTTTGTGACCTTTAAAAAGCCCAATTAAAGTTTATATGGTGCTGGAATGGAGAATTTACATCCCAGTTACTATGAACTCTGCAGGCTATATTATCCTGGTGAAGGGGGCTCCTCCCTCCCACTGTCACCTCAGGGGCTAGCCTGATGAGTTTCAGGAAAGGGATCTTTGCTGGGAATGAACACAGGATGAGAGACAGGGGTCGACCTGTGTCATTCTCTGTGTCGTCTGTGGTATGGTAGCCTGCACCCAGCCAGGTATGTGAAACTGCCCTAGTTGGTGCTGACCACTGACCCACCATGGACAGAACTTCAGAGTCACCCACCCTGCTGGCTTCATGAGTGGGACATGGTCATACACAGGGATCTTCAGAGCACCTTGTTGTGACTGTGATGTTGAATTCAAACAGGTCTGTCCCCTCTCTGAGAGGTGTGTGCAAACACCTGGAAGCATCATAGATGTCTATGTCCTGTGAGGTGCTGGCTATAGTTATAGGACACCATGAAGTGGATGAGGTCCTTGGTGTTGAGTCCCCAGAGGGGCAGAAGTCAGACCCATGAGGTATCCTGGGGCATGGGCTTTCCTGGGATGGTGTAAGAGGATTGGTGCCATGTGTGCCAATACACCCTAGATGGAAGTGTCTCTTATGATGCTGGGTGGGGATGTGAACAAACAGGGGGCTGTGCAGCTCTAGGAGGGTTCAGAGACCTGGAAGCTGGGAGCTGTAGCCCTGGGTCCTGGTCATGGCATCTCCTACCTTCTAGGGAACAGGTTATGAGGCAGGCCTGTCAGAGAGCCCTGATGATTTTTTAGTACATGGNGACAGATAGCCAAGAAAGGGCAGAAGGGCCATGTGATTCTAGGTGNCAAGCTGGGGGCCTGATGGTCTCCTAGGACCTGCTCATCTCCCTGATGGATATAGTCCCATCCTGGTTCACATCTGCAGGAGCTTAGGGTCATTCCTGATGGAAATGTGGTGNCCTCNGGCTCGTGCTGGACAAGCCACCAGACCTGTCATTTCCAGGANCCCAATGGATTAGGGATGCTAGCTGTGAGCTCTGGGAAGCCAGGTAGGGAGTAGGAATNTGCAGAAGCACCCCCTTACTGGTGGNCCCACCAGGTAGAGCAGGCTACCTCCACCCTTCACTGTGCCTCTCATCCAAGCCTATCTGAAGAAAGCCCTAGGTGTAGCAGCCTGCCAGCCAGGCTGTCACAGCGCCTTCAGGAGAAAGGTCACCAAACTCTGCTTGTTTGCAGGCTCTGTAGAAAGGGCCTAATTACTAATTAAAGCCTAGGCTTTCCAGGTTGGAATGCTAATCCTTCCCAGCTGTGTGGCCTTAATTACACTCCCCTTCTGACACTCCAAGGAGCAGGGCTGGGGCCGGGAGGAATGTGCCAGCTTTCCACAGACTGTGGCCCCAGCCTGGGTGTCAACCTCCCTCCCGTCCCCAGATTCTTGAAGGCAGAGCTGCTCTTGTCTCTTGTCTCCTGTTTTCCCCTAGAATGCACACAGAAATGGAGCTCCCAGGAGGTCAGGGCCTCTTTTTTTCTATTTGTTTCAGTTGTCGCCTAAAGAAGTCGCTTGGGTCTAGAGCTGGCTCAGGCAGGCCCTGAAGCCATTTCCCAGCTGTCCCTTCCAGTGATTATGGTTCAGGCTGCCTCAGGTGTGTCTCTATGGATGCCCAGTTGGTGCCTAGACTCCCNTTTTCCTGGAAGTAGGGGCTGAGCACCTCTGGAGGCCTAGAAAGTGAGTGTTCACATAATAAATCNGGAGGCATGAATGGCGACAGTTAAGAGCCTCACTCAGAGGTTTGACTATCTGAGGAGAAAATCAGCCTGTCAGCCCTTCCTCCCCTGGATTGCTCTGTCCAGCCCCACATCCAGGTGGAGCAGATCCCTCCACTGCTGGCCTCAGTGCATTCCCTATTTGCCCTAGTGTTTGTTCGGTTGGGCTCACACTNATGCACCAGGGAGCCACTCCTGGCCCCACTGCATCGCCTGGCAGACCCTCCTGGGACCCCACTCTCTGGTGCTTCACCACAGTTTCATCCAGAACCTTTGTAACCAGCTGACCTGGACTCAGGATCTGTGTTCGAGGGCAGTCATCCTTATCCCCATGGAGCACNGCTTCCCTCAGCAGGGCCTCGTTGCTGCTCCAGGGCCAGCACGCTTGCAGTCAGCATTGGATTTACATTTGCCCAATGAAAGGATAAATGGACAAGGTGATGAATGGATGCTGNTATTGGAGAAGCCAAGGAGAGGATTAATGTGTTGGGGCTCAGGGTGTGCTAGGGCCCTCCAGCTGCATCACAGCAGTGGTGAACCCTCAGAGACAATCGGGCAGGGAAGGAGGTGGCTGCAGCTCAGAAGCCTGCTTATCCAGCCCCAGGCATCTGGGGCANCCATGGCTGGGGCTATGCTCCATCATCCATCAACGGGGCCCCAGGGCACCTGCCGTCTCCTCCAGACACTCACTGAGGTGGAAAACTCTATTTTCTGAGTTGCAATGCTCAACAGCTCAAGTGCTTCAGGGAACTGAGTCATCAGGAAGGAGCCATGGCATTGTGTGACTTCATAGAATCTGTTTCTGTTCACCTTGGGTGCAGAGAGAAGTGACTGAGTGAAGATTCTACCCAAGTCTCGAGTGGTGAACCAATCACTTTATTGGAATAACTTACATGAACACGAGTGAGGGGTTTCTCACAGGATCATGCAGGACATGAGCAGGCATAGCACCAAAAGTCCTACCCCAGCATGTGATGACCCATGAAGCCACCCCCAGAGTCCTACCCCAGTCAACCTTCCACTTCCTCTACATTCTAAAACCATGTGCAGTTGGGCAGAATCAGAACCGACAGGAGGGTGGATGAACGCCTAGAACCTCTGGTAAAGATCTAATGACACCTCCCATTCTAGGATCTCAGGTGGTCCTCAAGGCACTCTGATTTCAAGATGACAGTCATCATACCACACACAGGAGACAGAGTTCAAAACACGTGGTCAGCTTATGGACTTTCCAGCTTCATGAAGGGCATGAGATGGAACGCTAGCCTCAGCCTGTGTAACCTGTGTAACAGACAGGTGTGGGCTTTACCCCTCACTCAGATTTGAAAGTGTCAGTGAACGCGCCAGCACACACACACACACACACACAGACACACACACACACACACACTTCCCTCCTCTCTCTTGTTTCCCTACTGTTTAAGTGAAGTCACACTGACAGAGCCCACCTTCTCTCATGCATATATGTGCAGATATGCACACATGTCTTCATCTGCTTCCTATTGCTGGGATACACACTAAAACCAGAAGCAGTGTGGGGAGGAAAGGGTTTATTTGGCTGACAAGTTACAGTCCATCATCAGGGNAAATGGAGGCATCAACCTGAAGGCAGAATCTGGAGCAGAGAGGAGGAAGGAGCATTGCTCACTGGCTTGCTCCTCACGGCTTGAGCAGCTTTCTTCTTTACACCATCCAGAAACACCTGCCCACGGATGGCACCACCACCAATGGGCAGAGCCCTCCTACATTAATCATTTATCAAGAAAATGCTGCACAGGCTTGCCCACAGGTCAATCTGATGGAAGCATCTTCTCAATTGAGGTTCCTCCTCCTCCCAGATAACTCTTGTATACACACACACACACACACACACACACACACACACACACACGGCACTCAATAATGGAAAGAGTGACTACACATCTGGTCTAAATTTATAATTCTGTGTAGGGACCAAAGGCGTCTATAAAAGACCCTACAGATTTGTGCTGGCCAGTTTTATGTCAACTTGACACAAGCTCAAGTCATCTGAGACAAGGGAGCCTCAGTTGAGAAAATGCTTCCATATTATTGGGCTATGGACAAGCCTGCAGGGCGTTTTCTTAACTAGTGATTGGTGGGGGAGGGTCCAGCCCACTGAGGGTGGTGCCATCCCTGGGCTGGTGGTCCTGGGTTCTATAATAAAACAGGCTGAGCAAGCCATGAGGAGAAGGCCAGTAAGCAGCACCCCTCCATGGCCTCTGCATCAGCTCCTGCATCCAGGTTCTCACCTTGTTTGAATTCCTGCCCTGACTCCCTTTAGTGATGCACTATAATATGGAATTGTAAGCCAAATAAACCCCTTCCTTCCCAACTTGCTTTTGGTCATGGTGTTTTACCACAGCAACAGTAACCTTGACTAAGACAAGACTATTCCTTTTTTTCCCTGGTTCTTTGAAACTGTAAGGAAAGAAGAGCATTCCAGAAAACATTCTTCTACCTTCCACATGGCACTGGAGAGACCCAGGGTTGCTGCACCTTGAGGTCCATGACTTGCATCGCTGCACTCTGNGGTCCATGANTTGCATCTCTCTTAGATGTAGGCCTTTCCTTGCAGCTGCAGGAGGTAGGTTGCATCTGTCTTGACCAATCTGAGCCTCCCTTCAAGCCTCTCCTCTTCCTGCCCAGACAACAGCAACAGCAGAGCAGAGCAGCTACTGTGCATAGACACACAGGCTGGCCACCTATGGGCTGGACCCTGGACAGCGGAGCNGAAGTGCCCCCCCTCACTCCACTGTGTGGAGAGCTCACAGCTGGGGCTTCCAGGAGCCCTGAGTAAGTAGAGGGAGACCACCCTGCAGGGTCCAGCAGTCAGCCCCTGGAGCCCCAGGTGGGCCTTGCCCATTACAGCTCAGCATCAGTTTCATTCACAATTTATCCGTGTGCGTGTCTCTGTTGTTGATGTTCCATGAAGGNCCTGTGGTGTGGATCTAGGGGTCTGTTCGAAGACCACGCTGGCAGAGAAGGTAAGTGTAGTGTACCAGTCATCTTCTTCTTCCANGTAGNGCCCCTCAGGTGATTGAGGCCATGGTTATCATGGCTCCGGCACCTGCCAGGCTTGGCACAATAAAGATCTTGTGTCAGCCCTGGACTAGGGCTGTGCAGAGGATGGAGAGGGAACATGGATTCTCCTTTCTTCTGCTCTGCCAGATGCTTTCTCTCTTTTCTAAACAAGACTCCAGGACCCCAAGCCATGGTATAGGGTCTTCCTAAAGGAAGTTCTTTGCCCACCCTCTCAGCCGGGGACAATCCTGGTCCCAACAACTAGTTCAGAAAGCTGCATCCCCAATGGCGCCACCAGACACAGCTCTGTGCTCCAAGGGAAGAGGGCAGGGCTTCTGTCTCCGTCCTCAGCCCCTCTTCTCCTCCTAGTCCCAGGCACATAACAGGAGCTCAATAAATATTCACCATAGAAACGAAATTTGCAAGACATTTAATAGAAACACTGCTAGAGCCTGTGCTGCCCCCAGACTTCATTTCTCCCCCTTAATGGTTGTTAAACCGGAAAGCATAGTATCTTTATCCCTCCATCACCCATCTGACAGTGTGCTCCTCCTCCGTCACCCATCTGACAGTGTGCACCTAAGGTTCCCGACAGCTACAAGTCCACAATGGCCTGTGTCTGTGTGCCCTTCCTAGCATTTGCATACTGCGATCCTGCAGCCACTGGTCTTGCCCACTTCTGGGGGATTAGTTTGGCAGGGAAACTGGGGCATAGAAGACCTGGATTTGGTCCATTAACTGATGGATTGCAGTTGGGCGGGAGGAAGCTGGTGGGCTTTGATTGACATCCTGAAAAGATCAGAGGAGGCAGAGGACCAGGCCAGCTCTCGTGACCGTTAGTATTAATTATCAACTAGATAAGATCTAGAGTCTCCTAGGAGACAAGCCTCAGCATACACCAGACTAGGGTTAATTGAGGTGGGAAGACTCACCCTAAAAGTGGGCAAGAGCATTCCCTAGGCTTGCATCCTGGACTGACTGAAAAAGGAAAAAGTTAGCTGAGCAGGCATTTGTCTACCTGATTCCTGGCCGAAGACTGCCTCAAGCCCCTGCTGCTGTCCTGTTCCCGCCATGGAGGACTGTCACCTGGACCTGTGAGGGGAATCAAACCCTTTCTGTCTGAAGAGTCTTTTATCAGAGTATTTTATCATAGCATCAAGAAAAACAATTAATACAGGCCTGAGGGAGGCAGAGGCGAGTCAAGGGTCCTGGGGCTCTTTCTTGGCAATCTAGGGATTGTGGAGAGCAGAGGAGAGCTCTGGAGTCGTGTGAAAATGAGCACCTTTTCTAGTGCCCGAAGCCATCCCTGCCCACCGCAGAAAGATAGGCCTTTTCCCAGGTGAGACCAGGAGTCACACAAGGAAGCCTGTCTGGTTCCCTCTGAGCCCAGACAGAGCGAAGAGACAGGAGAAAAAATTAGGCATCCAGACAGTAAACAAAACCATCTCAGGCTACAGATGACAGTCTCCCTAAAATATTACTTAATAAATAACCCTTAGAATAAACAGGAGCGTTCATCAGTACAGCTGGGCACAAGGCCAGTATATAAGCATCCTTCACCTTTCACTAAACCGGCATGGTGGCACACACCTTTGACCCCAGCCTAAGGGAAGCAGAAGCAAGAGGAGCTCTGTGAGCTCAAGGCCAGTTCAGTCTCCAGTCTATACAGTGAGTTTCAGTCCAGCCAGGTCTAGCAGTAAAACCCTGTCTCAAAAAGGCCAAAACCAAAAACCAAACAAAAAAGATCTTAGATCAATTTTTTTCTCTCTATGCACCTGTAACACTCCAAAAGCAAAATTGAAAAGAAAAAAATAATTCCATTATGTTAACATTACAGAGAACAAAATAATTAAGGTGTCAGACTTGTAGAACAAAAATTCTAAAATACTATTCATAGAGACGAAGGATGCTTTAGTCACAGAAAGATGTCCCCCCATCTCCGAAAGGATAACTTAGAGGTTTTAAAATGACAGTGTCCCCTCAGTGTCTCCACAGACTCAGTGTAATACCTTTCAGAACCTAGACGGAGTCCCTTTGTATTTTTTGTTGAAATAATTAAACTGTGGCTGGTGAGATGGCTCGGCAGGTAAAGACACCTGCTGTCAAGCCTAACGGCTTGATTTGATCTGGGGACCTCCATGATGGAAGGAGAGAACTGACTCCTGAAAGTTGTGCTCTGACCTCCACATACATATGTGTGTATATGTGTGTGCATCACACACACTAAATAAAATGTAATAATTATTTTTAAAAGAAATAGACAAACAGATTCTAGAGCTCATATGAATCTGNAGAACAGGAGCTAAGTTGGATGCTCACTCCATGGATTTCAGAGCCAGTGGCCAGGCTGGCCACACACAAGGAGTGTGAACTGTATCTGGGCAGCACACGGGCCAGCAGATCGGGGACCGAGAGTCCACAGATGTCATGGCTNGATATAAAAGTTCCTCCTCAGGATGTTGACCATTCCATCCCTCACTGATAATGCTATTTTGGAAGGTTTGGACACTTTAGGAGGTGGGGCCCAGCTGAAGGAAGCAGGTCACTGTCTCTGCGTCTTCTTGCCCGTCTGCTTTCTGCCGTTGTGGGCCTCTTTGCTCCTCCACGTTCTCTCTGCCGTGATGCCCTAACTCTGAAACATGGAGCCCAGATCAATCCTCTCCGTTTCCATGGCTCTTGTGGGTACCGTGGCCACAACAGCACAGCAGTTCCTGATAGACAGACACTCACCTTTATGGTCACACAGTCTTCAGTTAGGAAGACAACACCAGAGGGAAACCACTGCTGGGACAACTGAATATTAAGAAATTATTCATATGTAAAAATTAAAATAGGGCCAGTGAGATGGCTCAGTGGGCAAAGGTGCTTGCTGCCAACCCTGACAACCTGAGTTCAATCCCCAGGACACATGCAGTGGAAAGAGAACCGACTCCCGAAGGCTGTCCTCTGATCTCCATGTGTAAGCCATGGCACAAGCGCACACACACACACACACACACACACACACACACACATACAATTAATAAATAAGATGTAATAAAACTTTTAAAAATTCAAAATGTATCACAGCCCTGAGTGTGGGCCTGGGGTGAGATGTCAGTAGCACTTGCTGTGTAAGCGTGAGGGTTTGAATTTGGAACATCTATATTCACATAAAAACCCAGGCATGGAGCCAACCCTGTTGGCGGAGGTGTGGGTGAGCCAGCCCCAAAGTTGTGAGCATGGAAGAGCTGTCCTCATTACTGTCTGTCTTAAGGCAGCACGGGCAGAGGAGAGATTGTCCCCCACCCCCCCCATCCCCGCCCATCAACACCTGAGGCAGGTGGGAGAGCTGGCCCTGAAGGTGTAGGTGTGGGACAACTGATCCTGAGGACATGAAAGCTGGAGAAATGGCACTGTCCCTTGCTCATGGCTGCAAGGGTTGAGCTAGCCAGGGCAATGCTGGAACGTCCACACTAGTGGCGAAGACTGGGGAGAGTGGGCAGGCTGACCAATCCTGCAATTACCCAGTCCCAGAACCAGAGTTATGTGTTAGCCTACCCCAACAGCCACCCCATCTGTGATCTGCTGGAGCATGGGGTGGGGGTGGGGGTGGGGTGTCAATACTGGGGACTCAGAATCTCTACAACACAGGGCAGCAACAAGATGTTCAGGAAGAGTCCCAGTGAGGGCCCACCATCCATGATGCAGCAGAGACCAGNGGCCTTGAACCAGACCAATGATTCTTTTCGATAAACGCCTGCATGTAAAAATATACGGACAAAGGGGTTTACTGTGTGACTCACTGTGTCACACTGCAGCTTCCACGATGAGATTTTCCCCTTCTTTCTTTTTTTCTTTTATTCCCCTCTTTTTCTCTTAAATTTTATTTTTGAATGGGGCGCGAGATGGGTGGGATCAGGAAGCATGATATGAAAGACAGAAAGACACAAAGAATGAATGAATGAAAGAATGAATGAATGAATATCCAGGCATGGTCACATGTGCCTGCAACTCCAGTGCTGGGCATCAGGGTAGGGCAGAGACAAGAGGATCATGGGAACTTGGTAGCTTCCAGCCTACCTTAAAAACATCAAGCTCCAGGCTTAATGAGAAACCCTGTTTCAAAGGAATAAGGTGGAAAGTGATGGAGCAGGACATCCAGTGTCTGGTCTCTGTGTATGCACAGCCACGTGCACAGTCAGACAGGCAGACAGACAGATACACAGAGGTGGGAGGGCAGAGGGAGACGGAGAGGGAGAAGTGTAAGGGCTAGGACTACAGAAGTCTTAGGGAAATGTAGGCATCCATCTCCACAGCCTTGAGTTAGGCAACAGTTTCTTTGATGTGACATCAGAAGTGCAGGAAGCAAAATGAAATACAAATAAAACCCAAGATAAATTAGACTTCATGAAATGAAAACCTTTTGTGTTTAAGCAATAAGAAAGTGAGGAGGCAGTGGACAGAGTGAAGAGGGCAGCTGCAAATCCACCAGCTGATGAGAGATGTGTACCCAGAAGATGAGAGAAACTCTTTCTATTCAATAATCAACAGAGAGATAAACCAAGGTTTTAAAGAGAAGTGAATGGAATAGACACTTCTCCCAAGAAGACAGGCAAACGGCCAATAAGTGCGGGAGAAAGTGTCCGATTGTATTCACCATCGGGGAGATGCAGAGCTGAACGATTGCCAGAAGCCGCTTCATGTCCACCAGGGTGGCTACAAGCACAAAGACAACCAAGACCTGGAGAGGAGACGGGGAGGGTGGGACCTCTGAAGATGCACAGTGACAACATGAAATGGTAGACAGCTCGGCTGCTGACAGGAGCAGAGACGGAATCACCATTCAACCCAGCAGGCGTGTTCCTTCACATATATTGGTCACAACGCAGCCTGAGTGTCCATAACCGTGTTACTCATCACAGGCAGAAAAGTAAAACCCACCCCTGNCCATCAACCAAGTCATCAGGAAAGCTGTCTACACGGACGTGGAATATCACTGACCACACACACAAAAAATATTGTCACAGGTTGCAACATGGGTGAGTCTTGGAAGAGTTTTGCTAAGTGGAGTCGCCAGTCTGTGCAAATGCTAGGAAGAGGCAGTCAGGACTCTGGGGTGGGGTGGTACTGGGAGTGCAGTTTCTCAGTTGGAGGAGGATGAAGATGCTCTCAAATTAGACTCTGCTGATGGCTGCCCAGATCCAGAATATACTAAAATGCACTGAATTGTATATTTTAAATCAGTAAAATTTATGAGATGTGAATTTTGGTTTAATAAAGCTATCAAAACAGTATCAAAGCCAGGAAACACTNGACATCTATCCATGGCCCACATCCCGAAGGCTCAGGGGTGGGGGTGTGAGCCTGGCTGTGCCGGGCAAAGCAGCTCCAGCTGTGGGACCCTGGATGCAGGCAGAGCCATGTGGTAGCCCAGGCATGTGGCAGGCCTGTGGTGAGGCTTACTCTGCCCATTCCTCTTTTTATCTTAATATAATGTCAGATCTGCATGAACACAGCCACCCGAGGCACTCACAGGACCCCACTAATTGTAGAGTATTTCTGTCACTCTGGGCAGATCCCCGAAATCCTTTCCAAGTGCCCCTCCCCAAGCAGTAACGTTCATTCCCTGATGTCCATCACCATGACTGAATACCTAGTCTTAGAGATCATGAAGATGACTTCTGAGAGCTTTGTGGTGCTTGGCTTCTCCCTAATGTGATTTTATTTTTTTAAAGATTCAACCCCATTGTAAAACAATGTTCTTTTTTGTGGCTGCATGGTATTACATGGCATGACCCATATCATGATTTGTTGATCTGGGCATGTGGATTTGGTGATAACAGACAAAAGTATGTTACTATGTAGTTTCATGGATGGACATAGTTTGGCCTTTGTCTTGGGTAGAGACAAAGTGGCTAGCTGTCCAGTGCACCTCCCTGGTCATGAATGGCTATGGGCAGGGACTGTCTCTTACCACCTCTGCATTTCCAGTGCCCCAGTCCACAGCCAGCACAGACAAGAGTCCACCTGACTCATTCAATCATTCTGTGAGTGTCTTGGTGCCCAAGAGCAGTGAGAGCTGATGGGCGAGGCAAATGCTGTCTGTGTTCCCAATGCTCTCCTGGGCAGAGGATTGTAGCAGATGGGTGTGCACACAATCAACCCAAGGCACACAGGCCATGAGTAGACAGACAGTGGTTACAGAGGGTGTCGAAGGCCGGACTCCACCATTACTCTCTCTGAGACTTTGTGGTCTCTCTCTGAGCCCTGGCCTGGGACTTCAGGATCTACAAAATTCCATCCCTGCCTTGGAGACCTGCTCCTTCAGCTGTCTCAGGCCTGAAGAAGCACATTGAGGGATGGTTTGTGTGAGCTGTGACCTCAGGAGACATTGGGGGATATGATGACATATGAGAAGAAGGAAGGCCACCTCCTCTCCCAGTCCACAGCATGGTTCTGCCGAGGGGGGCATGGATCCTTTAGAATCTATTTCTTTCCCAGACAGCTGAGGGCAGAGGCAGGAGACAATGAGTCACAGTAGCGCCCCCATCAGAGAATTCCCGCAAAGCCCACCCTCAATAGCAGGGAGCAGACAGGCAGGAGCCCACAACAAGACTGACTCAGGAGTTTTCCTGCCTCCTTGTTCTCACTCTTGGGGGAATATGTCAACTGCCCTTTCAGCCCTGATATCTGCAAGAAGGCAGAGAGCAGGGCACCTAGAACTTTTAGGGGACAGAAAGGTGTGTGCTGGCCTAGGTAACTAGCTAGGCATGTCATCTGTGACCAGGGAGCAGAAATGAGTTGGAACCATCCAGACTCATGGGTGTGATGGTTATTCTTGGTTGTCAATTTAACAACATCTGGAATTAACTAAACACCAANGGCTGGGCACACCTGTGAGGGATTTTTTTTTTCTTAATTAAATCCTTTGAAGTGGGAAGATCCACTTTTAATCCAGATCTTTTGAGATGGGAAGATACACCTTCAATCCAGATCTTTTGAGGCAGGAAAACCCACCTTTAATCTGGGCCACACCTTCGCTGGCAGCCTATGTAAAGGACATGGAAGACGGAAACTTGCTCTCTTTGCCTGCTTGCTCTGGCTGGCAAATCCATTCCTTCATTGCCATTCCTTCACTGGCATTAGAGCCTACTTCTTTGAGATTTCAGCATATACTGAAGACCAGCTGAGACATCCAGCCTTGTGAACTGAACAACTACTAAATTCTTGGCCCTCCTATTGATAGACAGTCATTATTGAACTAGCTGGATAGCTAGTTCAATATTGAACAGCCTGTAAGCCGTTCTAATAAATTCATACACACACACACACACAAACACACACACACACACACACACACACACACACACACACACACACACACATATATATATATAATCAGTTAGAGGGCTAGCCTCTGCCTCCCCACAGCTGGGACCCCTAGTGAGTTGATGATCCTGGTGTGTGGCACTCCAGGCGTTCCAGGCATGCTAGGCTGAAGCCACCCGGGGAGAAGGCCAGCCCCAGTGCTGTGAACAGGCAAGTTTCTGGGGAGGCCTCTCATTGCAACCACTGTGGTAGTGATAGGACAGGCAGGCATCCTTCCTGCCATTTACCCATGATGCTCACGGAGGATGCTGCAGACACTCTGTTCTCAATCAGAAGCAAGACCCGCAATAGCTTTGTGTGACTTAGTCACAGGAGCTGGACCAGATGCCTCTGGGGAGCCACAGGGCCCCAAGAATCCTCACTAGAGCTCTTCCATCTCTAAGCAGTGGGTTTGGGCTGATCTAAAATTTCCTTGTGTTACTCAAAGGTCTATGTATGTTGCCTGCCCCTTGGATCTAGATGGTGGGAAGCCTGGGGCTGGAGGCCAGCCTTCAGAAGCAGGTGGGTTTGGCGCCAGCTCTTCAGATGGGACATGGCCCAACAAAGTTCTCCATAGAAGTTCAGTTTCTCACCAATGTGATTGGCAGGTTGGCTGGCCTCGGATGAGGAGAACCTGTGTCCTTGTGAGGAAGAGGTTCAACAGGTACAGCTGCACAGAAGTTCATGCAAAGCCTGCTAGCTGTGGTGGGGAAAGTGGGTATGATCTGCCAAGCATCCATGGAAGCAGAGATGCCAGTCACAGGCAAGNACCTCCTTTTGGTGTGAGGTCCCAGCCAGAGGCTGACTGGGTGACTTCCAGNTGTTCACAGACAGATGGGTGGGGCCTCTGAAATGTCTGTGGTTGCTGTGTCTTGGTAGATCTTGATTTCCTTTTCCTCTGTTTTGTGTTTCTCCAGCCTTACCATGACAAGCTGCATGGTGTTTATAATCAGAACTCTGAGCTCATCTGGGCTCAAAGCCACTCAGCTCATCAGAGCTGAAGTTCTCCCTGAAGTTCCTGTCCCTGGCTTTTTGCACGTGTTCTGAGATTTATCTCATCACTCCCATTTAGAGGTGAGGGATGGGATGTGGGGCAAAAAAGTGGCTTTGGATTAGGTGTCTCGTAACTAAATATATTTCTTGGGTGCACATTGCCTCGGTGTGATGGTGGCTTACAGCACCCAACGGTTCTGACAAAGGGCTGAGGCCACACAATGTGTATGCTGCAAGCCCAAGTGCACTCNGAGGGTGAAGGGGCTCCTGGTGGGTGCTGGGCCAGAGGGAGGATTTCAAGAAACTTGTCTGTGGATTGCAATGGGCCTCTCTGGATCCCGGGGTTGAGCTGCCTAGAAACACACACATTGTCCTATAGTATTGCCTGCCAAGGTAAGGTCTGGGGACANTGGGAGCAGGTGGTGGGGATGGGGGTATAAAGATAGCCAGAGTCCAGGGAAGACGCTACGTCCGGCATGGGGTATCTGAGGGAAAGGAACTACGTACACCATGCTCTTATGTCTGTAAACTTTATTCCTCTATGACAAAACTATCTGTACAGCTTCAGTACTGNCCAGCCATTCAGGGCAGGAATAGATCTAGATACACTGTCCGTCTACTGTATTTCTCTGGGATGAAATCATGTATACATAGCTTCAGTTCCTCTTTAGTCCTACCTTTACTGCCCTCTCATAGTCCTGTTAACTACCTCTTGTGCTTTCAGCCTCATCTTCATCCCCTGTACCTTTGTCCTCCGTCTTTCCTTGCTCCTCACTCCTGGCCCTGAGAAAACTCTACAAGAGATCTGTCTTACTCTCCACAGAAACTCTGTCCTCTCTCCTCTCTGGCCATGTGGTTCTGTCTACTTCTCCAGAAGATGCCTGTTTCTTCTTCCCCTTGCCACTCTCATTCTGTCATCAATTCTCTCTGCTCCGTCTTCTCAGACTGGTCTGTATCTTTTCCCAAGCAGTAACACCTTCATGTTTACTATACAACACAAGATTGCAAGGTCCCCACCTGAAGCTTCCTGGCAACTTCATTTGCACCCCAAAAGGCAAGAGAACAAGAGTGGAATCAGATAGGACAGGTGATAGGGTAGAATAAAATTGCCGCTATTTTTCTCTGCTGCCAGTCTCCTGACAGGGCAGGGGAGGAGTGCTGATGGCTAGTCAATCTGCATCACAGCCAGAAGCACCTGGTGAGAGAAAACCCTTTTGATCTAAGAAGTTGCTCTGGGGCAGTGAGGAAGAGGGGAAGATCTGAACTTCATTTGCACAGGAAGCAAAGCTATGCATTTGGNGGACCAGGCCCTTGGCCTTGGAGACAGGTTGTCTCCAAAAGGACATTTTATCTAGTTTGGGGGCTTCAGGTGCCTAGCAGCTAGTAGCTAAGGAGGATATTTGCAAAAGGCAGATACCCAAAACAAATGCTAAAAAAGGGAGAGCCTGGAGCTCAGAGACAACAGGCTCTGTCTAGTGACTTTAAACAAGTACTGGCCCAAGCAGGAAATTCTCACACACACATTCTATGGGAATTAAGAGCACAAGAAATTCATAGCAAGACACAGCCGTATAACACCAAATAGTTCTTTCTAGATGGCTTTTCCACTTGACTGGCCCCTGGCCTAATAATCAAGGTATGGCTTGTTATACACAGCTGGACTTCTACTATCATTTCTTGTGGCTCGCCANAGGGGTACCACAAGGTGAGACGAACTGCCTGCTGTTTTCCTAGGAGGACATGAAGGGGGCTACACAGGCGGACAGTCAATGGGCTGACACTCTGGTAGAAGGGAAGCTAGTCGGGTAATCCTAGCAGCCAGCCTCATAAAAGAAAGCTTTTGCTTCAAGGAAGGCAAACAAAACCAGANGGACGGAGCTGGCTAAGCAGGGCTTCGGTGTGCTGAGGTTGGGAGGGACAAAGCAGGATGGTCGAACAGCTCTGTACTGAGTCTTCAAGGCTAACAATCACTTGGACCCTGGTGTTAGTGTCCTAACACCCCATCCAGGGCACAGTGCCACTTGAGGAACAAGGGTCTCTGCAGACAATGGTGTAGCAGCCGTGGCAGGCCGATTTGGAATCGCTGGAAGGACTCCCCATAATACTAAGAGCTTTCTAGGATTTTCCAAGGGAGCCTCCACCCTGTCCGTACTGCCTGAAGAGACCCCAGGTTACTGAGTTTGGGGTGGGTGTGTCATTTGAATATAAGAACCCTGCTGTGTCTGAGATAGCAACCAGGGCTGTGCTTGGAACCCTAGCTCCCTCCCTCCTCATCAGTACATAGGGACTATAGCCTGCTATGGCATAGCAAAGGGTACTGAAGCAAAGAAGATAGTCATGGAGGTCTGAACTGGAGGAGCAGCCTAGAGCAGCTCAGCCTGTCCCTGTCTGTCCTCAGAGTCCTCTAAGACAGACGGCAAGAGTGTCCACAGAGCTTCGTAGGGACCCATATGTCCTGGTCTGGAGGTGAGNTGGGGCAGACATGATCCCTGAGCTCTGACTGCTTTCTATTCCTTCTGTACCTGTTGTTGTTGCTGCTGCTGCCGCTGGGTGTGTGTGTGGCATTGTTGCAGGGAACACACGTGGTTTGCACTGCCCCGAGGGGAAGCTTCTGCTGGGACAGGGTAGGGGTGGGGGATGATGACTATGCTGAAGAGTATGTGTAAAACCATGAATGCATATGCATGAGAGCCTATGAGTGTGTTTTCATATGAGCCTGGGGTGTGCATGCATGTGAACTTGTGAAAGTGCATGCTCTGAACCCATGAGTACTTGTGCATGTAAGCCTGTGAGCTTATGTGCACGTGAGTCTGTGAACTATGTGTATANGTGAACCTGTGAATACGTGTGCATCTAAGTCTGAGTGTGCACGCATGTGAGCCTCTGAGCATGTGAGTTGTGAGTCTGTGGGTATGTGTTCTATGTGTCTTTTTGTAAAAGCGCCAGTGGTCTCTATCAGAAGACAGCAAAGGCTTGACCATGGCTACCCCTTCTCCTCTAGCCTGGGGTCTGAATGCAGCCCAGCCATGTCCAGGATGAACCCTCTTGTATCTGTAACACAGGTCCTATCTTGAACTGTCTGATGGATGCAGCTTCCTGGTAGACCTACCCAAGGGGCTTATAGAGTAAGAAAAGACACCTATGGATTTGGTGTTGGCTGGAGTTCCTAGCCTCCTGAATGTGTCTTCAGTAGCTTAAGGAGTGGCATCATTTCTGGGCATGGGGTCCTTGGTCACAGCTGCTCCCCTATAAGCACATCAGAGACCTTTCTTACTCCTCCCCAGGGCCTAAGGAATTATATATATTTCAAGGCAAAGGAGCTGAGATCGGAGACTGTGCATGAGGTTATGCTGTAAGGGCCCATCTGCTGCTGCCAGCGGGCTCTGCCTATCCACAGTGTCTGGCAGCCTGTTTCTTCCAGCTGGACTCAAAGACGAGCTGTGCCCATCTCCACCATCCAGCATACCCAGAGGAAAAGCACTGCAGGCCAGGGGCCACAATGTAGCCATAGTGGGTATGTTTGCAGCAGACATCTCTCAGCCTCAGTTTCCCCTGTGTGAAGGAGAATTTGGGGGGTGACCCCTTCTTGCTATCAGAAGGTCATTCAGACAAAAACATCATCATGGGGAAGGTCACGTTTAGAAAAGCATCTTCNATCCCTGCTCCCCAACCTCTCCCACTCAGAGCGGCTCCCCACCCTCTGCTCACCCACAGGTCACCTTTACGCTTGATGTCAGGTGTGAAGCAATCAGCCCTGTATTTCGTATTGCAGGGTGGGAGTGCAAAAGAAATGTTTAATTTATCACTGGCTCCAGGAACTGGGAGGAAAAAAAATAATAATATAAATTCTGTCTCGAGCACCTAGAACATATTATTTACAGCCCCAAACTTTCACAACAATTTGAATGCAAAGCAGGATGGGCTGTATTTATAGCACGATGTCCCAATTGCAAAGGAAGGCGTCTGTGAGAAAAACAGCACTTTCCTTTAAACTGCTCACTGAGAAAACGGGAAGACGCGTTGCTTTCCCAGGGAGGCTGCGCACTGCATATTTGCAGGTACCCGGGCAGAGAGAACAAAAGCAGATGAAAACGGGCGGGCGTTGGCAGCCCCCACCAGCAGAGCTGGGCAGCTTTCTTTTCATTTGAAATAACATTTCTATTGATTCTCATGCAGGTCCCCATGAGGCTGGGAAGCAGTCTCATGCCACCAAGACGAGGCACCTGGGGAGCAAGCCCTTGGTGGCCCTGGCCTGCACTGCTTCCACCCTGAGCCCCGGGGTTGGGGTCAGAGACACCAAGCTGACTCAGTTTCTCCACTCCCAGGAACAGAAACAGTTTTTCTTTCCTTGGGACTGAGATGATTAATGAGCAGCTGAGGAGAGCTTTGAAGATGAAAAATCTCCCCGCTGTCCCAGGGATTAATCATGGTATAATATAATGCATGTTCCATAGCGCTGTGGCG
This sequence comes from Neotoma lepida, assembly GCA_001675575.1. Classification (NCBI taxonomy): domain Eukaryota; kingdom Metazoa; phylum Chordata; class Mammalia; order Rodentia; family Cricetidae; genus Neotoma; species Neotoma lepida. The sequence continues at coordinate 1,379,960 of LZPO01010359.1, read as the reverse complement.
ACTTAATTACCTACAGTCACCGAAATGATTTTCCTCCCGTGCCTCCCAGGAGAAATGGTCCCCCCTTTTTTTGAGCCCCAAAGCCGCAGCCCAGATTCTCAGCAGCGAATCAAAGCTTCCTGCAGCCACAGAGAAGCTGAAGGCTTTCAGGGAGTGAGAAACAAAAGAGCTCAAGTAGAAATGCCTCCAATCTCAGAAGGAAGGGGTGGGGTGTGATGGGGTGAGGGTGGGTGGAGGGGATGAGGGGGTAGGCAAAGAAGTGGCTCTTCCTTTGTCACTTAAAGAACTCACTGGTTTCCTTCAAGTCACTGAAGGTGTCCTTGATCCCTCGAACAGGTGCAGAGGGGGTGGGCAGGGAGGACACAGGACTCTGGGCTATTCACAGGGTTAAGCCCCCCCCCCAGCTGATTTGTCCAGGCTCAGGGCCTACTACTAGTCTCTGGCCAGCAGGGCAGAGGACTGTCCCTATGACCCTTCCTGAGGTGGTGACCATTGGGTGTCCATTCTTGCTTATTTGAAGGCTTTTCATTTGAACCCCATAGGGTCAAAGCCTATACAGTTAGTTTATATTGTCAACTTGACACTGAGTCACCCAGGAAGAGGGAGCCTCAAGTGAGGAATTGCCTCTAACAGACTGGCCTGTGTACATCTGTGGGTCTGTTTTTGATTGATAATTGATGGAGGAGGGCCCAGACCACTGTGTATAAGAAAGCAGGCTGATGATGAGCAGGTATGAATACGCAGGAAACAGTGTCTCTCTGTGGTCTCGACTTCAAGCTCCTGCCTTGAGTTCCTGCCGTGACTGATCAATCCTCAGTAATGGGCTGTGACCTGTAAGCTGAAATTGAGTCTTTTCCTCCCTGTATTGTTTTTGGTCATGGTGCTTGTCACAGCACAGAAATGGAAGTAGAACAAAGCCCTTTACAGTCAGTGAAGGATGTGCCTACATCATCCCAGACTGGCACTCTCGGATTAGGAAGCTCAGTGGGCCTGAGACAGGTTGGGACTTCACTTTGTGGCCGTCTCCATTGGTTACTTCGACCTCACTGGGACCCTAATTCCTGACAGAAACAACTTGAAGGATGAAGGATTGGTTTTGGCTCAATGTTTCCATCCATCATGGCAGTAGCGACTCAGTTTGTGGCAGTGGGAGCTTGTGGCGGAACTGCTCACATCACAGATGACAGATAACCATACAGGAACTGAGAACATATCCAAGAACCTGCATCTGGTGATCCACTTCTGCCAGCCAGGCCTCACCTCCTAAAGGTCCCATCACCTCCAGGAACAGGGTCACCAACTGGGGACATTCCACGTTCACTTCATGGCATCACTCTTTAATTCAAATTGGCACATGGAGGCATCTGACACTTCACAGTGTCCTGGCCACCAGATTAGGAGCATTTGGATGCCTTTCAAAAACTAGATGAAGTGTTTTTATATGTATATATTTGGCCTTTGAAAGACTAGACCCCACTGCAGAGAGTTTGGAAAGCAGAGAAACTGTAACACAGACAAGAGGAAGATTGACCGTGGCTTGTGGACACCTGGCAACACTTCTTTCTTATCTTTTTTTGTGTAGGCACTTGTTTATTCCACATGGTCAAGGTCCACCTGGCTCGACCTTCTCTTAGTGCTGAAGCAGAAAGCCTCTGAGAGAGGAGAAATGAGCTCATACCTGCCCATTTGCTGTGTGCCTTCTGGCCATCTACACACCCTCTCTGAGCTTTGTTCTTCCATCTGCAGAGCAGGGCGGAGGCTGATGTAAGGACAGATATGCTCCTGGGATAAGAACATATGGTAGTGCTTGGGCTGTGGCTCAGCTGTCACCTTGTCAATGCTTGTCTTGGCTCCTTTCAGTGGAGCACTCTGTCCCTTTCTGTCTTCTCGTTCCATTTTATCTTTCTGCAAGCATTAATCTCCACCTAGCCCAGTGCACACCCTGTGTTTGCCTCTGCTGCCACCCCCGACTCAGGGGGAGGTCAGGAGTCTCTGAAGGGGACCTGCTGGCTGTGCTCAAAGCTCTGTCTCTGAACCCAGGCCCAGGGTTAGTACTCAGTCCATGTGTAGAATAGTCCAGCAGAGAGGACAGGAGCATGGAAGGGCCCCATGGAGGGGTACCTGGGTCATAGCAGAGAAATACCTGCATAGGAAGTGGCAGAGGGTCCTGGAGGTATGGCTGGTCGAGGTTGCTTGCTCTGGCACTGCTGAGGTACCCATCCCCATATGTGCATGCATGGTGGTAGCAGGAAGTCTTTTCTCTCTGCCATAGAAAGACCAAGGTCATTGGGCATAGAGTCTGTCTGCCTAGACAACCCTGCTTGGATTTGTGATGGACGCAGCAGCCAACACTGTTGGAGAGAAGCCACCAGGCCAAGGTAAAGGTCTTGCAGCTATTTGGAGCTCAGCTGTGACTGGAGAATCATATCCCACCCTGCTCCTGAGTTCCCGTCTGGGACCAAGATGCCTCTGGAGGGTGGAATTAGTCTTAGCATCTTCTGAATCATTTTGGAAGCTCACAGCTGACCATGGTGTGTTCAGTGTTCTAGTAAGAGTGGCCTTGCCAGCATCCTGCCCCCAGCTGCATCCACTGAACCACAGGAAACCCAGATCGACTCTACCTGGGACCAGGGCCTTCTTAGTATATCAATGGGGAGTTCTTAGTTCTGGTTATGTTTCCAGAGTCTGAGACTGGTNTGGCTCTCAGACCCAGCCAGGTCCACAGGTCAGAGCCTCATCTGCCCAGCCAGGTCACATCCAACCTTGCCTCTATCCTCAGTGCCATGGGGTTCCTCTAGAACTCATTGCAGTGGCTCTAACTGCCATTTGTGCTTCTCTCCAACAAGCCAGGGATAGGAGGGGATGTTGTGAAGACAATGGCCCAAACAGAGCCAGTGTCCCCATCTGGAACCAGGTGACCGGGTGCAGGCAAGGCTTAGTCACCACCAAAGCAAGACCTGTCCGTACTTTAGTTCCCTGAGTCATTTTCAGGGCTGAAAGGACCTCTTTAGACAAATCTTCATCCATCCACCCACCCATCCACCCATCAATCCATCCATCCATCCATCCATCCATCCATCCATCCATCCATCCATCCACCCACTAATCTACTTATCTACCCATCCATCTGTCCAACATCCATCAGTCCATCCTTTGACCTATCCACCCACTTATCCATCTGTCCACCTACCTATCTATCCACTCAACTACCCATCCACTTATCCACTCATCCATCCATGCATTCATCCACCCACCTACCTACCAATCTATCTATCCATACATCCATCTATCCATCCATTTACCCATCCATCCACCTACCCATTCATTATCCATTTATCTACCTCCTCACTCACCTACTATTTGTCCTAGTTAGGGTTTTTATAGCTGTGATAAAACCCTNTTACCAAAAGCAATTTGGGGAAGAAAGGGTTTATTTCAGCTTAAAACACCCAGGTCACACTCAGTCACTGAGGGAAGTCAGAGCAGGAATTCCAGACAGGACTGGATGCAGACTGGATGCAGAGTAATGCTGCTTACTGACTTGCTTCACAGAGCTTGCTCAATCTATTTTATACCACCCAGGATCACCAGCCCAGGAGTGGCACAGCCCACAGTGAGCTGGGCCTTCCCACATCAATCATCAATCACGAAAAGCCTTGCCTAAAGGCCAGTCTGGTAGCGGCATTTTCTCAATTGGGATTTCATTTTCTCAAATGACTTTAGCCTGTGTCAAGTTTCCATTAAAAACTAGCCAGCACACTGTTCATCCACCCACCTCCCCATCTGTCCACCCATTCACCTGTCCATCTGTCTATCCATTCACCCACTTACTTATCCACCCAACCACCAACACAGCCACCCACACTTCCACTTACCCATCTCTTTGCCCACTCACCCATCCACCATTCCAGTACTCACCTATCCAGCCATCTATCCACCCACATTTCTACCCGTCCATCAATCTACCTATCCCAATCATCCATTTAATCCCTGGTGGTCATGGCCCCCGGCCCTGTGTTCAAGCTGCAGGTTTGCTGCTCATGGGTAGATTAGGTCCCAGATGAGTGGATTCAGAGAGCAAAGTCCAGCATGTCCTCCCTCAGGAATGATGGCAGGAGAGCAGCGGCTACGTGGGTGGCCAAGACAGGACATGTAGCAGTTAACAGGCAATGACAGAAGCACATAAGAAAGCCCATGGAGGTCTGCAGGAGGCAGCTGAACCTGCGGGAGGCTTTGGCTGGTACTTGTGATGGGAGTAAGGTGAGACCCTGGGATAGGACAAGGCCAGAGAAACAGGAGACACAGGCTTGGAGGCTGAGACAGTGGGGATGTCTGAGTTTGTTGAATAGCCTTAACAGGATAGTATCTAAGGGGTCTGCACAACATTGCACTTTTCTCTCTGGATCTGGTTGTGTGCTGGGGCTCGGGGGTCATACAGGGACCTTCCGGGCTGCAGCTCCATGGTGTGGTGGAGCTCCTCCAACTGGGACATAGCATGTGAGGGGAGGGTTGGAGGTGGGACCTGAAGATGGAGGAGAAAACGTGAGCGTCTGCAGGTGAGTAAGTGGACTCAAACTGGGTGTGGGCTGAGGGGAGGGGCTGTGTGGGGTCTTCCTCTCCCTGGTGGCTGAGGTGACTGAAGGTCAGGACAGGCAAGGGAGGCTCTGCTGCCTGATCCAGCACCAGCTCCAAGGTGTTCTAGTTTTGGAAACTTCTAGTAGCTGGGAACATCAGCTTTCCAGGCCTGCAGCACACGATGCCCATAGATCCAGCAGCATCACACCACTAAGATTGGGAATTGGAAGCCCAGAGGAGCAGGCTGGTACCCTAAGGGCTCCTTGCATCGTTTCTGGTGATGATAGCCTTTGCTTTGACGCCCAGGTAGAAGAGTGACAGCTGGGTGAAGAATGCCACCCCTAAGGCTAGCTTGAGGCAAAGCAGGGAGGACAGTTGACCTCTGGCACCAGGGGGCATGTGGTATGGTGAGCAGAGAATCCTTCCCTGGTCAGGCCTAGCATTTGCCAACAAGAGCTGGGCAGGAGCATACTGAGCTGCCCCTGCCCGACTTCCCCTCTGGCCATGTCCATTGCTGTCATGTCCAGGTCAGGCACTCAGTGTTATCCTTGCTCCCAGGACAGCAGTCTGACCTCAAGAAAGTCAGGAAGGGAATCTCAGAGGGAGGGTGGGGTGATGACTTCTACACTGGCCCAGTCTTGGAGCTGGACCTGACCCCTGCTTTAGGAACAAGTCAGTCCACATTGGAAGAAGGGCTTGGAGGTCTTCTAGAATCCCCAGAGCACCTAGCAGAAGGCTCTCCTCCATCTTTTGGTGTTTGGGATGAGGAGAAGGGGAGAGGTGAGACAGTGACATTCCCTGATTTAAGAGGCCATCTCCTTGGTTCCATTGTCCATTTGGACTCCTGTTCAAAGGGAAGGAAGCTCAAAGCAGCCCCTTCCATACAGGATGAGGTATATGTCCCTATATGAGCTGGGACAGAGGCTAATTTGAGAGGTGAGCTTCACACAGAGAAATACCATGACCAAAGCAACTTGGGGAGGAAAGGGTTTATTTCACTCACAGTTCCATACCACTGTTCATCATCAAAAGTAGTGAGGGCAGGATCCTGGAAGCAGGAACTGATGCAGAGGTCATGGAGGGGTACTGCTTACTAGTTTGCTACCCATAGCTTGCTCAGCCTGCTTTCTTATAGGACCCAGAACTACTAGGCCAGGGGTAGAACCTCCCACAATATGCTGTNCCCTCCCCCATCAATCACTGATTAAGAAAATGCCTTATAGGCCTGCCTACAACCTGATCTTACGGAGGCGTTTTCTTAATTGAGGTCCCCTCCTCTCAGATGACTTTAGCTTGTGTCAAGATGACATAAAACTAGCCAGTACAAGCAAAGAGAGTCAACCCCAGGTTCTCCACCATGCTTCCAGGGGTCATGGGTCCTCCTCCTCAATCATTACTGCAAGCTTCTGGGTGACTGGGGAGCTGCTGAGGCTCCAGTCCCCTACTCAGTGGGAAAGGAACACAAGCTCTCCAGATGGCGACTGTTGGTACACAGGAGCTACACAACCTTCCTGCTTTTCTTAGGATTTTGTGTAGAGGGATGATTGCAGTGATGGCACAGAGTGTAGCTCCCCGCCGGTCACAGGGCACACCCGAAGTCCAGTGCTTGGAAAGAGGAACCTGTCACCAGTTGGTATGTGGTTGGCATATACCAGCAATTTCCCAAGGGCATTTCAGCTAAGCCAGCAGTTGGAACAGAGATCTGGGTTCTGCTGAGGAAACCACAGGGCGGACTATGGCCCAGTTTCAGTTCTCCTTTGTTGGTCCTTTTGAAATGTTTGTTGTTGAAAGAGTTTGTGGAGAAATTGCAAAAATGAAGTGCTTGAAAAAACAAAAAAGCAATAACTTGCTTGTTCAACTCACTAATCAGGTTTAGAAATTCCTAGATGGACTCTTGAGTAAAGAGATGGCTTTAAAGTAAAGAGTAAAGATGGTTTGTGCGGGACTGAAGGAGTTCCTAGACTAAGCAAGTCTCAACCAGTGGGTCAGCCTTCTCCAGTGGAAGCATTGCCTTCCCCACAAAGCTCCCACAGACATGCTGCCCAGCCAATCAGAGCCTTCTCTATTTTTGTTGGTTTATTTTTAACCCTACAGTGACTCCAGTTCACAGGACAGATTGAGACCATACCAAGTACTCTGACTTGCAGAGAGCATGTCTTTAAAGAGCCTTGGCAGGGACTGTGTTTCTGTGTGTGTGTGTGCACACCCACGCATTCATGAGCCTGCAAGCCCACCCACTTGTCCCCAGAATGACGGGGCCAGAGTGCTAGGAAGCTGGAAGGAACACCATGTGGCCAGGCCTAGGCCNTAGCCTGTGTTCCACTCCACAGGGCAAAGAGCCAGCACCTCATTGATGACTATGAGGAGGAAGAAGACAGAGGAAAAGGCATTTACATACCATAAATATTTAATTTCACCAGTGTTTCTCCCATTCCGCGCATACTGGGATGAGTTTTATACATTCTGTCCATGTCTTGGTACCCTTCAGCAAGGTTAATCCTGTCCTAATGCGAGTTTAAAAATTAAATCCACTTTGGTGAAAAAAAGTCCTGTGCAGCCCTCATCCCATTCTTTTATAATGTTTGTGCTGTGACTCCAAAAACTGAGCTCCAGGGCAGATGGCATACAGGGTCCACACGGCTCCAAGCTCTCGGTCCCTGCATCCACTGTGCTCGGCTTATGCATTATATATGAAAGCCATGTTCTCTCCTGCCACAGTGCAGGCATNCGGGCAGAGACCTGTCAGCGTGCTTAAATCAAGAGCAAGGCGGATTGTGTTCTGGGCCCCAGGAACAAAAGGCTGTAGATGGATTTGGGGTTTTAAGAACAACTAGGTTAACTCAGGTGAGGACATACTCTTGGATTTTTCTAGTTTGTTCACAGCTTTAAAAACACAGAGAACTAAGCAAGAACAATCACAAAGACAGAACAAAACCCCAGGAAAGTGGCAGCGTNGCCTGCCTGGTGTGTTGCGCCTGTGCTTTAGAAGGTGAGCGTGACCTTCATCCCCGGCAGAGCTGAAGAGGATATCATGAGGTCTGTTTGCTCCGTACTGTCCTAGGGCTCGTAGACTCAATTAAGACATTAAAAATAGGACTCGGGGAGCAGAGTTCCTCCACGGTACTCTGTCTTTGTTTGTGTATTCAGCAAGCAGCCCAGGACAGACTCCCCGTGTCCTAGGGATGCAGAAACGGTGTGAAGAGATCCCATGCCTCAGGAGATATAAATTCCAATTTTCTGTGACACAGACTATTATATCGTGAGCACTGGTCATCTGTCTTCAGGCGCCTGGCAGGTGCTTTGTGCCCAATTTTTATCTCTGGGAAATTAAAACAGGCCATGGGTGAAGAATGCTTCCTGCTGAGCCCCAGGTGACTCTGTCTCGTGGCCTGGGCTGACCTCAACAACTACCACTGGGAGTTTTGCTTCTCAGGAGGCTGGCCCTGCTGATACCCTCCTCACACCCTCTGCCCCCCGTCCCCCCCAGGACTGCTGAGCTCTTCCCAATACCACACAGCTGGAAAGTGGCTTTCTAGAGACAGGGCTCCTGACAAAGGAAGGTGGAAGAAAGGGAGCTGACAAGAGGAAGGGAAGAAAAGGGCCGAGAGAAGAAAGAGCGAGNAGGGAAGAGAGAGAAGGGAGAAAGAAGGGAAAGGGAGGAGAAGAGGAAGAAGGCAGAAGGCAAGGACTCCTCCCATCCTGTAACCCTGGACAAAAGACAACACTCCCTTCAAGTCTTCAGTATTGGAACTGCGAAGGTGGCGTTGTCAATAAAGGGCTTGCTCGCAAGCATGAGGACCCAGAACCCACATGAAAGAGAGAGAGAGAGAGAGAGAGAGAGAGAGAGAGAGAGAGAGAGAGAGAGAGAGAGAGAGAGAGAGAGAGGAGCTGGGTATTGTGCCACATGCTTATAATCCCAACANAATGGAGATGAAGACAGGTATATCCCTGGGGCTCACTAGCCAGTCAGCCTAGCCTACCGGGAAAGCTTCAGGCAAAATACAAGGTGGTGGCCAGCAAAGTGGCTTAGTGGGTAAAGGTATTTGCCATCAAGTAGGACAACCTGACTTCAACCCTAGACCTACTCGGTAGAAGGAGAGAATCAGCCATTGTCCACAGTTGTCTTCTGACCTCCATAGGAACAATACGGCATGTGAGTGCAGACAGGTGCACATCTTTCACACGCACACACACACACACACGTGCGCACACACACAATATTAAAGTAAGACAACCAAACAGAGGCTGGGCATGTCTTTAATTCCAGCAATCGGGAGTCAGAGACAGGTGGATCTCTGAGTTTGAGGTCTGCCTCGTCTACAAATCAAGCTTCAGGCTGGCCAGACTACATTGTGAGTTAGACCCTTTCTCAAAACAAAGAAACAAAAACCAAACCAANCAAACAAACAAACAAGAAACAAAAAGCAAGGTGAACAGGTGAGTGAGGAATGGACCTCACCTCTGGCGTCTACATGTCCATAAATACTTGTGCACACATACCCGAACATACATGAACACACACCTATGTCTGCAGTGTTTAAGGACCCTGGGTTCTGAGTCTGAGGGAGGCCTTTTTAATCCCAGTCCCTTTATTCTTTGACAACTTTATTAAGAGACTCCACATGCCACGGAATTCATCCGTTTGAAGTGTCCAATTCAGTAGGGTTTTGTATTTTTTAGGGTCATGTGTCATCAGCACATTCTATAATTGCATAATAATTTAGANAATGCTTGTCACCTGAAAGGCAACCCCAGACCCTTTCTCCCGACNNCCTCTCTTCCGCCCCAGGGTCTGACAACCACTGTGTACATTCTTTGTGAACCTGCCTGTTCTGGGGGAACATGAGGGGCTTATATAGTGTGGTTTGGCTCTCTCCTTCTGGAAGCTCATCCACAGTGTGATACAAGCCAGAACGTCATTCCTCTGTATGGCCGATGGCATCCTAATGGGATGGCTTGTGTTCTGTTTGCTCACTCACCAGCTGAGGGACATGTATCNACCTTTGGGCCCTCGTGACCTTACAGCTGTGAAGTGACACATGTGTGGACATGCACATCCCTACTATTTTCAAGTCTTCACCTGGGGGCCAATGTTCTAGGTCATGTGACAACTCTGAGCGTTTTCCACAACAGCTGCTTGCCATGTGCCCACTTCCTGGACTCCTGACTGTTGTGTTTGTCTGCAGAGGAAAAGGAGGAGAGAGTGGGATGCAGAGTCCTCAGGGCTCTCCCTAGGACCCCACCAGGAAGGATCTCTGTGGGGTGGAAGCAGCCAGGCTTGAGGACCTCTGAGATGAAGGGTCCTCAGCCAGGGGCAATGAAACAGAAAGATCTCACAATTTTTAATGGTGTATCCCCAGAGCCAGGCCCCAGCATATAGGAGACTGTGGAGGGAAGGGAGAATGGGGAAGATGGCTACTCAAGAACCTGGGGGTGGAGGAGGGCCAATTAAATCCACCGGCAGGAAGGGTGGGGTGAGTGACCTAAGGCTGGGAAGAAAGGACCCCACAAGTATAGACACACAATTCAATTACAAATGTTCTTTTCGTGTGTGTGTGTGTGTGTGTGTGTGTGTGTGGTGTGCATGCATGTGGTGTATGTACATGTTTACATGTGCTTGTGTGTGTGCATCTAGAGACTAGAGGTCCTCCTCAATGGCTCTCCACCTCACTTTTTGAGAGAGGGTTGCAGATGCACCCCACCAAACCTGGCTTTTATGTAGATGCTAGGGATCTGAACTCAGGTCCTCATACTTGCTCAGCAAGCCCAATAGCCTGTGCCCAGCCTTCTTTTAATCCTAGCTTCTTTCATTTAGTGCTTGGTTGTCAGTGAATTCCAGCAAGCTTCTGCAGAAGCTGTGATGGCTTTATGNCCCTGCTGTACAGGCTTCCCCAGTATGAACCCCTGCAGGGGCCTGTCCGTTCTGCAGCAGGTGGACCTTTTGTCCTTTCAGTGTGTCCCANCATCTTCCCGCTGAGCTCAAGTGAGCTACCAGAGGCTGGATGCTGAGTTCACTGGTCACAGAGAATTGTGGACATGTTGCCAAGTGGCTTTCAGATGTGTTTGTACCATCACCCTCTGTGACAATGGGCAAGGGTCCCCACTTCTCAGGTACTCTCACAAAAACCCTATGTAGTTTGCTTCTTTGAAAAGATTTTCATCCTAGATTGAATGGATGGTGGTGTCCCGTGATTTTAAGGGTACTTCTCTGGTCGCCAGTGTTGTGTGTGCTTTGCTGTTTCTATTGGAATGAAGTATCCATGCTTATAAGCATCTCTTGAGGTCACTGTTCCACTTTCCAGAGGAGGGTAACTCTCAGGAAGCCATCTTACAACAATGCAAGCCCTCTGACATGCATGCATTGACATATCTCAAGTTTGTCTCCCCCACACTTTGGTGTATTTTGAAAAATAAATGTTCATCATGGTTCACACCAGTTTTTAAAGTTTCCCTTCGTGTCTGGCAGTTTTCTATCCTGTATAAGACATCAATGGGGCTATTTGATAGCTTATACTACGATCTAAAGCCGCTAGGTTTTACCATTCATGTTGGGGTTTACAGCTCTCCCAATATTGATTTCATTTATACGATTGAAGTCAACTCCCACTTCTTGTTTTTCTATACACAAAGTCAGTTGTTCAATAAATAGCATTTATTNAAAATTTTCATTGCCCNCTTCTCTGTAGAGCNACCACTGGCACAGATCACCCTGCTGTGTTTCTGGACCTGTTGCTGGCCTTACTGTCTGACTGCGTAGCCCTGAGCCATCAGCACGCTGTCTGAGTTACTGCTGCTTTGGGGGGATGCTTTGGATGATTTGCCTGACAGAGCAAATCANTGCCTCTTGGTCCTGCTCAGGAGTTTTATGGGTTTTCTGTACATTTTAAATTCAACTTGTCCATTGTCATGCTGGGGTGGGGGNAGTTAACTGATATGTATAGTGGATAAGTAGCTCACTCAGGGGACAAGTGGCATGGGCATCCTGATGTGTAAATACAGAACAGACTTCCACGAACACAGATCTCCAAGATCCTGGTCTTA
>LZPO01010359.1:1348964-1367669 GCA_001675575.1 Neotoma lepida | reverse complement strand
CTTTTCCCGGCATGCACCTCCTCACAGGTAGTCTGCGGGAGTGCTGAGGGCTAGCTCACCCTGCTTCTAGGATGGAGCCCTTCTGGTCCACCCAGACTCTTTCTGGTCCTTGGCACTGACCTTTGACCTTTAGCGCTGCATAGTTGTCTAGTGGCTTTTGAGTTTGGCAAATTTTCATGGCAAAGAAGAAGCTGGAAGCCTTAAGATTTACGTTCCCAGAGCATAGCAGCTGTAGCCGGGCCTTTGTGCAAGTGTGTGACGTTTTTGCAGTTTGTCCCCAGCNGGACTAACCATCCTGAATGCCAGAGGTCAGTGGTTCCCATGCAGCCAAATTTAAAGTATTTGACTGTGACAGAACCTGCTGGGTTTGCCTCTTGTGTGTTACTGACAGACCACAGAACAGGCGATTCATAAATAAGAGAGGTTTGTTTGGGCTCCTGGCTCCGGACATGCAGATTCCAGGGTCTGCATCTGGTGACNGCTGTCTTGCTGGCAGTGGTGACACAGGTCCCTGGTGAAAGGCAGGAATGCTTGTGTGTGTTTAGGTATATGTGCACATGTGTACCTGTATATGTGTACTGGTGATATCTCCCTGGTGACTGTGGAGAAGGAGCAGTGCCAGCAGAGGCAGTTGGCATAGGGGGTCCAAAGCCTTATTCCCTCTCTCCGTCTTGACCAAACCCCTGGTGAATATCCACCCTGAACCAAGTAGTTGGCACAAAGAAGCTTGCCTAGCGGAGCCTCAGCCCTGTCCTTTCTGGTTCAGGAGTGCTGGGAGACTCAGAAAAAAAGCCTGCTCATGCCTTCTCAATAGTGCAGTCTGGAGCTGTGCACCACACTTGGTAACGGTGCTCCTGTACGCATCCCATATTTTCCTAGGCTTCTTATTTGCCTGTCCCTGTGCCTATCCCCCTGGCACAAGCAGTATGGCTGAAATCTATTCTGCACAGTGGCCCAGAAAAATAGCTGTCCCTTGAAACCCTGTCTTGACACCCTCGACAACATCAGATGCCCACACCATTCAGCTGAATAGCTACTGTCAGCTTAGGCTGAGCATGCAGGGTACAGAGCGCAAAAGATAGAATTTAGCCTGAAGGCAGAGAGACAGGAATGGCAGGGCAAGAGGTGTCTTCACCCGTGGGTGTGGTGAACAGCCCCCGACCCACTGGATCTCACACAGAATTGAGCCGTGTCTGGTCCTTGCGGGCTGTGAGATCTACCTGTAGTTCTCTACCTGTAAACACCAGGCAAGTTTTCTACCATGGTGGTGGTAACGACAAGGTACAAGCAGTGCTTGGGGTATCAGAGGTGTTCGGGACTTCTTTTCCCTTCCACACCAAATCCCCAGTGACCATCTCACTCCTGACTGTCCTGCAGACTGGCTTCTGGAATCCTACCTAACCACAAGAGATGATTTGAAGCCTGATGGGAAATGAGAGGGGCATGTGGGGCTTTGCTTGACTTAAGCCAACAGGGCAAGTCCTTTACAAATAGAGGTGACCCCAGGCTGGGCTCAGATGCCTCTGTAGGGGAAGTGAGCCTTGGGAGGCCTCACTGGAAGAACAGACACACCCTTGGGACAAGTTTAGGCCTCTTGTGCAAACATGGGCCTCCAGGAAGTGATTGTCTCCTGGGGATTGGGACACTGGAGCCCAAGGTGGGGAGCTGGAGTTCCTGCCTTATAAGAGCAGGGTGCTTCTGCACAGATATAGAGCAGGGTGGGAGCTGAACACTTACCATGGCTCCGGGACCTGCTGCCCTGTTCATCTTGACCCTGTTCATCAAAGGCCTGATCACTCATGCTGATGACACCTGCCCAGGTGAGATGGACTCTAAGTNCCTGAAAGCAGGGAACTACCCACTCATTGCCCACTTAATGTCCCTGTGCCCACCTCTTCTGAGAAGCTCCTGCCAGCTCAGTGTCACCCTCTGAAGACAGAATCTGAGTGACCAGCACAGGTGAGGTGGAGATTTCCTGGGCCTGTGGCTGCTGACCCCCAAGGCCTGCAGTCTGACCTCGGGAACTTCACAGACAAAGAAGACACTGACATTTTTTACCTTCTTAGGGTGTTCAGAGAGAAATGCTAGGAGCCTCTAATCTGGTGGCTGACACTCCCCCTTGATAACTTTGGTAAAAATGTACCCCACAGTCCCGTATGGTACATATGGGCAAATANGGGGGTTGAGACTATCCCTGATCGTCTCTGTCTACCTTGGGGATATTGTTCCTAAGCACAGGACAGCTGTCCTAGGTGGTGACATGATTAGAGAAGGGACTCAGACAGCAAGGCACAGCCCACNCCAGGGAAAAGAGTCTGCAGGAAAACTGGACAGGAAAAGACTACGAGGCTTCAACCNTACACACAGAACCACAGGCAACGGAGGAAGGATGGGAGTGGGGGAGGTGGTCCTCCCCACCGAGGAGCACACCAAAGACAGTCTCTGGTCACCCAGGTGAAACCTGCCCTATTCTGATAACCCAAGAGTTCTACAAGGGTGTGCATTTTTCAAGTCCACAACTTAGCAATATTTTCAAAAATGTAGCAACTTCTCTTTGGTTCCAGCTGTGCCTTGAGGCATGCACATCCCCTCCCCAGAAGACTCTTCTAGCCTGTCATTCCATGGCCAATCCTCAAGACTGAGAGAAAAGGTTACATTGACTGAATTTCTTAGCAAGATTGATTACTGTTTTTCAGAAACAGTAACCATTTACAAAGCTCTCTCTAAATGCCAGAAAGGTGGCAAGACTTTAGTTTCCTAAAGTCATTCTCAAACTGAGTCCTCGCCACACCCCTATTCTTTAAGAAATCATACTTTTAAACGTGTATGGGTGTTCTGCCTGCATGTATANCTATGTACCACTTGCCTGCCTGGTACTCGCAGAGGCCAGAAGATCCTCTGGAACTGGAATTACAGACAGTTGTGAGTTGCCATGTGGGTGGTGGGAAACAAACCTGGGTCCTCTGCAAGAGCAAGTGTTTTTAACCGCTGAGGCATCTCTCCAGTTCCTACAACCCTGAGGAACAGAGACTCAGGGGCCTTAGACGATCTGTCAAAGGACCACAGTATTGGTACCTGGAGGGCTCATTCTTGAGCAGNCTCCTCCCACCCACCAGGCAGGGCTCTATCCTGCATTCCCCTCTCAGCTGCCCAGAGCAAGGACAGACCTAGTCTCCATCAAAGGAAGACCTAAATTCTGCCCCATCTCTCTGGAGGAGGCTGGTGATTCTGGCTGCAGCCATCTACCCATGTCTGACATGGCTGAGCTGGCAGTTGCCCTCAGGGCAGGTGGCCCAAGATGGTAATACTGAGTGATGCTTGTGTTGTTCTGCAGAAGTGAAAGTCCTGGATCTGGAGGGTTCCAACAAGCTCACCATCCTGCGAGGCTGCCCTGGGGGGCCCGGAGCCCTGGGGCCCAAGGGAGAGGCAGGTGCCAAAGGAGAGAGAGGTGTGTGCTGGGGAAGCGGAGACACATGAGAGGTACAGCAATGGGGGAAGGGCCCTGAGTCTGGTCTTCTGGACTTGGATGATCACCTCAGGCCCTCCTTGACTTTAGGTCTTGCACTGGGTACCTTGGCACAATGGCCAGTGACAGAAACTGGGTCCAATCAGTCTGAAAAGATCCAGGAGGGCTTCTCTGGACCATTTTAGGTGCTCCAGGCATGCTTTGAAGCCCTGACTCTTGGTCCCCTACCCACGTTTGCTTCCACTTGGCCACTAGAAGACATCTAGGCGATAGACACTTTCACATCCTCACCTGAAATCTGGGCAGTCACTTTCTTCTTCACCTGTCTCGGGTGACAGAACAAAGGCCCAAAGGGACCAGCCTCCTTCCGAAGTTGGCCCTCCTGAGAGAATGGGGCAGCCTCCATCTGGGATCTCCTTCAGAGTATGGCCCCTAGAGCCCTGAACCTTAGCACTTGAGAGGCCCTCAAGCACACTTGTTCTCCCCAAATGGGAGACAGTGGTGGTACCTTGTTTCCTGAGTCAGACTTAGATGTGCTCTGAGGGTCAGCAGCAGAGCTGCCTGGGTGAGNCCCATGTCTGAAGGTACCCCAGGTGGAGCCTGGTGATGATCTGGTGGAGACAGGGCAAACCTGGACACCTCTATGATCCCCCTAGAAAATGCCAGGCTTAAAGCTAATGTGAGTAGCCCCAAGCCAAGTCCCATTTNCCTGCTCACCTCTGTGGTCCCATTAGGGGAGGAGATTTCTGTCCCCAGAGCCTTCCTGAGGGACTTGGGAGAAGAGGTTAGCCCATAGCCAGGATGGGACAACAAGCAGTGAGGGAGGGGTGTTAACCTCTTGCTTTGGTCTCTACTTCCATATAATTAAGTTGCTACTACTGTGCATTGCTGAATTGACCCAAAGTGGGAACTGGGGTGCCTGGGTGTTCTGCAGCNTCAGTGGGCCTGCAGCAGTGTCCCCGCAGTGATGTTGCTTCTCCTGACCCTCATCTGTAGAGGATGAACAAGTCCACTCTGTCCACACCTGACAACGGAAGCCTGGAGTCCTCAAGCTGCTGCAGATACCAGCAATGCTGTGCTGGGGCCCAGTGTGGCTCCCGAGACCAGAATCTGCCAGGAGACCTTGGGACTGCCTCATAGCTNCCGTTGAGCCAAGAAAATCTTAGTTGGGTTTCTATTGCTGTAATATGACATCATGACCAAAAGCAGCCCGGGAAGGAAAGGGTTTCTTTCATCTCACGGCTTGTAGTCTGTCATCCAGGAAAGTCAGGGCAGGAACTCCAGGCAGGAACCCGGAGGCAGCAGGTGATGCAGAGGCCATGAAGAAATGCTGGCTACTGGCTTACTCCTCAAAGCTTTCTCAGCCTGTCTTTTTGGCTCCCAGGTCCACCAGCCCAGGGGGTGGCACCACCCACAGTGACTTGGGCACATCAATCACTAATCAAGAAAATGTCCCCAGAGGCTTGCTTGCAGGCCAATCTGGTCATTTTCTCAGTTGGTGTTCTCTCTTTCCAAATGACTCTAGCCTGTGACAAACCGACATAAAAACTAGACAGCACAGGGTCTTAGGGCACGACACAGTCACAGCTTTCTACATAGACACTCTGTGAGAGAGGCCTGCCCTCTCCTTGTGGAGACCTGGTATGACAGCATCTCTGAAGACATGTTCCCTTTCCTTCTCTCCCCTTATGAGATTGCTGTGGCCCAGGCCTGGTTCACTCAGGTTGGACAAAGGAGCAGATGAGAGCTTACTGAGAGCCTGCCCGAGGCCCCAGTGTCCAGCCANGGGTTAGGGTATATCCCACCCCTGCACCCTCCCCAGCCGTGGNTTNGGCTATACCACCCTCTGTGCCCTCCACAGTGAGCCTGGCTGTNNTCCCAAAGGTCACTAAGGCCAGCATGACAGCAAAGACTGTCCACAGGGACGCNGTGGATGCTTTGCTCAGAAAGTATACTTGAATTTGCAGGACAGAACGGCCTCCCTGGACCCCCTGGGAAGGCAGGACCNACTGGACCCAAAGGTAACAGCCTGGCAGACAGTGAGGGGTGCTAAACAGACACCTCGATCTGTTCACGAAGACATGGGGGCTGGAGAAAGAGATGGGGAGGGACTCTGCCCTACCCCAGGCCTCAGTGTCCCTTCCTGCCAGCAGCAGGGGTTGCCTGCCCCCAGCAGCAGGGGTCACCTGCTCCCACTCCTGCGGGCTTCCAGCTCCCCAGCTGACCCTAAGCAGTGCCTGCCTTGGGTGACTAGCCCCATTTGGTGGATCTCCTGATTGATCAGATGCTCTGGGCACCAGCATCATGATCTCTGCTTCCCCAGGAGACCGAGGAGAGAAGGGAGCACGCGGAGAGAAGGGAGCACGCGGAGAGAAAGGTCAGTCCACGTGTTCTCTGTGTAGAGAGGTCTGCCATGCCCAGGCATGCCNAGGGAGAGGGTCCTCAGTCTNAGGTCTTATTGTCTGGGCAATGGGTAGACTAGGTGACAGGCACCAGGAAGCCCAAACCCTGAGGACTCATATCTTAGCACCTGCCTATGGTCTAGCTGGGCGATTAGCAAAACTGATTTGAATTCTTTTCAAATTGATGCTTATTTATTTATTTTTTAATTATGAAGCTCTAAGAGGCAACCTCATGTTTTCTTTACAATTGAGGGGGACCTATCTACATTCTAAATGCCATGGACACCCCTCACCCACAAGGCCTCCTGGGTAGACAATCTGGCAGAGCATAGTCTAAGCATTCTGGAACTAAGGAGGGGGCTATCCACTCTCGTTGGTACACAAGGTCTCAATAAGGGTGCTGTCAGGGACAGCACTTACCACAGCTGCAGAGGAAAAGACAGGCAGCTGGACCATGTACCCCAAGAGGAGGGCCTAGGCGAGTCCTGGAATTACCCAGCTCATATATTTGTGGGGCTATAGGGGTCAATGGGGATGAAGCTAATGACCACACACTTAGGACCGGGTCTCTTCTCTCCCCACACAGGAGACACCGAGCAATCTCAGTCATGTGCTACAGGTGACCACATCACCTACCCTGTCCCCATGCAGATATTCTCTGTCCCTGCCTCCCTTTCTGGGCCCTTGCCGTGTGACTTTGAGTGGGTTGCCTACTTTCTCTGTGCATACCTGGGTTCCAGTCCCACCTTCATTCCCTGCTTCCATCCGCAGGACCTCGGGCCTGCAAGGAATTGTTCACCCTGGGTCACTTTCTTACTGGCTGGTATACCATCTACCTGCCAGATTGCAGGCCCCTGACTGTGCTGTGTGACATGGACACTGACGGTGGGGGTTGGACCGTGAGTATTGGGGTAGCTAGTCCTCAGGCACAGAATTGTCAGGACCCAAGTTCCATGGCCCAACAGAAAATGAGAGATGTAGGATTCTCTGTCTCTTTGTACCTCAGAGGGAACCCTTCCTTCTCTGAAGAGAGAGAATGAGCAATGCTGGCAGGTGACCTGATTGGGAGAGCCTATGTTGAGGGGGATGACCAGATGAAGCCAGCACACTCCAGTTCCTGCTGTGTGGCTTAGGACATGTTGCCTACTCTCTTAGCTGACACTTACTTCATTCTATGGGGTCTGCAATGGCAATGCTTATGGTACTAGGTTCCCAGTGTTCTGGGGATCATGGGTTCCTGTTCTGCTTTGAGGCTTGGTCCCCCATGCTATAGGATNTTGGCCTGCCTTCTTGACTTCTGTGTACACTCCACTGTCCCAGGTCTTCCAGAGGAGGCTCGATGGCTCTGTGGACTTCTTTCGGGACTGGGCCTCATACAAGCGGGGCTTCGGCAGTCAGCTGGGGGAGTTCTGGCTGGGAAATGACAACATCCATGCCCTAACCACCCAGGGTAAGTAGTGCCAGCCAGATGGGGTAACCTTGGGACTCTGAGTCCTGAACCATAGGGCAGAAGAGTCCCAGGGTGTTAGATCACACAGAAATGGCACCCCAGGGCGTGAGATCCCTGCTGTGACCTTCCAGAAGGTGAGGATCAGGGGATAAGGGATCTCTCTAGTTGTGGGCTANTGACATCTCAGGACCCAACAGAAGAGGTATGCTGGTAGTCCTGGGGATATCCTTTCTCATCTCTAGCTGTTAATTCACCCAGAATACTTGCCTCTGAGTCCTACAGAAGTCCNTCTTGCCTCTACTTGCCACAGAGAGCAGGGTCCCCAAAGCCCTTCTCGCCCCACTGTGTCACAGAACACTGGCTCATGGTCTGTCCTGTGATCCAATATAGCCTTTGTCTCTCACTCACTGCCAGGACACCTTATTGTGTCTGCTCCTGTGCATCCAATGTTTGGGGGAAAAAAAAGAAAAAAACTGTTCACATCCAGGTTCAGGCTACTGCATTTCAGGGCACAGTCCTCTGGGAGAATTCACAAAATAAAGCATGGCAGGTCACGCTAAAGGAACGCTGCCAGTAGGTTTTCCGGTACTGCCTGTGGAAGAGANGGGAGGATGCCTAGAAATAGTGCCCCCTGTGGCCAAAAGATGTAGATACCTACCCAGGTGACTTCTTTAGGGCTGCCTAGTGTGAAGGCTCAGCTTTTGAGCCTTACAGCCCCCTCCTCTCCCTGCAGGAACCAGTGAGTTGCGAGTGGATCTTGCAGACTTTGAAGGCAAGCATAACTTTGCCAAGTACAGCTCCTTCAAGATCGAGGGAGAGGCCGAGAAATATAAGCTCATCCTGGGAAACTTTGTTGGAGGTGGTGCTGGTGAGGAGCTTGAAGAGGGGCTGTGAGATGGGGGCTCCTGAATCAGTCTGGGAGTAGAGGGGCCTGCTTTCTATCTCCCCCTGGTGGCCTTGAGCTGGGTCTATGGCTCCGAGGCTAGGGTTGCCATCTGCAAAACACTAGTATCTACATCTTTATGCTAGATGAGGATCATAGATGCAGTCNGTTAGCACCCCAAGACTGCCCAATAGCCCAGAACTAAGGGCCCATACCCAACTTCAATGCATAGTGAGTGGGGACCACTGACTACCATACGTGATAGAGTCAGAAGGAGATGGTCATCTCTCCATGGGCGCTAAAGCCCTGTTTCCCCACAGAAAGAGCACCTTTGGGACACTGAGTTAGTCAGACCCTTTACTGTGGACCAAAAATGGTGGAAGCTCGTGATAGGATGAAGCCTCTCATTTTAGGGCCAACAGGAAGCAAAGAAAGAGACCAACAGGACCACCCCTCAAAGGCATGTCTCCAGTGACCCACTTCCTCCAACCAGGCCCTGCCTTCTCAGTGTCACCAGCTCCCTATGGGCTACTAGGAATCTATCAGTGACTAACCCGTGGNTGAGGTCTCAGCTCTCTTAATCCAATCACCAGAACCTCAAAACGCTGCTCACACTGGAATTGAGCCTTCAACACGCAAAGCTTTGGGGGGTGGTTCATCTCTAAACCACAGCAGCCCTCTTTCCAGGAGGACTCTGGCCCTGTGGTTTGGGAAGAACATCCTACAATGTTCGCGCCTGGGTACAGAGGAGCGGAGAGATTCCCAGTGTGTCTCAGGGAGCATGACCACACCCATTTAACCGCTGAACCCACAGCTAAGTGGGACAGGCCACTCTCTCAGGAGTTTTGAAGGTGACAGCTCTGGAATTTATGCACCCACTTGGCACGATCTCGCCTGGGACTTTTAGGAAAGGAAACAAAGCAGGCAGCACCGATCCTGTTCTGTAGGTGGGGGAACTGAGGGCATCAGAAGCTCCGTGCAAGCTGCATGCCCAGCGTGGAGGTGCAGCTGGGTGAACCCTGGAGGCATGAGGTCATTTGGTGCTTACTGAGAGACAGCCAGGGCAGGAGGGAAGTGAAGAGAAGTCCTAGAGAGAGATGCAGGCTGCAGTGGAGAGAGACTTGGTACTGGTGGTGCTGTTCAGAGGACCCCTGAGGGAACAGATAGTGTGGCTGGGGAGAGATGACATGACCAGAGGGAATTGCCGGACCAAGAGGAAGGGGTCATATCTGGCGTTATACTCTTTCCCAAGGCTTGCGAAGCTGGGTCCTTCACCTGGACCTCAACTGATGAATTTTCCAGCTGAAGATAGGCGAGTCACAGACAGGAGATAGGGCCATCTAGTGCGTGTCTAGCATCTATGTGACACATGCTCTTTCTGAACAGGTGACTCCCTNACTTCCCACAACAACCAGTTTTTTACTACCAAAGACCAAGACAATGACCAGAGTTCTTCCAACTGTGCGCTGAATTACCGTGGAGGCTGGTGGTATTCTAGTTGTCACATTTCCAACCTGAATGGCCTCTACCTCGGGGGTCCCCATAAGAGCTATGCAAATGGTGTCAATTGGAAGTCGTGGGGAGGGTACAACTATAGCTACAAGGTTTCTGAGATGAAGGTGCGCCTCACCTAACTCCCAACACAGGAAGGACCTTCCATCGTCATTGCCAGCTAAGGAAGGCGTGTGCCCACCCTGCCCTGCTCTGCCCTTTACCCACAGTGCACACAGCCTGCCACCTCCAGGACAGCCTTCCTCACATACTTAAATTTTCATTCCAAAGGAAAAATTGCATTTCCAAAAGCTGCTTGTTCTTTGACAGACATGTGTCTGTGGGTTTTCTGTGTTACTTTTGAGGATTTCGCCACATCTGTATCATCCAGCAGAGCTGTCTATGACATTGACAGTCAGGAAGGGTTGGAAAGCCCACTTATAAATGCAGAGGAAATGACCAATGCCTGCTTCCCTAGAGCCACCTGCCTCTGACCCCCAGCTCTGCCACTACCATAAGTGACCTGTCCCCATCCCAGCCCCATGTTCCCTTATAGCTCACTCAGAGCAACTTATATGTCCATTAAAAGGTNGCCTGGGGGCTAGGAAATGTTCATAAGAGGTTGGGAACATGCAGGACCCCTTCTGCTTGCTATGTAGATGTTTCTGTGAGCCAGCAGCTTCCCATGAATAGCAGATGTGGAGAGCACTCCCCGTAGGGCCAGGAGTACCTGAGGGGAAGATGAAGAGGGGCCTGCCTCACCCAGGGCACATCTCATCTCCAAAACCTCAGTTCTAACTGACAGAAGTGAGTGGAGGTTTCTGGGGGCAAGGAGAGGTACTCCTCACAGACTAGAGCTAATTTCTTCCGGAGACTCAGGGGGTCTGAACAGGAGGAAGAGAGAGGTGGGTATGCTCCATTCAAACTAGGCCATGTGCTTATCAGGCACAGAGGAAGAAGGAAGTAAGGGCCCAGGAGGATAGAATTCCTCTATTCACTCATGTTCAGCCCCATACCTCTGCTTCAACCGACACACACACATTTAGTGGCTTAAAACANCAGGACCTATTACCCACAGTTCCCAAGATAATAGGACTTGTAGAGGTCCAGCTGGCCAAAGTCAAGACACTGGTGTGCTTTCCTCCTGATGCCTGGCATGGAGCCTGGCTCCCACCCCCCTCCAGTTTCCAGGGTACCCTGACTTCCTTTGCTGTCATTCCTTTGTCCAGCTTCAAAGCCAGCAGCAGTGTATCAATCTCACCTACCGCTGTCNGTCACCTGGATTGGGTCTCCGTTTCTGACTGGAGTTAGATACAGTCTGCTTAGAAATAAATGCCTCCCAGGTCTCGGGGAGTCACAGAGCCAAGTTTCTGCCTGGAAACTGTTTACAGGTTCTGGCCATCAGGCAAAAAATCTTCAGCAGAGGACATATTACCCCGTCCACAACATCCTATTAAAAACAAAACAAAACAAAAAACAAAAACAAAAAAAACAAACCAGGACTGGGGACATACCTCAGTTTGCAGAGTGCCTGCCTAGCATACAAGTGCCGGATTTGATTCCCAGTATTGCATAAACTGGGTGTGGTGGTGTACACTTCTTATCCTGTCGTTCAGGGCCTGAAGGCAGGAAGATCAGAAGAAGTTCAAGGCCATCTCAGGTTTAAAACCAGTCTTCGATACATGAATCTCTATCTGAAGCAAATAAGCTAATAACATCAACAAAAACCAAACAGCACAATCTAATCATAACAGTAAAAATATCCCAGCAGGTCAGTAAAAGCTAGTATTTGGGCTTGAGATGTAGCATGGTGGTGGAGCCCTTGACCAGTGTGCACAGGCACTGAGTTCGAAAGGCGGNANTGAACAAAACAGAGAAGGCATGAGATTAGAGCAGACATCTCATGAAATCCATTCCGATGCATTTGTTAAAAGGCTCCAAATAATTTAGACTTCTAAAAACATCCTCATATTTGTAAAATAAAATTTCAATTTATTTATAAAAATTATACCTATCAGAGAAATGCAAATCATAGCAAACTGAGGTGCTTATACAGCCCACAGCTCATTAAATGAGCAAGGCCAGGTGTAGGAGTTTAGGGGACAAGGGGGTCTGCTCACCAGTAGCAGCAACCGGAGGCTGTGGCCAATCTGGAAACAATAAACGTGCATTGAAGTCATGGAAGAACCTCAGCCATGATCATATCACATACCTCATACCTAGAGGGTGCTCTTCAAGGCACAGAAGCACCCGTGTGGCTGCAGGAGGCATGGCCAGGAACTAGACTCTCAGATAAGAGTGAATCCCAGTGCTCATCACAAGAAGAATGTGCCAAGAAAATCACAGAGACAGCAGCCCCACAGAAGTCTCCTCAGCAGCAAAGGAAGCAGCTGTCTGCATGGCAAGAGTAACCAACATCATAGATGCACACTTTAATTAATTAATTATTAATGGATGTGTGCATGGATGTGTGTGCNTGCCTGAGTGGTGCACCTGTGTGTGCAGGTGCACACCGGGGACAGAAGAAAGCACTTGATCCCTGGGAGCTGGAGTTACACATGTTTGTGTTTTACACAGCTTGTTACATAGTGCTGGAACTCAAACCCTGGGTTTGTCCTCCTGATTGCACAGCCCAAATTCTTAACCTCAAAGCTACCTCTCTAGCCCCTCATAGAGTTATTTTTTTTATGCAGTTCTCCTGGTGATAAATTCCACATTTGTTATCCATAAGTGTGTTTAATTTGCCTCATTTTATTTTTAGTTACTTATTTATTTAGTGTGTGTATGTGTGTGGAGCTGCACATGCATATCAATCCAGTGTGCTAGTCCTCAGTCATCATGCTCTTATTTATTTATTTGAGACAAGATCTCTTGCTAAGACCCGGGGCTGACTGGTTAGGCCAGGCTGGTTGTCCAGAGAATTCTAGGAATTCATTTGTCCCTGCTTCCTTAGCACTGAGATCACAGCTACATGCCACCACATCCACTTAAAAATTATTTCAGATTATTTATCTTACTATTTTATGTGTATGAATGTTTTGTCTGTATGTATGTCTGTGCACCACATGCATNCCTGGAAAAGGGCATTGGATCCCCTGGGACTGGAGTGACAGATGGTTGTGAGCCATCATGTGGGTGCTGGGGGTTAAACCCAGGTCCTCTGCAAGGGCATCAAGTGCTCTTAACTGCTGAGCCAGCTGTCTAGCACATATACCCATTTTTTTTGATTCCTTGAGAATTTCACATCATACACCCTAATCCCACTCATCTCCCAGCCCCTCCATATCCTCCCCCACCCTTGTAGTGTCCCCCACAAAGGAAAAATTCAAAAGAAATAATAAAAATAAGATAAAGATAAAATAGGAAAAAATTAAAATTAAAAAACACAAATAATACCAATATCAATTAAAAAACAAACAAGCAACCCAACAAACAAAACAAAAAACTCACTCCACTCCTCCATCTTTCCCACCTCTCCGGCTCCTCTTCATTCCTCTTAGTGGCATTGGGAGCTGCTGTGTATCACNCAGTAGACCATGTTGTCCCAACAGCTTTCCTTGCAGATGTTTGTTGTATAACATGTTGTTGGTCTGGTTCAAGGCCTCTGGCTTCTGGTGTACCATCAATACTGGACCCTCCGGAAACTCCTCAGCTATCCTGCTGTTTCCCCAAGTCAAGGAGATCGCATGGCTATGGTTCGGCAGGACCAGTCCCTTCTTGCACTCCAACAGATCGTAGATGGGGTAGGTGTTGGTGTGTGCCACTCAAAGCCCTGGTTGTGTAGNTGGATGGCTGCTGACTTGGTCAATCCATGCCTCTGGGACCACTCCCAGGTGACGGATGAGGCCAGCTTTCCAAAGTGTGGGGACCAACTCTCCTATTAGGCGCAGGCCAGCTTTCCCACGTCAGGGTTATTAGTCCTAAAGCCAATGAAGGGCAGGGTCAGCTCAGCCAGGCCCTTGTACTTGAACACATGGTTCAACACTTGGTTTGCATGGGCCCCTGTGATAACAAGGGCAACGGACACCAACACAGACTCCAGGTGTGTTAGGACCACAGACCCAGACGTAGCCAGCAACAGCAACCTGGGCCTAGATGTCACCATGGCCCTGGATGGCAGTGCAGGCCTCTTAGATTGGCATGGACCCAGCAGTGGCATATTCCCTGGACTCTAACACGGTCCCAGGTAGTGGTCCAGACCCTGAGCAGTTGCACATCCCTCATAGCAACAGGAGCCTTGGACCTCAACACAGACCTTGGTTGCAGTAGGGCCATAGACTTAGACATGGCTCCTGGCCACACCTTGGGGCAGATGTCAACATGGCGGATGTCAACATGGCCCTTGGTGGATGCAAAGGCCATCTGCATGACCCCGATGGCAGCATAATCCTTGGGCATCAACATGGCCTCTAGTGTTAGCCCATANCCCAGGCATTTGCACAGCCTTCAGTGGTAACAGGAGCCACTGACATTGACATAGACCTTGGTTGCAGTAGGGCCACGGACTGGGGCATGCCCTCCCCCCACAGCAGCAGCTCGGGCCAGTCAACAACTTGGCC
Source organism: Neotoma lepida (assembly GCA_001675575.1). Lineage (NCBI taxonomy): Eukaryota > Metazoa > Chordata > Mammalia > Rodentia > Cricetidae > Neotoma > Neotoma lepida. Next base: position 1,353,418 of record LZPO01010359.1, on the reverse strand, counting down.
ACAGGTGGCAGTGCAGTCCACTCAGGTCAGCATGATCCTGATGGCAGCATGTCCTCAAACCTAACATGGCCACAGGTGGTGGCTCAAAGCCCAGACATCTGTGTGGCCTTTGGTGGCAACATGGGCCATAGACATCAACTCAGACCCTGGCTGTGGTAGGACCATGGTCCCAGATATGGTCTTCAGCTGCAGCCTGGGTCTGGATGCCACCANGGCCATGGGTTGCAGCACAAGCCACTCAAATTGGCATCACTCAGCTGCAGGGTAGCCCTCAGACACCAGCATGGTTCCAGGTTGGAGCCTAGACCCCGGGCATCCACTCAACCCTTGATGGCAACAGATATCTTGGATATCAACACAGACCCTGGCTGTGGTAGGACCACAGACCCACACATGGCTCAAGCCTGGACATCAGCATGGCCCCGNGTGGCAGCCCAGGCCACTCAGATCATGATGGCTCCTGCGGTGGCATGGCCCCCGAGCACCAATGTGGTCACATGTGGCAGCCCAGACCCCAGGCATCCTCATGGCTTTTGATAGTAACAGGAGCCATGGACATCAACACAGACTGCAGCTGCGGCAGGGTCACAGACCCAGACATGGTCCATGGCAGTAGCCCAGGACCAGACATTACCATGACCCGGCTGCCAAACAGGCTTCCCACATTAGCCCATTTCTCACCATCTTTGCCTCTTCAGATGCCCCTCTCTCCACAGGACATGAACCTCTCTGCCTCTCTCTCCTCCCATACCCCTCCATACATTTGCTCACCATAATGGCACCCGACAGCCCAGGTGGGTGGCCGGTGGCTTCTTCTCGCCCGCCCAGGGCTGTGTGAGTTCATCTCTGATGCTTGGTCCTAGTGGCACTGAGCAGGCTCGTGGCTCCTTCCTGCTCACCCAGGGCAAAATTCCAGTCCTTGTGTTCTCAAGGCAAGCATTTAGCTAGCTGAGCACCCCTGACCCCAGCCCGTACTTAATTTAACTATTAGTTTCATTTGTTGTAGGATTCCTCACTGGCAACTATTTTCTTTCTGCACCTTATTTTGATCTATTTGATTATTTTTGTGCAGTACTAAGGATAGAACCTCGGGCCTTGAGTGTGTCGGGCAAAGGGTGTACTCCCCATTCACACCTCAAGCCCTAGCACTGTGGATATGCATGGCCAATTTTGTAGATTTGTTTTAACAGAAAGTTAGCTAAAGCCTTCTTCCTCTGACGACCACACCGCAGGGGAAGACTTCCCCACCATGGGAAAACTTGATTTCTAGTCTTGATTTTTGTTGCTGTTTTTGTTTTTGAGTCTTAAAATTTCCCTTTGATTCCATCACGCAGCACCTAGGTCTGGGATGGGGACATCGCCATTCATTTCATTACCTCCTGAAGCACAGTCCTGGTATCTGTCTTGAGTCCTCAGTGCTCCTGACTCAGTCGTATCAGCAGTGGGAGCATGAGCGTCTTTCTTCTTCAGCATGGTGTGTTTTCTTGATTCTTTGCATCCCCGTACAATTTGGAACTGTAGACTGGACTTTTTTAATCTTGTTGTTATGAGACTCTGGTCCCTTNAAAACCCTTCTGGGACAAGGTAGATTTTGTTACTGTTTGAGCAGAGAATCCTCTGTCTTAGTAATGTTAATAGCCCCCAATTTTGATTATCTCNCCAATCTGCCTCCTGACTTTTTTTTTCTTCCTCCAGCTCATCAGGCACTTTGTGCCACCTCTAAGATGCAGATGTCCCAAGATGTGCCCCTAAGTGTACACTGCACAGCCCACAGCTTCAATTTCTGTGGCTCAAATTGACCTCTGAACCTCTTAGACCTCCCTAGGAGTTCAGGCTCTTCTACTGATGATGACCCCAGCTTAGCAACNGAAAGTATCCAGCAATGGGTCCCAGCTACCCTTGGGTCCCTGCCAGTCTGGGTCCCTGCTCCCCTGGGTCTCTACTGCCCCTAGGTCTCTGCCCCTTGGGGTCCCTGCTACCCCTAGATTCCTGCCCCCTCTGGGTCCCTGCTCCCCCTAGGTCCCCACCTCTCTGGGTTCCTGCTCCCCTGGGTTCCTGCTCCCCTGGGTCCCTGCTCCCCTGGGTCCCTGTTCCCTTGGGTCCCTGGCCTTCTGGGTCCCTGCTCCCCCTAGGTCCCCACCTCTCTGGGTTCCTGCTCCCCTGGGTCCCTGCTCCCCTGGGTCCCCAGCCTTCTGGGTCCCTGCTCCCTTGGGTTCCTGCTGCTTGGGTCCCTGCTGCTTGGGTCTAGTCTCCCCTTGGNTTCCTTTTCCCTCTGGGTCCCTGCTCCTTCTGGTTCTGTGCCCCTCTGAGTCTTGTTCATTTGTCTTTGGAAGGAATCTGACCTCCCACTGTCCTTTCTAATTCATTAAAGGATATGGACATCTACACTTTTTATGTTCTAATTTGAAATGTAGTTTAAGTTTTTCATAGGTTTTATTTTATGTAAGATTTTATTTTATCATATGCATGCAAAATTATGCAAAATTTTATGTATACATAATTGTGACTTTTTATGGAAAGTAGCTTGTGATTTTTATCTCTCAGCATTACAGTTAGTTTCCANGTTACAAGTGTTTGTACATTTAGCTTTTTAAACAGCCACTAACTCACTTGAGTAAATGATCACTCTTTTACTGTGGGCTTGGACCCTGCATGGCATGCCACATGTGTGTATATGCAGTCTTCTCTCTACTGTTGGAGTCTCTCCAAGGAGTGAGTCTCCTGGTGAGCCTGTTGATTCACAGAGCATTCACTGTCCCTGACGTAAGATCAGATAGATTCAGCCACCACCACCACGCCACCACTAGGTCCCTGATGGGAGGTAGGCAGATAGATATTCTCCGTTGCCAGTCTGATCCTCACTCAGGGTTAATTTCTGATTCAGCTCTTTCGTGTGCCTGTGCTCAGGGGATGGCTTGGGGGCCTGGGGACATGTGGCCGGTAGGGGTGACCTGTGGTTGTCAGCTTGATGTACTGCCACATGGCCTATGTGCGTATGTGTATGCACCCATGCCCATGGAAGCCAGGAGCCAACATTGGGTGTCTTCTTCTATCGCTCTCTATCTTATTTTTTAAGATACGGTCTCTCACTGAAACTGGTGCTTACTACTGATTGGCCAGCTAGCCTCCAGGGAGCCTCCTTCCCTCCTCTTCCCCTCAGCACTGAGGTAACAGATGTATACCACCACACCTGGCTTTTTGAGTGGGTGCCGGGGGCCTGAACTCAGGCCCTCACGCTTTACAGTGTTTTACTGGTTGAGCTATCTTCCCAGAGGCCATGTGGATTTCACCATGGCCCAGAATCCACAGGGANCTTTTAGATTCTGGATGTTGCCTGCTAGGATTCAAGCTTCCTAGGTCTGAGAAGGGCCATGACTCTCTTTTATGAGTCTTCCTGGATGGTTGTGATGGGCAGTCAGGACTGGGGACCTGCAGGGTCTGCAGATGATTACAGGGCAAAGAGAGCTGATCCTTGGGATGTCAGAGTAAAGCTCACTGTAGACCAGTGCTTCTCAACATTCCTAATGCTGCGACCCTTTAATACAGTTCCTCATGCTGTGGTGGCCCCCAGCCTTAAAATNATTGTCGTTGCTGCTTCATAACTATAATTTTGCTACTATTATGGATCATAATATAAATNTGTGTTTTCCGATGATCTTAGGTGACCACTGTAAAAGGGTCATTTGACCCCCAAAGGGACACAGCCCACAGGTTGAGAACTGCTGCTTTAGAGGGATTTGATACCAGAAGAAAACTAGGTAGAATAATCTTCCCAAATAGGAGTTATTCAAACCCAGTTTACACAACCCAGATTAAGGAGGACTGANGGTTCTGGGTAGCCTCTGTCCACATGACCCTGAACTTCCACGCTCTGCCACTCTGCTGAGCAATGTGGTAGCCACGTCTGTATCCATAGNCAAGCACGTCCTGTGTTGGGAACTTGGTTAGGGTATGTTTCAAGNCCCTTATGTTGGCCACCAGCCTGAGCAAACCCATTTCTGTAGCCCAGTTCGTGGCTTTGGACTTTCTCCTGTGCAGACACCTAAGCCCACACCAAGATCAGCTCCTCTGAAAATGCAGTCTCCTTCAGTGGGAAGACCTGATGTGCGCAGAGCCCCTATTCTGCCCCTTTCAGGATGATTCCAAGCAGCCTGTGCCTGCAGGCTCCGAAGACTTAGTGGATATTGGTCATGGGGGTCTGAGAGGCCCATGATGGACAGGGAACTTANTAGGCTGCATCTCAGTTTTAACATCTCTCCTCCAACCCCACTTAGGGTTAGAACTCTTCTTCCCACAGCAGGACAAAGCCTGGTGAGTCCTAGCTGCTGTCTTGGGACAGATGGGTTTTCAGATGGCCCCTAGCTGCTTTACTGGCTGGGACTCCTGACACATGGTATGGTGGGTGGTGGGTGGGAGGAACAGTCTCCGCGCATCTCCAGGAATCACATCACTGG
>LZPO01010359.1:1317770-1338633 GCA_001675575.1 Neotoma lepida | reverse complement strand
ATGTGTGTAGACCCCTGGGTATGGTAGTACATTTGTGTAATCCCAGTGGTGGGGAGGCAGAGGCAGGAGGATCCCTGGAACTTCCTGCTAGCTAGTCTAACTGAAATGGTGAGATGAGCTCCAGGCCAATGAGAAATCCTGTCTCAAAAATAAAACAAATAAGGTGGCAAAGGACTGGCAAATGANACTGATACTTGAGGTGGCCCTGTGGCCTCCATATGTACGTGTACACACCATCCTGATGTGAACATGAAAACACATGCACACACACACACACACGTGCACATACATACATACACACACACACACACACATACACTCAAGCACACAAGCACATACCCGCATGAATACTTTCTGGTAAAATTATAGGCATAGCTGGTTCATAGAGTGGAAGGTTAAGACTGATCCTGTCTGAAATGAATTTAATAATGCAACTTGGTTCAAATCGGAATCCCAGCAGCCTATATCTTCTGAGCCGTTGAGTATGATCCTAAAATTCACATGGAAAAGCACAAGATGTAGAATTGCCCGAAAATCTGAGGGGAAAAAAAAAGAATAAAGTTGAAAGATATGACATGATTTCATTTGTTATTGTGCTAATATTACTACATAACTTGATGGGCTCTGAAATAATGGTATAGAAATTATCGATACAATTATATGATATTATCTCAAATGTATTAACTCAGCAATGGGGTATTCATTTAAAGGCAGACAATGGAAGAATGGAACAGAATGGAGACTCTTTACTCAGATAAAGAGATGGATGCTAGGCCAAGGTATGGAGGAAGTATAGAGAAGAAGCTGCTCAGGAGGGGATGCTGGGAAAACCAGCTTATAACAGCAACCAAAGATGTCGACCCTACCTCACACCATATGCAAAATCAATATGAAATGGACCACAGACCTAAATGTTAAATAAAAAATAGAAAACATCTAGAACAAAAAAAAATGTCTTGAGTCGGTTTCCTGAAGTACCATCTCCAGTGGGAAAATACTGACAAGCAGAAGCCACCGAAGTCACACCCCTCCGCCCTTTAAAAGGCTAGTTTGAGGACATTGTATTGGTTAATTTCTTCATTGCTGGGACCAATGCCTGAAGCAGCTCAAGGGAGGAAGGATTTATTCTGCATTACAGTGTCAGTTCATCGTGGGGAGAAGACGTGGTGGAGTTCACAGGGTGGGGAGGGCATGATGGAGGCATTTCACCTCTTGGCCAATCAGGACTCAGAAAGCATAGACTACCAGCAAAAGTGAACACTATCTTCAAGCTCCTGCCTTCTGCTAGCTAGGTCACCTGGCCTAAAGGTTCTGCCACCTCCCTAAACTNTACCAAAGCTCGAGACTAAGTGTTGAAACATCTGAGTCTATGAGGGACATGTCACCATGATATGTGTGTACCCCCCCGTGTGTGTGTGTGTGTTTGTGTGTGTGTGTGTGTGTGTGTGTGTGTGATGTGTATATATTTGAGACAGGATCTCACTGTGTAGCCTTGAACTTGCTATTTAGACCAGGCTGGCCTGGAACTCACAGAGATTCTCCTGCCTCAGCTTCCCAAGTGCTGGTATTAAAGGTATACGCAGCCACGCCCTGCTGACATTTTCACATTGAAACAACAGGAATTAAAAAATAAAAAGACTCAGAGGAAACATTTCTGAATCTTATGTAGCAGCCTGAATAATAGCCCCAGAACCAATGAACTACGTATGACAAAGTGTAGCTACCAAAATCTCTTGGTGTTCAAGTACCTTATTTAACATAGTCTGATACCTTATTTAACGTAGTCTGATGTTTGCACAGAAAGTGTGCACATCCTTCTGGGTGCTTTAAGCCATCTCTGGGTGACCTACAATACCCAGCACAGTGTAATTGCTATGTAAACAGTTGTTGTATCATATAGTTCAGGGAATAATTTGAAAAGAAAACAAAAGTATACAGATGTTCCATAATATGCAAATTTCCCTCCAAATAACTTCAACGTGGACCTGGTGGAATATGTGAGCATGGAAAACAGCCAGGATGCCACTGGTGCTACTGGGAGAAATGAACTGCAGATTCTCTATCCACCAAGACTCGCGATAAGTACACCAAAGGCAAAACAGCTTGCGCTATCACTGACAGAAACCATTGGGAGGGCTGGAGGGACAGTCCATAAAGGGGAGTTCAAGCATGAGGCCCTGAGCTCAGTCCCCAGGTCTATGCATAGAAGCTGGACATGATGGGACCCACTTGCAATCTGGGGAGGCAGACACAGCTGGATCCCTGGAATTCAGTTGGCGAGTTCCAGGTCAGGGAGAGGCCAGGGAGAGACCCTGTCTTGAAAAATAAAGGTAGATGGTTCTTGAAGACCCTTGAAGTTGTCCTCTGGATTCTACATGCATGCACTTACACAGATGTATGCATATCTCCATACATGAGTGCATGTGAGTGTACCTACGTGTGCACAGAAAGTGAGGGAGAGAGAGAGAGGGAGAGAGAGAGAGAGAGAGAGAGAGAGAGGAAGAAGAGGAGGAGGAGGAGAGAGATCAGGCTAATCCACAGTGGCAGAATGGATGTCACCTGGAGCACAGGGCACTGAGATGCTGGATGTCAAGTTTCCCTGAGGGAAGCTTGAGGAGGTGATGGACAGATATATTCATCATCTTGACCAGGATGATGATTTTGTAAGCTGATTGTATGCCATGATTACTCATCTGTACAGATTAATTACATGCTGTTTATCACAAGTCAAGTCCATCTCTCTGAGCTCTGACAAACATAAACTGTACATGGCCCAGAGCACAGGCTTCCAGTGGTCCTCATTGTCGCCAATGGGCAGAGGCTCCTTCGTTCAGCTCTCATTCCTAAACAGGAGAAGGATGAGCTACTCCCCTAGTGCCGTGGCTCGGCAGCTCTTGCAGCTGCTGCTAACTGCTCTCCAGGCAGCTCTTCACAGCCAGAATGCTTATGCCATGACTCCCCAAGCTATCCTGGCAGCCAGAGCAAGCAGCTCCTGGCAACCCTCACAGCTCTCCCAGTAGCCCTCAGTGTGACCAGCTCAGCCCGATCCATTCAAGATCAAATTTACAAAAAAGCAAAGCAATGCAATCTGGAAGAGATTTCATAGGAATTTACTGTGGCATAAGGGGTTAGAGTTGGAGGGCAGTGTAAGGAGGAGGCTTCCCCAGTTGATTGGCGACACTGGTATTTGTTTTGCTTTTGTCTTGAGACATGATCTAACTCTGTTAGCCCAGGCTGACCCCAAACTCACTATGTAGACCAGGATGATCCCCAATTTCTGCCAAACCTCTGGCTTCAGCCTCCTGAGTGCTGGGATTAAAGGTATGAAGCATGATGACCAGAGAGTAGTGATTTTATACTTAAAAAACTGAACGGTGCTTGTCCGGCCTCCTGCATGGCCCTGGTGCCCCTGATAGACTGGATAAGGGACAACTACAAGAACGTGGAAACAGGGACACCCAGAGTAGCCCTGGGTGTCGGAAAGACTGGCTCCAAGACCCCACATCAGGGAAAACCATCGCAAGTTGAGAGCATGGAGCCTGATATTTTTTCTATGAGTTAACTTTCCTTTCTCCTTTTTAAATTCAAAAGGAACAGTTTATTCAGGAGTATGTTGTGTGTTGAGCTTCTCTCCCTCCTCCCCCCTTCCTCCCCCCATCCTGTTAGCCCTTCTTTGTTCCTCTATAGTTTTATTTCTACTTATATGTTCATATGTGATTTCATATGGCTGTGTGAAATCTAGGAACCTCAAATGAGAGAAAACGTATTTGTCTTCCTGAGAAGGGTTTAATTCATCAACCGTTTTCCTGCAAATGAGACAACTTCTGCTTTCCTTAAGGCTGAAAAAAATTCCACTGTGTGTATACCATGTTCTCCTTATGTGTTCCTCTGCTGCAGATGCCTAGGCTGGCCCGTCACTTAGTCAGTGTGAGCTGCAGTAAGCACAGGTATTGGTATCTCTGTGCTGTGTTGGCTTGGAGTCCTTCGAGTAGATTTTCAGAAATGGTGTAGCTGGGCCCTAGAGGAGAACGCTTCTTAGTTCTTGGAGGCCCCTCCATACTGATTTCCACAGACAGCTCTCAAAAGGTGAGACACAAATTTTAAAAAATCAGTTTCACTAGACACCGGAAATGACCCCCCCTTCTGTGTGTGTTCCTCTGGGGAGTGTGTGTGTGTGTGTGTGTGTGTGTGTGTGTGTGTGTTTTGGTGGTGTATATGTGTGTGTGTGTTCCTGTGGTGTATATGTGTGTGTGTGTGTATGTGTGTGTGTTCCTGTGGTGCATGTGTGTGTATTCGGGTATGCTCGCTTGTGCAGTAGGGTGTGGTGGCCAGAGGCTGACATTGAGTGTCCTCCTCTGTCGCTCTCCACCTTACTTTTTGACACAGGGTCTTTCACTGGGTCTGGATCTTGCTGGTTTTGGTTAGACTGGTCAGTGAGCTCCCAGGATCTACCTGTCTCCACATGGGCCACAGACACATGCTGCTGCACCCAGCTTTTTAGCTGGGTGCTGGGGATCTGAGCCTAGAACCTAATGCTTACAAGGCAGGCACCCTACCCACTGATCCATCTCCCTGCCACAGTGACCTTTTTTTAAACCCCCAAACCTCTCCAGGACTGAGGAGGGGATACATTCTGTGGGGTTCACCCAGCTGGGAGGGGCAAGCTTCCCTAGAGGGAATTAGAAGAGAGAAGCCAGGACCAGGCACCTCATCTCTGCATGGCATCCTCCCTTGGAGATGTTGGCCAGAGGCTCACAGCGGCCTGACCCCCATCATTTGGCCTCCAGCGTGGGGACAGACCATGCTGCTGTGTTTCTTCCTGAACCTGGACGAAATGCCATTCCACTCCCAGCAGCAGCTCTTTAGTACCCGGGGACATTTGTCATCAGCATCTTGAGTACTAGCAAAGTCTGAGGGGATTTTGCCTTTTGGTGATGACGTGGCAGGCCATCTGGAAAGGTGACACCGAGTGAAGGAATGAGTCGGTAATTTCAATTTAGACATGTTTATGCGTCACAGGAGAACAGCTAAGCCACCCCCAAGTTCATCATACTCATGTTTAAATGGCCAGATTTCTAAAAATGAGCTCATAGCCACAAAGTTTGTCTCAGCAGGCCTCAAAGACATGAATTTGAATAGATTAATTTTGCAAAATGCAATTAAAATGTTTAAGTCTGTTAAGTCAGATAAGCTAGTGAGAAGGCCGAGAATCATTTACGGGCTCTTTAAAGGAGGTTATTAAAGTTGTATGTCGTATGGGAAGTCGGGTTTATAAGCCAAATTCAAAGCTTAAGAAAGCACTGGGTTTGGGAATGTCATTTTAAGACATTGAACAAATTACACTTAAATGGAACATTTTTAAAGCTGAAGATAAGACTCAGAGTCACCTTTGCGTAAAAAATAAGATTTACCAGCTGATAAAACAGCAGAGGAGAAAGAAGCCTCACCATTTAGACCAGGCCCAGGTCAGCTGCCTCTTGATGGATGGAGAAACTGAGAATCAGGAAAGAGGGAGGCTACCTCGGGGCCATTTGGTTCCCTAGGGGTTCCAGAGTGCTCCCAGCTGCCTCCTGGGCAACATCTTCCACACCTACCCCGGGAGCCCAGCTACATACATCTCCCCAGAGGCAATGGGTTTGGAGCCTGCTTGGGTCCTGCCCCTACTCACAGAATAACCCATCTTCATTGTCAATCAATTTCATCAGCTTTGGAATCACTATGGAAACACATCACTGATGTGTCTGTGAGGATGTCACCAGAGTGGTTGAACTGAGATTGGAAGACCCACCCTGAATATGGGAGGCACCAGTGGAGCTGGAGACCCAGACTTAAAAAATAATAAAAAATAAAGAGGAGAAAGTGGGCTGAGCACCAGCATTTGTCTCTCTCTGCTTCCTCACTGTGGATGCAACCTGCCTGGCTGCCTCCAGCTCCTGCAGCCGTGACTTCCCTGCCATGATGAACTGTGTGCATCCTCACACTGGGAGCCAAAAGGAACTCTTCCTAGCCTAAGCTGCCTTTGTCAGGCATTCTGTCATAGCGATGAGAAACAATGTATATATTTGTTATGGCCATGGATTTCATTTTTCCATATATTNTGAGCCCTGCCTACACTCTCATTTTTATCTTATAAGTCAAGGTTTATATCTAGGGGGCTTTCTCTCTGTCCATTTGTCTCTCTGTTTACCTGAAATAATGTCCCAGGATGTAGCCTAGGCTGGCCTGTTGCCCCTGCCTCTGTAGTAGGTGGGAGCCACAGGGTCTGGTTTAGCATCATTTTAACAGTGAGGAAAGCATTTTAGAGAGTGCTCACCACTGTCACTTCTCTCTCCACTAAGAACCGTTGCTTTCCTGTCTTTTCCTGTGCCGCCTCAGCTGGAGGACCGCGCAGCACAGCTGGGGCGTGGGTCTGCCCACAGTCTGAATTATTCTCTTCCCACTGTTTCCCTAGATGTGACTTCAAGGTTACAGCTACTGTTCATTGTTTCTCTCCTCAATGTCAAGATGTCCTCATCTTTCTGATCACTTTTCCTGTCGCACCCTCTGCTGTCTTCCAGGGAATGTTTCCTTCACTCTCTGCTCTTGGAAGATGCTTCTCCAGTTTCTCTGTGTTCAGGCTGTGATTTCATCCCCCCCGACTCCTCAGACCAGCTGTGCCAGCTGCTGCTCATCCTAGTTGGACATCTTCAGCCCGTATTCCTCCAACTCTGTCCCCTCACACACACTCCTGGGCTGGAGGCCTGCTCTGCCTGCCTGCTCCTTTCCTCCTGGGGATGGAGGCTGACTGTTCTTACTTTATAAACCAGATCTTCTTTGAGGTGGTTGAGAGTGCTGGTTGCTCTCCCAAAGGAACTAGGTTGGGTTCCCAGGACCCACCCACCCATGCGGGATGGCTCAAGCTCTGGGAAGTCTGACTTCCTCTTAGGGCCTCCAAAGGCACATGTACACACACATATATACCATCCCACACCATAATTTAAAAATTAAATAAATCTTCAAAAGCATGTCTTCTAAACCCCAACTGAAGCAATGCTACCAAAGCTCTCCATATCTCTTGGTTCTCTAGATTTCCATCTTCCTCATTTCTATTTAGTTCCTGTTTGCTTTTCCCCATCTCTTCTGAACTCATGTCCTCACCTGTGGTCTTCTTTTCTGGCATATATATGGTTAAAGTGCTGGCTGCAAATTCTGACATCTGAGGCATCCACATGTTTCTATTTCTTCCTGACAACAGGCTACATGTGGATCTTGATTCTACACCAGGCATCATGAGCACTCTACTGTGGGGTCTGAAAATGCCATGTACACTGTGTGAGTATGAACTTCCTCAGAAGTTCATACTTCTCTTCCTCTTCCTCAGAAGAGGCCTGGCAGGGCACTGTAGACAGGCCCGTCGCTGTTTAACCACTCTCAGTCCTTCCTGCAGGGCTGGCTTCCAGGCTCTCATAGGTGCCTCTGTTTAGTCCCTTTAGTTGGGGATGGGGCCTCATGGGATTCCAGTGATGAGCCGAAGTGGTAAGCTCAGCACCAAGCATGCACTTATTGCCCTGCTCTTGACTATGGATGTGACGTGACTGGCTGCTTCAAGCTCCTGCCTTGACTTTTCTGCAGTGATGGACGGCAACCTGGACTTGTGAACTAAAACCCTTTCTCCCCTAAATTGCTCTCAGTCAAGATATTTCATCACAGCAACAGAAATAAAGCCANGACATATGCCCAGCCATGATGGCAACCTGGACCCCTGACCCCAAGTCCTCTGTCTGACAAGACAGCTGGCATCTTNTCGGAAATAAGTCATTATGGTCCATCTTTTAGGAAGAAGTACATTTTAGTGTGTTAAGGAATCGCAGATAAGCAGGAGGCTCTAGGCTCCTGCTTCCCTAGNTAGCCACTAGTGCCTACTCNACTGGGTGCTTTCTCATTTATCTATGGGCTGAACAGTCACATACAGTCAAGAAAGAGCAGGGAGATCATGAGCCCCAGAAGGATGGGAGAGCTGNGGTAGGGACTATGCTAGACAAGTGGGAAAGATTGTATCTCTTCCAGGGAAAACCCAGAGAAATGCCATTAGGAATTAAAAAACAACAATAACAACAAACAAACAAAACAAAACAAAACCCACTGCCATGTGCCAAATTGTCAGGTCAACGTTTTTCACTCTTTCTAGACTCAGGCTGCACTGTGCAAGGTTGTAGAATAAATTGCTTCACTTTCGATCCTCTGACTCTACGGGACTCCTGTTTGTCTCTCATAGTTCATAGCAGAGGAAAGCAAGCAAGAGAGGGCCAGGTACCTGTAGGTCTTCTCCGTAGCAACAACCTTCTGCAGCTTCTACAGCTTACCCTCTGTATCAGTTTCTTTTCTATTGCTATGATAAAACACCATGATTAAGACAGCTTATAAAAAAAAGAGAGAGAGAGAGAAAAGGTTTAATTGAGCTTATTGTTCTAGGAGGTTAGAATCCATGACGATGAAGCAAAGGCGTGGCAGCAGGAACAGCTGGAAGCTCACTTTGAGACACCAGAAATGAACAGCACAGGTCTTTTGAAANTCCCGGGGACATACTTCCTCCAACAAGGCCGCCTTCTAATCCTCCCCAAACAGTTCCACCAAATGGGGATGAAGCATTCAACTATATGAGCCTATGGGACCATTCTCATCTCCATGACCACATCCACATCAGCACCCACCTGCTTCTCTGCTGTGCCTTAAAAGGGTATGGTCCAGAGTGGTCCCACAGCCCAGTTTCCTAAACTATGCTGTGAGTCATGATGCCTACAGGATCTCATAACTGAATGTGGGGTGGTGAAAAATTTGTTCATAGTGGAAGATTTCTGCATACTCAATGAATTCAAGATCAACCTCTTCCAGAGTCCCTGTGTTCCTGGCAGTGCTGGCCTGTGCTGGACCATGTGAATGAGCACTGTGCGTCATCAAGCTGCCTGAAATACCGCTGCTCAGATGGGAGACTCTTGCCTGTTGTGAACTGCAATGTCTATACTGTACATACAGAGTTTTCATCNCTTAAAAAAACACAATGACTTAACGACAGGGGGAAGAGTCTTCCAAATATTCCCCCCTCACTGTTCTTCAGCATGTAAGTACCATGTTAGTATGTCTTTGGATTGAGAATATCAGATTTGGGGGCTGGAGAGATGGCTCAGCTGTTAAATGCTAGGCTCACAACCAAAAATATAAGAGAATATTTGATTTTTTAAAAAATTGTTTGAATTGCTGACTTGAGTTTTATTTTAAAAAGTGCTCAGTGAATTTTGGGTTGGAATTAGGACAGAATTTCCAACAGTTTCTGAAAGTGTTTTAAATATTTTCCTGCTATCTTGTACTACGTTTACATGCAAAGTGGCATTGATGGTTGTAAAATCAAAATATCAATCGACTCTGAAAAAGATTGAAGAGTCTCTAGGTCTCATGGTATCAAATACTCTGGTGAGATTGGATCTTTATGTAAAAATAAGCACAGCCACAGCACAGCCACGCAGTACAGTCCATGCAGCACAACTATGCAGCACAGCCCATGCAGCACAGCTACACAGCACAGCCCATGCAACACAGCTACACAGCACAGCCATACAGCACAGCCATGCAGCACGACCATGCAACACANGCGTCATCAAGCTGCCTGAAATACCGCTGCTCAGATGGGAGACTCTTGCCTGTTGTGAACTGCAATGTCTATACTGTACATACAGAGTTTTCATCTCTTAAAAAAACACAATGACTTAACGACAGGGGGAAGAGTCTTCCAAATATTCCCCCCTCACTGTTCTTCAGCATGTAAGTACCATGTTAGTATGTCTTTGGATTGAGAATATCAGATTTGGGGGCTGGAGAGATGGCTCAGCTGTTAAATGCTAGGCTCACAACCAAAAATATAAGAGAATATTTGATTTTTTAAAAAATTGTTTGAATTGCTGACTTGAGTTTTATTTTAAAAAGTGCTCAGTGAATTTTGGGTTGGAATTAGGACAGAATTTCCAACAGTTTCTGAAAGTGTTTTAAATATTTTCCTGCTATCTTGTACTACGTTTACATGCAAAGTGGCATTGATGGTTGTAAAATCAAAATATCAATCGACTCTGAAAAAGATTGAAGAGTCTCTAGGTCTCATGGTATCAAATACTCTGGTGAGATTGGATCTTTATGTAAAAATAAGCACAGCCACAGCACAGCCACGCAGTACAGTCCATGCAGCACAACTATGCAGCACAGCCCATGCAGCACAGCTACACAGCACAGCCCATGCAGCACAGCCACGCAGCACAGCCACACAGCACAGCCATGCAGCACGACCATGCAACACAGCCAAGCATTGACAGGCAAATTTTGCTTTTGTCTTTAATGAATGATAAAATTAATATGTCTACCAAAGGATTATCTTAAAATAATTTCTTTAAAACAGTTAATTTAAAATAATTTCTTTTATAATTTATTATCAATAAATGCTTTGTATGTATATCTGTTTTATGTGTCTATATGCCTGGAGTTATATAAAATTTATTAGAAGAAAAAGGCTCAAAACCAGAAAAAGCTTCAGAAGTCATGCCCTGAATTATTTGTGTTGATGATGTTGGAAAGAAATCTTTATGGTCCATTTTCAGTGTGAGTTGAATTTAGAGTTCATCAGGGAATCACAGATAAGCAGGAGGCACAGGGTCCCTGTCTTCCCCTAGCTAATAGCTAGCTCCCACCTGCCTGGAGGCATTTTAGTTTATCTCAGGGTTGAAAAGGTACAGCGTCTGCTCTATGACCAGACCCTCAGAGCCCATGCACCAGGAAATGGATTGGGGGTGGGGGAGGTCAACCTGGAGCTCTGGGAGGGTGAGGAGGTAGGAGTGGAGTATCAACCTATGGGAAAAACAGCGCAGGAATTTCTCATGCTCAGGGACTATAAATACAACTGTTCTGCACCNGATTGGTGTGTTGGCCATTTTGCTTTTTCTCTGGGCTGACATCTGANGTCACAAAGCGGAAGCGTAACCTACTTTGTATTTGCCTCTCTGAGTACTCAGGACCTTCTCCTAAGAAGCAAAGTCATTGTTCATTACATAGGAAAGAGAGACACAAGCAGCCTTCAAAGTGAGTTCACAACCCCAGCTCTGTAAAGTGANAGGTAAGAGGTGGGGCTCAGATCCGCAATATTAGGGGTGAAGTCTACAGAAAGAGGCAAAAACCTTGGAGGATTCCAGACATAATAAGAAGGCCAGAGCACCAGAGGACAGTGAAGGGAGATCATGGAAAGAAGAGGTATAGGGGAGTTTGACTGCACAGGTGTGTGACACCTGATCCTGGACCACATAGACATCAACATGCAGGTAGGTGAGTGACACCCACCCTTGGCCTGTCCAGACGTTGACACAAAGGCGTGTGATGTCCATGACTCCATTTAAAACCTTTGGAATGGTCTTCCAAAAGGCCTCTGTGCCCCACCCCAGGCCTATCCTCTATGCCAAGTCCACACTCATAGCCATGTTCCCCATCAAATGACCTCTTTGCTCTCAAGATCCTTCCCTGNTGTCTCTTTGCTGTGCGATGGAACTTCCAAAGACAGGAGACAAACAAACCTTTCCTCTTCGTACACTCATCTTCTCAGATATTTTGTCAAAACCATGGAAAGCTGATGAATAAACTAAATATACAGAAGCAGCCCAAGCCACTGCCATGCTCTAGCTGTGCCTAATGTCCTGTGTGGCCTTCTGTAACACACCCATACTGTGGGAGCTACTGCCATCCACATACAGTGCATTTCTGCCCCTAAACTCCAGTTCCATGGCCTTTCCCAGCTGGGAATATACTCCTTCATTAATCTGTAAACTTGTTCCATCAAATCATTCTTTCTCCTGGGCATCAGGAGACCCTGTGATGTCAATCAGAGTAGAACAAATCACCACCCAGCTCCAGTCTTCTCCAGCCATGGCAGCATCCGTTAGGGTCCTGGGCAGGAGGGATATAAGTTCCTTCTGACAAGGGAGAAAGATGGAATCCCAGCACACAGGCCTTCAGCAGTGAGAAGAATTCCACTCTGCCTTTTCCTTCTCAAGCATGTTTCTGTACTCCAGTTCCATCCTGGATGAAGGTGGCTTTGTTCATCAGCTTTTTGGCTGTGACAAAATGTCTGAGATCAGCTTTCAGCTTCCACAGCTTTAGCTCACAGTCATTTCCCTGGTTGATGTGAGNNCGANGAGGCCATCGTGCTTCACAGAGGTNGGAACATGTGCTAGGGGAGCCTGTTATCATGGTGACAGAAAAGCAGAGGTTGGAGAGGCTGGAGTCCCAATACCCCTTCCAGGGGCACATCCCCAATAACCTAACTTCTTCCCATTACATTCTACTTCCTGGGGCTCCACCACCTCCACTAGTGTCACAGGCTGGTGTCCAGGTCTTAATACACGGCCTGTGGAGAATGTTTAAGATCCAGAACACAGCACTTTCTTCTTGACCTCTTGACCCACAAAGCCTGACCATCTCACAATGCAAAATGCATTGGGTCTGACTCATGGAGTTAAGTGACAACTGCTGAGCCATGGCCACCTGCNGCTTCTAACCCACAGCCCAGGAGGCAGGTACCCACTTCTGAGGTGTGATGAGCTCTGCATTCTTGTCTTCTAGNCACTTTTCTCTCACCAGTGTGATGAGGTAAGCTGCCACACTGGAAAGGCTCCCCATGAGGAGGGCCAGCAATGGCTGCCAATCAACAGCTTCCAAGNACCAGAATCCTGACACGATCAANGGCACTCGGAAGGGGGGCCTTCTCTGGTCAACCCTATGAATAAGACCTGGGTCCTCACAGGCACCTGGTTGCAATGTCAGGAGAGACCCTGAGCCTCAGGGTCTGCNGAAGCTCTTTACAGAAGCTGTGGGATGAAACTGTGAGCTGTCTCAAGCCTCTATGTCTTGGGGTCCCGGGTTACCCCAGAGAATCCCACAGACACAGAGTGGGTGTGCTTGTGGTGATAGATTGTGTACCCTAATAAAATTTGCCTGAAGATCAGAGAACAAGTCACTATATTAAACATAGAGGCCAAGCAGTGGTGGCAAACACCTTTAATCCTAGCACTTGGGAGGCAGAGAGCNGTCTGGATCTCTGTGAGTTCAAAGCCACCCTGGACTACATGAGATTGACTCAGTCTAGGAGAGAAACAGAGCCAGGCAGTGGTGGTGCACACCTTTAATCCCAGCACTTGGGAGTCACACAGCTTTAATCCCAGCACTAAGAAGGAAGTGATGGCTGGGCAGAGAAAGGTATGTAAGGTGTGAGGAGACAGGAACAAAAAGCTTTCAGCTGAGGAAACCCTTTTGGCTCAAGGCCTTTGCAGGCTGAGGAATCCTAGAGGTGAGACATGGCAGTGGCTTGTTCCTTTGTCTCTCTGATCTTTTAGCATTTACCCCAAAATCTGGCTCCGGGTGTTTTATTAAAAGACCNTTATAGAATTTGAGTTACATGGGCTCTCATCTTGGGGAAGAGTCTTTTTAGTAAAGGTTCTCTGTGCAGTGGCTTCCAGTTTGAAATGAATTTGAGGAAGTCCCAGAGGGCAATGGATTCTTGCACAGTTGGCTCACAACACGTTGGCTCACAACATATGCCTGGGGACTAGATGTCTCCCAAACCGATGCGATTTCCACTCGTCAAGATGGAAAGTGGGATGTGGCATGCCTTTGGGAGGACACACGTGTGGCTTCTGTTACNTGTTTACTCCTGGGATGTGGCTGGAGAGGGATGTCTTCCTGCCTGGGGCACAGAACAGACCTGGTGCCTGACGGAAGTTCCATGTGAGTGTAGTGCAGGCAGCGGCAGATGTTCATGGCTCGTGTTTGGGAAGTCAGGGGAGTCGAGAGCAGATGGAAGCCTGGGCCTTGCATCCCAAAGTGTTGGCTTCCACAGGCTGAGGGAGGGATGATGGGGCACAGAGCTGAGCTGGGGCCTTCCAAGATCAGAACTCACTGCAGCCAAGCTAGGGATCTAGCCTGGGTTCCCGCTGGGGGTGGGGCCATCCTCACCCACCACACTGCAGCAGGGCAGGGAAGTTCCAATACCTGAAACAGTGTCCAGCTGTCCAGCCATTCAGAGAGAGTCTGCTGACCATTCCAATCCAAGTGTCTCACGGAGAAGGCTTTGTTCCAAGGGGAGCAAAGGAAGGGACGATCACAGAGGGCACGCCTGGTTAGAGCTCTAATCTCTNCCTGTTCTTTGAGTAAGATGAGGAAGAGATGGAGAGAGGATCCTTTGGCCCACATTAGAGTAGAGGAAATTGTGGCTTCAGTGGGATCCCTACGCTCCTCCCTAGCCTAAGTGGATGTAGCTTACAGAGGGAGTTCATGGACCATGTCTCTGTGTTCACCACAGCCAAGGGTNACTTGCAGAAGTCAGGAGTGTCACTGTTCACAAGGCTTCCCAGTCCCTTAGATTGGTCTAGAACTTAACTCAGGAGGAGAGAGGCCTCAGGCTGGGGGCTTCCAACCTGGCTGGTGGGAACATAATACTAAATCCAGTTAGAAGCCACTCACTCTATCAAGGTGTGGGACCAGGTTTATGGCCACCCTAGAACAGGCCTGGAGCAGCCCCAGTCGGTGCCTGGACGCTCCATCCTCAGCCAGGAAGCTGGCCCACTCTGGTCTGGAGGAGGCTCTGCTCTCAAGAACGTGTATAGCCTGGAGGTGCAGTTCCCATGGAGGTGAGCTGGGCCATTTCCTGCCATGTGCTGCTCCATGTGGGTCCAAGGTCAAGGGACACTGCAAGGCTTCATCACCCACTCCTCCAAACTCTGCTGGAGGCCCTTTCTGTAAATCCCATCTCTTAGAGACGGCCAGCTTTCCACCTGAGCAGTTCCTGAGGCCCCACCAGGGGCACTATGGGTCCCTGGAACTCCTATTCTCCCAGCCTGTGACAGTGTCACACTATTGGTGTCCCTTTCCTGAGCCACTCACTGCAACCCACAAGATGTATTTGCTATCACTTGTTCCCACTCCCAAGCCTGAATTCCAGGTGCTCAGCCACACTGACCAAGCTCTGACTGGTGTGTCCCCCAGAGCTTTTCTCAATTGGATATTTCAGTAGTGGATGCTGAGAAACTTGGGCCAGCCCTGCAAATCCTCAACTCTGGAGGCTTTGCTTTCCACACTTCAGAGCTGTTTTTCTCATGTACTTTTCAAAGCAGGCAGGAGCAACCCGCCTTCCAGGCCAGCATTTTCCTACTCAGAGCTGTGGGTTATTATCTCATCATTCACTTCCAAGCTTGAAGCTATCAAGTTATCAAACAGCTGTGAGACTCAACATCCTGCCTGTGTGATTGTCAGCAGTTTTACGTTCNGACAGAAGAGAGGTCTCCCTTCCAGTACCAAGTCCTTCACAGTTCAGGGGTCATCAGGAGAGTGTTCCCAAATGACCNAGCCTGTGAATCACCTTGGCAGAAACAGATGCCTAGCCTTCCTTGCAGAGCATCTGTAGACAGAATGGTGCACTGCTGTGGGGCTGTGAACCACACTGAGATCCTCTGGGCTGGAGCTCTGTGGTAACAAACATCATTTGAGACGGCTCAAAGCAGCAAAATGTGCTCCCCAGAGTGATGGGACAAGTTCATGACAGTCTAGTGGTATGACACCAGAACCTGCTGGGGTGTTGTCGTGACTGGTGACATACAAAAGGGAGCCACTCCTTCAGAGGCAGGAGGTACATGTCCCATTTGCTGAAGGTCACCAGCTGAGGGGAACCACATGCTGCCTCCTCCAGCCACAAGGAGCAAAGGAGTGTGATCTGATTATCTAGCTGCAAAGGTGTCATCTGATGGATTTGGTGACACTTTCCCTCAGGGTGTCAAAAGCCCAGATTGAAAAGTAAGGCCTCTGAAGCCAGCACCAGCTACATCCTAATAGCCGTTCATGGATACAAAGCAGCCCACAGCTGGGCCCACAGCAACGTGAGGTGACAGCCAGGTAGCCATCCTCCATCCCTTCTAGACCACCACCCTCAAATTCATAGTTCCTAACGTCTGGAACNGTAAATCAACAGAAGTATCAGGTGGTGGACCAGGGCCTGCCATGCAAAGAAGACAGCCAGTCAAGTCTCCNGGGTGTAAACAGTAAACTCCTTTATTGAGACACTGTTACAATGGTTCCTTTGTTACACAGTTTTAAAATATTTTAGAACACTTCCTAGGGAGAAATTAAAATTTGAGGCTTCTGGTTGGACTGCTGGGAAATAAACAATGTATCCTTTGGCCTGGAATTTTAAAGGACCCAAGGTCCTATAGTTTTTATCACAGCATTCTANTTTACGTTTTTGTGTGTATTTTTGCCAGCATTTGCCCAATTATATATATATGGAGGGAGAGCACACACCAGAGAAAATGGAAACATAAAATGATGCCAGGAGCATTTCTGCAAATATAAGAAGTAATTTTATTGTAAAATATTGAAGCTGAAGTGGACTGAGGAGAACAGGACACATTTTGGACTTCAATACAAATTGCAACTTGGAAGGGACTNACGGAAGAACAGGACAGAGTGAAAGGATAAATCAGATGGGGAGAGAGGCAGAAACCGAATCACATGACCTACACAGAATCCACAGGGCATCACATGGCCATCTTCCAATATGGCTTTTCTCACGCAGAGGCATGCACAGCAGTCCCTGGCTCACATGGCATCCTGGCTTTTAGGAGGAATCTCCAGGCCAGGCTTTTCTTTGGCAAGAGTAAAACTTGTTCTTCAGGAAACTTTGGGGATGCATGTTGGTGGCATTCATCAATCCTGGTCACTCCTGGGTGCTTCACTGTGATTTCCTTCACTTCGGGGAGGGGGGATGGGGACAGAAGCACCAGAGTGTGATGGCTGGCTCCCTGGGGCACCATAGCTTTCTCATGGTGGAAGGAGAGGCATGGCTTGACTCACAGAGAGTCATTCTTTTTCCTCGCTGGTCCGGGAGGCCTCTGCACCTGGAAGGCAGCCTCTCCATCACACACACCTTGGAGGAGGAGGAAGAGGGTAGCATGCAGAGGGATCCATACTGAAGCCAGANCTGACACCTGNACCCAAGACATCCCTCTGGTGGGAACCCAAACAGCAGCCCTGGAGCCACAAAGTCCATTGCATATCTCTGTCCACCCGCTGCTCGCAAGGCAGTCTGGCTATCAGTGTGGGCACCCAGGGCTTCCCTCCCATCCTTGGCACACACACAGAAATTAGCACCACAAACATTCAGCAACTGAACATGATCATGGATACGCAATGCACCATGTAGGAAGTCTTTGTTTNGAGCACAGGTTTTCAAACGAAGTAAGCAGAGCCCAGAGGGGGGTCAGGCTTCAGGAAGGACTCCTCACCATCATGAGCACGGGGTGCCTGCAGGGAAGAAAGGTCTCTGGCACCAATCTGATCTTTAGGTCCTTGGCAAAATCTCAGAATGTGGAGAAATGGCCTGGATAAAGGAAGGTGGGGGAAGGAGGCACAGCAGGCACCCGAATGCTGCCTCTAGGACACATAGCACCACAAGAGACAAGTGTAAAAAAATCAGCACCAATGTTCATAGTTATTTATCATCTACAGAACACGTGGTTCTCCAGCCCTGGACACTGTCCCATCAGCCTCTGCANGAAGGAACAGGGAAAAAGGAAGCAATCAGGATTAATTGAAGCCTGTGTTTTAATCTGAGTGCATGTAGGAAAGGCAGGATCTCAAATGCCTTTTTTTCCCCTCCCCATAAAAAAATTATTCAGAGCTAATCAAAAAGAAAAAAATAATTAAAAGTCTGGAAAGGGGCCCAGGCACCTGCAGTGGCAACATAGTTTCTTGCTGACTGAGCAAATTTCCAATTTATTGCACGTTCTTGGGGTGGGGGGAGTGAGGAGACGCCCTCTAGAGAGAGCCAGATCGCAAGCCCGAGCTGGTGCCCTGTCCCAACTGCCCACTCTCCCCNTGGGCTTGAGGCTGGGTTTCCATGCAAGATTGAAAGCCAGGCACACTTAACATTTATAACAATACAATACAAATATTTACTTAAAACTCTCACAAAAACATAAGCACCTTTAATCCATCGGAAAGGCACGTGTGGAATGACATTTGGCCTCTGAGTGGATGTGTTGAGGGTTATTNAAAAAAAAAAAAGAAGAGGAAGGCTTTGGCGACCTTTACAAGACCACCTCAGAACATCTTTTGAAGGTCAAGGGGAATACATATCTTCAAGTCGAATTTTTTTTTTTAAAGTGATTTCCAAATACTGCCTCACCCCGACTCCCAGCCAACAGTCCATGAACACCTTTGATGAACCTGTCAGGAGAGCTGGGGACCAGGGCCTGCAGTGTGGCAAGAGGCTGTGGTGTGGCTAGGTCATGTGATTCGGCTCCGTGGGGACACGGCTCTTTCCCTTTGTTCTCTCTGGGTGTGGGGTCCAATGCCACGGAGGGTCCGAGGCACAGAGGAGTCAGGCAGGGGTGAGATATGTTCACTGTCCAGGATGGGCCGTGCACAAGACACCCACAAGTGGGGTGCTGAGGTCACGAGGTTGCTCTGGAGACCAGTGGGCTCAGCAGCTCCTAACCCAGGAAGCAAGCTGGCCCCACTTCAAATCCAAATTTCTGTGAGGCTTCACCAAAGTCGTTGAACATGATGTCCACAATGGGGACTTGCTCCACTTTGGGCGTGTCAATCTCCAGCACCGTTTTCTGGTAGCCTTTCTTGGTCTAGGAAGCGGGAAGAAGGTGGAGGCAGTTAAAGCCGGGGGCCTCTTGGGGTGGCTAAGGTGTTTACNTCACCTACCACCCAGGTCCCCCCTCCCCAGGGCTCCACCAACTCCTGAGCCACCAAGAACAGCAAACTGGAGGAAACCTGGCCGAGCAAAGAAGTGATGGGACATCCCACAAGACTTCACACAAGAGAGGCAGGAGGAGCTCTGCTGCCATTCCAGGCCCCTCCACAGGTGTGGGCAGGCAAAGGAACCTTCCATTCTACCTGTTCCAGAGTGAACTGGGTAAACTGAGGCACAGAAGGGCCATGATTGTGCAGTTCCTGAGCAGCCCGTTAGAGAGGCCAGTGCTCCTNCTGTGTTCAGACCAGCACTCTTGAGCAAAGGGGGACAAAGCTGTCTTAGGAAAAGCAGNCTGAGCCTCAGTCAGATGAGGGGAGTTGCCAACAGAGACATCCCTCTCAGCCCAGAATATAGGGAGGAAGACATGAGTACTTCTGTCCCCAATGCCAAGCAAGCTTAACTTCAGGTGTCNAGAACATTTATCACAGAGGACAATCTGGTTCTGCCATCCTGTCAGCTTCCTTCAATGGTCCCCAGCATCTGCCTTTCCTCCATGAATCTTGGGCTACCCANTAGCCACCTGTCCTGAACCAGGGCTTCCACTANGTTGGATGTAGACTGTATTTACATGAAACTGTGTCTGACCTGGGAAGGCTTTCCTTCCACTGCCCAACCCCTGGAGAAATCATGAGGAGAAAGAAGATGGGCAGCAAGCATCTCCTTTGTGGGTGCAACATGCCAGGGTGCAGCCCGACAGAGGGTCCTCTACTGACTCTGGGTCAGCCCTGAATCTCCCATGTTTGGTGCCCAGCTGCAGGGTCTTATTCTCCTTGGGTATAGACTGAGTAGGTACCCCAAGTCCAAATAGGAGCCCTATTGCTAAAGGTGATGGTGGGGGGCTAGGCCTTGGAAAAATGATTGGACCATGAGGATGGACCCCTTATGAGTGAGATTGGTTCCCTTATGAAGGGATCCCAGAAAGACCCTTCTCCTTTTTTTGCCATGTGATAACATTGCAAGAAGGTGACCATGCACAACNGGGGGTGATGGTCCCAACCTTGGACTTCCTGCCTGAAGAACTGTGGGCAGTTCCTGTTGTTCATAAGCCACTTAGGTGATGGTCATTGGTGATCATGACCAAACCAACCCAAGCCACCCTAAGCCACAGCTGCAGAGTAAGCCACTCTTAGGTTTCCAATCTTAGGCCTGAGTGCATTGGTAAATTTCTTTGTTTAAGACTGGTAAGCTTTGCAGGCTAAGTTGTTACATACAACAAATAACACACTCTGCTACTTGATGTCTCCAGCTGGAATGTAGAAGGCTCGCTGAGAGTGCAGGGGTGAGTGGGGAGGTGGGCAGCGCCTTCTCTACCTGGCATGAGAGTCCTGTCTTCACTGCTCTCAACTTCCACTCACCCAGACCCCACCCCCCAAAGCTGTCCTGATAAGACACCTCTGTCTTGTGCTCAAAGCCGGGCTAGGGACACACTGTGGCCCAGGAGCATTTGAACACTGCAGGCTCTGCCTATCCAGACTGACTCGGGGTAGATTCAGAATCTGCAAAATTCTCTTAAATGGGAGTTTTGGATGATTTTGTCATTTCAAGTTTTCTGGCTGTCCCTTGAGAAACACTGCAAGAACTTGGCACCAGGAGCCNGACATAGATACTGGTTGTTTAGAACATAGTCCAGTTTGAGGGNTGATCTGGACAGNGATGGCCATATCTTTCCACTTCCACGGTTATGCCTGGAACTTATCATGTGATATATCTGGGGGCTAGAGAGATGGTTCAGTGGTTAAAGTGTCCGCTATGCAAATATGAAGAGAAATTTGAATCCTCAGAAATACACATGAATGCGGCTGTCCACATGAAATTCCAGCTTTGAAAGACAGATGGGATCCCAGAGCAAGCTAGCTAGCAAGACAAGCCATATCAGTAAACTCTTCATTTGATTGAGAGACACTGTCCCAATGAATAAGATCCATGATTCCCAACAGAATCCAATGTTGGACCTCTACATGTGTACACACACACACACACACACACACACACACACACACATACACACACATCCAAGTGCATGTGTACCTGTATATGTGCTTACAC
>LZPO01010359.1:1293299-1304284 GCA_001675575.1 Neotoma lepida | reverse complement strand
AGCCTGTCCCCGACCCCCTAAGCGTCCTCTCTGCACCTGCCTGGCTGGTGGGCAGGAGGAGGGCTGGTTGTGGCTGCCACTCAACCCCTACCCACAGGAGGCAGAGGGTGTCTGATGAGATGCCATCCTATCCACAATGCTCAGCTTGGGAATGATATTTGGACATCAAGAGTCAAGGGAGCGTCTGGTCTCCTGAGNGGCCTGGAAGGGGTCAGCTGCCGGACATTCATGGCCATGTGGGTCCAAGGCCCAGCTGACATGGACAGGTCAGAGTGGGCAGAGCTCAGGGATGTGGAAATGACATTGGGGTGCTGGACCTCAAGACACAAGGGAGGCCTAGGCCAGGGTGCCTAGAGTTCAGGTCCCTCATTCTCAAACCTGAACTGGGCTGGCCCAACTCACGCACACCAGGAAGAGGAGAGCTAAGACACTCCCTCCACCTCTCCAGATGCTTACAGAAGGATCTCCATTCTTTTGGAGGGGGTTCAAGCATTAAAGTTTGCCCCTTCCTTCCCCTTTGGCAAGACAACGAGGGGACCGGCCACCCTTCTCCGGCTCCTTTGCCTTGGAACCCCAATGTTGCNTTATACACAAATAAACCCTCTCTCCCGGTTCAACCATCTCTCCTGACTTCCTTATGGTTCTCTAGCTCAGCTNNTCCATTTCCCTTCCCTCCTTGTATCCACTGGGTCCTACATCCCCTGCATCCATCCCAGATACATACCGGCAAGCCAGGGGGCCCAGGAGGCCCGAGTGGACCAGAAGGACCAGTAATGCCCTAGAAAGGACCAGAAAATGCAGGTTACCAGCTTTTAGATGGGGAAGGTGACCCCTGAAACCCTGCCATGATTCCAGGCTCCCTCATAGTCCCCTCCAAGGGACACCAAAGCCCGGCAGACAGCTGTAGTCAATCACTCTAGAATTTACTTCCCAATGAGAGCCAACATGTCTCTTTACTGGATTAGACTGATTCACCAAAACANCAGCCACAGGTTGAAATCCCCAGGCCCAGCCCCCTGCCCTAGCTGGAAGGAACTGGGAATTAAGANACCACCCCCACCATACACTATGGAACTCAAAGAAGTCTGCTCCAACCTCCTGCCCAGCTTGGCTACATGGTGATAGGTCTCACCACAGTGGACATGGGGAAAGCAGTGAGTATCCTGGAGTCTAGTCTGTCCAGCCACAGTTGACAGCCCAGCCTCACAGAGAAGNAAGTGTCTCCCTCCANTGTTAGCTCACAGGGCCTGGGCCTTTGGGTCCGTAGTGTGTCCCATACTCTCAAGCCTATACCCTGGAGACACCTTCTACCTGCAACATGGCTAAGACCACAATTTGTGTGAAGTGAGTGGACCTCCATGTGCAGAGTCACACAAGTCTAAAAGTGTCACCAAGCCTGGTGACACTTGGCAGTCAGAAAACTGCCCATAGTGGCTGAGGCAGGGCTCCGCGGAGCTTCATCCTTTGATGCCATCTACTTCCAGTATGACCTAAAGAGTGGTGTCTACTGTTTGCTCAGCCTCCAGAGATTACTGTCACCCCCACATCCTTCTGTCTTTAGGGATAGACCTAGGTGTGGGTAAGCAAAGATTCCCCAGATGTGACTCCAGAGATTACTGTCACCCTCACATCCTTCTGTCCTTAGGGATAGACCTAGGTGTGGGTAAGCAAAGATTCCCCAGATGTGAGTGCTCTCATACTGGGGGGACAAAGAGGGGAATCCCACTCTGGTGAATGGGGATTCCCATGCAAAGACATGCGTGTCTTTTCTCCTGTGCCATACACAGACTACCCTTCTTTCAGCTTGGGAGTCTCCTCCATTTTACCTCCTACAGCCAAACCAACATGCAGCCAGGGTTTCCTCCACCATAGCTCACCAAGACTNCAAACTGAACAACTATAGTGGATCCCAGGGGAAGTCTGGGGTCAGATGTGGGTGTCTGTGGCAAGGTGGAGGCAGGGATGTTTGTGGTCATTGCTCTACCTCTCTCCACAAGTGAACATGGCTGATAGTCCACCATGGCCTCNNGCCCAGCTAGTCTGGTCAGAGGCTCTGCATGGAGGTAAAATGGGGGAAAGATATGACTTCTAAGGCCCTCTGATTCTGAGGGTCATCACAGTGGTGACCTCCTGCCTCCACCCAGGACCTGGGGTTGGGGTATGTTCTAACTTGTGCCTTGGGAACCTAGCTAAGTCCTAAGCCCCCACTGGCCCCATCTGCAAAACAAGATTCAACACTTCATGGCAGTGAGGGCATCCTCCCAGGCTCCGAGGGAAACTAGAAGCTGCTCCAGGGATGTTAGTTATTATAGGTACCTGTTCTCCTTTAGGACCAGATGAGCCCTGGGGGCCTGGGAGTCCTCGGTCACCCTTTTCACCCTGTTCACCCGGAGGGCCAATGAGTCCAATCAGACCTGGGTGGCCCTGTGAGAAAATGAAGGCGTAAGAGGTATCCATGCTACCGGTGCCCTGAGTCTGCTGCACAGGGTGCCAGGAGACCTGGCACACAGCCACAACACAGGGAAATGTGCCATAGTCNACATGTTGAGGATTGAAAATAAGCAAAGACGCCAGGCGACAACACAGGTCTCATGTGCCCTTGCTGGTGAGGAACATACTTGAAGAAACACACAAGGAGAGGCAGGTGTGGCTAAGCAGTAAGGCACTGGACTAGCATGTGTGAGGCCCTGGGCCCAATTCCACAATACTACCATCATCCTTGACACTGGACCCCAATAACAGCCAAAAAGAAGCATACAGGGGTACTCAGACCCAGAGGCCACTGGATTTCCCTGAGCGATAGTTTGCATCTATCTTTTTACTTAGTGAACTCTCTGACTTTTGGTAAGCATGTACCTTTTCCTACAAGGCCTGAGGCTGACACTGAATGGAAACTGGAGAGTGCTAAGGATATAATATTCATTTGAACATCCTTCAGAAGAAAAATCCACCATATCTGCCTTATACATCCTTTGGTTTCACATGAGTTTCTAGAATATTCTGGAAGGACTTCCAGCTTCCATTACATTGGTGAAGGATATCACAGTAAAAAGGGTGTCTCTTCTGCCTTCTCCATGAACAGCTATTTGTCTCGTGAGCTCATTTATTTATAAATAAATCAATGTGAGGAGGAGAAAAGTCACCATCAGTTAATGAAGCTACCAGGGCCTCTAGAAGGTTCTTGTCAATTCTGGGGCTTCAAGGACACCTTGATACAGACATGAGTTTCAAAGCCCTGGGTGTATTTCTCCTTTGTTGGTACTTGGTGGTGGGNCAATGANGCCTGTGAATGAGTTACTGGTGTTATTATTGCAATATTGGAGTCCCCTAAGTCTTATCTCACCTTTTCACCTTTGGGACCAGAGTCTCCTTTGAGTCCAGGGAGTCCTGGAGGACCCTGCAGGAGAAGGGAGAGGAGTCAGTGTCCTTGTCCCAGGGGTTTCCAGTGCCCTGCTTACACAAACACACTGACATTTCATGCTACTCACCAAGGGGCCAGGTGGACCATCAGGGCCTGGGGATCCTGGGAGGCCTTGCTCACCCTGAAACAGAGTCCCTGGATGTGATATGTGCCCCCATCAGCACCTCCCCCTCATCCTAGGCCTGCTAGGCCACTTACCACAGGACCAGGGATCCCACGAAGACCATCGGGGCCAGGCTTCCCAGGGGCCCCTTGGGGGCCAATAGGGCCAGTCTTCCCAGGAGGGCCTTCTAAGCCGGCTTCTCCCTGTAGAGAAGGATGTGGATGTTCAGAAGCTCAAGGTACCCAGTCCAAGACCCCTGGGGTACTGCAGAGATGCCCCCATGTGTCCTGGGTGGTGTCACTTCCCACCTTCCTGTGGAAGCTGACTTGGCCCAAGCTCCATCCTGTTAACATCCAAACACAGCGACTCCCTGAGTCCTGCTGATGGTGGTAACTATACAGCAGGTCACCCACCAGGTGCTGAGACACACAGCACCCAGATGCAGAGCTCACTAAGTCTCAGAGAAAGACGGCAAATCTTCCCATCCAGGCCTGCAGGTCACCTCACTCAAGAGTGTCTGGGTGTTCCAGTGCTGGGCACATGTGCCACTGAAGTAATGGCCATGCCAGTCTTCTAAGGCTCTACTTCCTNTGTGTACTGTCATCCCCTCTGTCATAGGTCAAAGACTGGGTGTGACCTCTTCCTGGCTCCTTCTGCCTCCTCCCTCTACCTTCTTCATCCTCTCTTAGGCTCCATGGCTCTTCTGTCCTCAGACTGCGCCCTGCCGCTGCCCCAACCTCCCTCAGGCCCACAGAGGTCACAGCCATCAGGGTAACTTACCTTGGCTCCTTTCTCCCCTTGCCTGCCTTCAGGGCCTGCAGGGCCTGGGGGACCCTAGAAAAACAATGTAACTACTAAGACTTGAGCTCTGAGTTTGGAGACCAGGCCCAGACTCCAGGGAGAGCTGCAGGGTGTGAGGCCACCCCGGACCACTCTCCAGTGAAGATGCAGGCCCTCATGTGGGGTCCCACGACTCCAAGAGCCTGCAAAGCTTCTGGTGGATCTAGGGATGCCCCGGATGCCTTGTGTATAGAAGGCCCTTTCCTGCCTGTACACTCCTTGGCTCAAACACTACTGTCCAGGTACCCACTGGAGCTCGCGATACAGACATCCGTTCCTTCTCTTGTATCTCCTTTTACAGACAGGCTGCTCTAGCGACCAGCAGAGTCCAGCTTTTGAAAATTTTCTCTCCCATGATGGTATAGTAGACATGTTGGTCATTGGCCATCGGAAACACCCCTGGTCTAGACTCTGCTTCCTCAGAGTTCACCCAGTTGTATCACCCCACAGATCTGTGACCTGATGAGTGTGTCCCACATTTCAGATATCCATGTGCCCTTCTCAGGGCCATGTGGGTCACCAGGGGCTCCACCAGGGGTAGAGTGNTTTGTGCAGGAAACAGCCAGTAAGTGGGGGAGGGGTGGGCAGACGGACTTACCCTCTTTCCTGGAGGTCCGGATGGACCAGGTTCACCAGTAGGACCTGGGGATCCCTGGTTGGGGGAAAGAAGACAGAACATTAGAAATTTGTCTCATCAGGACACAGGGCTGTGCAGCCCACAGCCAAGGAAACATTGGAGATTCAGTCCTTTCTATAGCTAGCCCTGCACGGCCCCCTCTCTGGTGTGAGCACAGCAAGTCCTGTCCCCTGTTGGTGGCACTCAGAGAATCCAACTCACATCCCACACTTGCTGCATCTTGAGCAAAGGTATCCACCTGGGGTATGCTTGTGTCTAACACTTGGGCTGTCTNGTCTCCACCATCTCCTACATCTCATTTTCAGAAGGACCAAGCGGGGAGCCCAACCCAGGGGGTGGGGGAACAGGGGCATGTGCAGGACACATCTGGCTCATAGCCTGTGTTCCCAGCCTTTCATTCCCATTGCTGTCTGTCTCAGATGCCTTTGGCTCAGTGATACGGTTTGAATGGCTTCTGAAACCCAGGCTCCTATCAAATTGCCCTTGTGCTGGTGCTGAGAGGAGGTGAGCACCTGGTGGGCAGTTTGGGCTGACGTTCAGGGTGAGCTCTGGGACACACTGCAGAGCCCTTAGAGCTTTGTACAGGTTCCCTGGTGAGACTGCATATGCATCTTCCCTTTGGAGGAAGGGTCCCAGCCTTCATTAGGTCCTTGGGGCTCCTAANTTCTGACCACAGTCAAGAGGGACCTAAGTTAGGGTTTTTCAAGAATGCAAGGACACACCTACCAGGAAGCCATCAGACCATACACTCACCGTCTGTCCAGGTTCACCATCATCCCCTTTGTCTCCAGGTGGACCATCTTGACCCTGTGGGAACAAGAAAGTTGCTTCCACTGGATAGCTCAAGTTCACCCTCCAGCCTCAGTGTATCTCAGATCCTTTCCCAAACCCAGTGCTGGGCATTGGAACAGGGACAACCTGGAGGGGTGATGGGACTTAAAGAACCCAGGAGAGCGGTAGAAGCAAATTGGGGGTGGCAAGAGGTAGGAGGGATGGATGGACACTTACTGCGGGGCCTGGCTCTCCAGGGGGACCAGGATGTGTATAAGAGACAGGATGGACACTTACTGCGGGGCCTGGCTCTCCAGGGGGACCAGGGTCTCCGGGAAAGCCCACAGGGCCCTGAGAAGAGAGAAGCAACCTATCAGCAGCCTGACACACCCTGCCTGGCCCACCACAAACCAGGTCTCGGGACAAGGGACAGTCCCAACACCTCCAGCACTTTTGATCAGGAGGCCCCTATCCTGAAGAATCTACAGAAGAGCAAACCCACCCATGAGGCAGGCATGGAGCAGCAGCCTTCTGGTATTTTGAGACTAGTGAGGGCAGGTGTCCTACCCATACATCCACTCTGGTGGCCCCTTTGACTTCTGATGCAAAATGGGGGCCGGCAGGGAAAAGCAGTGCCCTGAGCCTGCAGACCTCTCCTCAGGGGTTCCCACAGGCTGCTGCTAACATCCCATGCCTCCCTGCTCCCCTCAAGCAGCTCATCAATAGCTGCCGTGGAAACCTCAGAGTAGCCAAATTCACCCGTAAGACATACAACATTCACACAGCTGTTCCTACGTCAGGGAACACANAATGCAGNCACTACAAGGACTCAGAATGGACACTGCCCAGACACCACAGCATCTAGCATTACTCACAGGGCTGCCTTTGGGACCATCATCTCCAGGAGGGCCTTTGGGTCCAGGGGGTCCAGCAGCACCAGANGGGCCAGCCTCTCCCTTCTCCCCTCTTTCTCCTTTAGGTCCCTGGAGAGGAAGACAGTTCAGTTCTCAGAGCCCACTGTATGCTCACCTAGAGCATGAAAGGTGCTGGCCTGCATTGGGCCATCCATGGACTCGTTGCTGCATCTCATCGGCAGCCCCTTCCCAGCATCCCTTGGGCCTCAGGATGGGGATGGTACTNTTCTTGCTTCCAATTCTCCATAGCAACTCCATGTGTACCACAGGCAGGCAAAGAGCCCTGGGCTTCTAAAACCTCAAAGACTAGGCTCAGCTCTAGGTAAGGGCTGGATCCTGGACTGATGACAGGCAGGTAAGGAACCCCTGTTCTCAGGTACAGAAAACAGCAGGAAACTGAGATGCNTCAGTTTCCCAAGATGCTTCCGAGGCCCAAAGCTACGCTGGGGAATGTCCTCTCAGTGACCATACCCAACCTTCAGAGGCCTGGATATTCTCAGGCTAGCCGAGTCAACAGGGTAGCAATGCTCACACTCACAGCAGCCGTGGAAGGGCCTATGTACCACAGATGGCAGTTACTGGTNGCCATGAGTTGTGAGGTCATTGCTGAGGTCAGCATGTGTGTGATCAGCCCACATATGTACACATGCATGGACACAAGCTCAACCCCCACAAGACATCACACTTTCCCATCATAGGTCTGTGTTGTTCAACATAGCAAGGTCATGACTCTCATTTCATGGGAGGGGAAACTGAGGCAAGGATGAAGCTTCTGNTCCAGTGCCTTGTCGATGTTCCCACTAGGCCCACCCCACTGCTCCTCCAGAGCCACACTCACCGGNGGGCCTCCTTCTCCTGGAAGACCAGGTTCTCCAGCTTCACCAGGGTCTCCCTGAGGAGACAAGTCAGTGTTAAAAGGTTCCCTCACTGATGGTGACAATGGACAGGCCATCTGCCAGCACCTGCCTATCTGCCTGCCTATCCTTGGGCATCTGGTGTCCAGGACTCTGTAGGTCAGGGTTGTTGTTTCCAGATAGCTCATAGGAATGCAGCGGGAAGCCAATGAGCAATGTGAGAGGTATGAGGGAGAGGNGGTGTCGAGGCACTGTACAGGTCACAAGGGACACTGACTCAAGCTGTCCCAAGCAGGTGCTCTGTGTCCTGACACCTGGTGTGATCAGCCTCATCGCACACCGGCCACCACNCCTTCCCCACCGTGACAACCCAGACAAGCCCATCAGCNTTTAAGTTGATTTTGCTGTCATAACAATAGGAAAAGTAATTAACACGGGCAAGCAGGGCAGAAGCACAGAGACCCAGGGTATGCTCCTGCAGTGCTGAGACAGGAAGAAGGGCCTGTGAGGTGGTGGCGAGCAAANGCAGTGCAGGGGTGAGGTGGTGGGGAGGCGGCAGTGGTGCCTCTAACCCGAACCTATTTCTNTCCCCATTCTTATCAAAAAGAAGAACAAATGTTCTGGGCGTAATGCCCTGCATCAGAAGCAAGTCCCAGGAAGGGCAGTCAGCAGGCTTCCAGTCCTCCCAAGGCCCAAGATGGTCTCCTAAGGCCATGTTCCCAGCACCACGTGGAGCTCAGTCTCACAGTGAAACTGTCACGGTGCCCACACACATATTCACGTTCACTTATGTGTATTCATAAGCATGTGTGCACATATCCACATATATTTGTGCCCACACACTTGGGCTCACCGTGCTCAGTCAGTCTCAAGGGTCAGTGTGGAAGGAAAGCCGTGACTTTCACCAGATCTGAGTTGGAGGGACAGGAGGGAGTGGGGCTTGGAGGAATGGACATGTTATTGCTTTGGATTTTGCAAACAGCTATTACAGATGAACAGTGTCAGAGCTCCGAACTTAGGGTCATGAATCTACTTTTAGGTTTCAAGATGGGTGTGATGGGAGTGTCTCTGCACAAACACCCATACATGCGTGTGTGTACACATACACAGGCACACAGGACTGTGTGTACACATAAACACACTACTTCTCATGTAGCTACGGGGCAGGCACTGCGACGAGCAGACGGACACTACCTTCTCTCCCACTGCGCCAGGGTTGCCGATTCCTCCGGGAGGACCCTGTGGCCCGTCAGCACCTGGAGCTCCAGAGGGTCCTCGGGGGCCTGGGGGACCAGGGGGGCCCTGGGAGGAAGAAAGGCCATTGAGCAAGACAAGATGTAAACACCCTTTCCCATTCCCAAAATATAAACCAGGGGAGCCATACTGCGTCTTGATGGCCCAGCCACTTACCATCTGGCCCACATCTCCGGTCTCACCCTTCTCTCCTGGAGGTCCTGGCAAACCCTGTGGACAGGAAACTGGTGAGGTGCTACTTTGTGAGAGAGGCACATGGCTCTCGTGACTGCCACCCCCATGATGCTTCCCGAAGGCCCTGAAATGTGTTTCCATGAGTCTGCCTCCATGGAAAGATTTTTTCCTGCTTCCAGGGCTCAAACAGCCGAGGACATAATCAGAGGAGAATGCAGAGATTTATGGGGACCAGCGCTTATGGCAGCTTCCCATAAAACAATAAACCTAATGAGCCGGCAGCAGGGAAGCTTCCGGATAAATCAAGTGCCCACCATATGCCAAATACCACCAGTAACTAAAAATTGTGTTTTCCAAAATAAAGTCTTGTGCTCAAAGAATATTTAATGGCATTCAACATGCCCCATAACATAAAACAAAAGGCTGGTGTATGCTTCACAGCGCACGATGAGTGTGGGGTTTTACTGACATCCAGTAGAGTCACTTGGGTAGGAACAGGTAACCTAGAGGACACTGAATGAGGTGGGCTGGGTTGATGGCTGTCACTTCTAGGTGGTTTGTTCAGATGTGGACTTTGTACCCTTTTCTTACAGGTCACCATTTCCCAGGATTCCACGGTAAATACCGAAGCAGCTGTGATAATGTATGAGCATCACACAAGTGCGTGCGTGTGTGTGTGTGTGTGTGTGTGTGTGTGTGTGTGTGTGTGTGTGTGTGTGTGTGTATATACTCCTGGGAAGCTGGCAGCACTTCCAATCCCTATTACTGAGGTTCAGTTTCCTCATTCCTACAAAACAGAAGGTGTGGGCCCAGCAAGATACTGACACCTCTGCTGGGGGCGGGGTCCTGGGAAGCTCCATGGTTACCTGTAATCCCACTGGCCCTGGCGGTCCTGGGAAACCTCTTGAGCCTTCATCTCCTTTCTGCCCAAACAGGCCTTGCTGTCCACGAGGGCCAGGCTCACCATCTGCTCCCTGGAAGATGGAAGTNAGCATGGGTGAGGACTGGNAACAGCTTGAGAGGTGGGCCTTGCTATGTCGTTCAACATACTCACCGAGGGGCCTGGCTGTCCAATGGGGCCTTGAGGACCCGTAGGTCCAGGAGGACCCTGTAGGGGTCAAACAGAGACATAATTATTTTGGAATTGCAGATGAGTCCAGGAGTAGTTCAATTCTGTCTCCGGAAGCGGCTGGCTTGTGCAGGATGTGACTTATCAGAGTTAGTCCCCAAATGTGCCAGTCATTAAAGGAACACTATTAACATCATGGCACAAGCCAGGTTGTAGGCTCTGAGAAGTGGGTAAGGCTCTCAATTCAACCATGATTGCATTGCTATGGGTAACAGAGGCAGGGCAGGTCACTCTGTGCCCTCTCAGCAACAACCACAGGCCCCTTTGGACAACAAGGTCAGAGGTCTCAAAACTCCNAAGAGCTGAGTTAGGGAGGGACTCCAACCATGACCTCGCTCACATGCTATCCTGAAGNGCTATCACTATGGGTGCAGAAACAGAGAGCCAGAGGTCTGTACTGAAGCTGATGTCACTTCAGGAGTAATGACACCGACACTAGTCTGAGGCTCAGATGAGTCCCAAGTTTGGAGGGGGCTGGTGTGGGTGACAGGGCTGCAGCACCCACAACCCAGCATCACTGAATGTATGAAAAAGATCAAGGGACAATGGATGCTTTGCCTCTGCAGAGTTCTATGGTCCTCAAGGATGGGCCCCCAGGTAGACACATGACTGGTCATGTTCTCAAATCAAGAGATTCCCTCGCATGCCTGAACACACATGCACATGGGATATTCTCAGCAAAGAAACCCAACTGGTGTGACCCAGGAGTTTGCAGTGCCCGGATCATGGAATACGAACACAGGGTCATTCTGCTTTCAGCCGTCACCCCAGCACACTCACACTCTTACCTGCTCGCCTTTGTCCCCCTTGCTTCCTTTCTGCCCTGGCTCCCCGATCTCTCCCTGGGGGGGAACAGGATGGATGCTGTTAGGGGCTGTATGTGCCTTT